>VZTR01020122.1:29758-45769 GCA_013400775.1 Chaetops frenatus | reverse complement strand
ATATATATTATTATAGATAATATTCAGAGATTTTTTATAACTACTATTGAATCTAGTAGTTCAAATTAAGCAGTAATTAAGCTTGACAGACGCATAAGGATAGTAAATATCTTGTTTCATCTGCCATTTGCTTGAAAGGATGTTCAGCATAACTTTTCCACTATACAGTTTCAGTATGCTTAATAAATAAATTGTTAGAATAGCTAAAAAATATGAAAATGCATGAAACTGCCTTTTTCATGTATCTCAGAAATGTTAAAATACTTCATTTTGTGATGTTTATTTTTTTATGTTGCTGAATATATATAGTAAGAAAATAAATATTCTAGCAAGCATCAGATCAAATAATTTACTTCCAACATCTTCTATCATCAGACAGTGTAAAGCACAAAAAAAACCCCCCATAAACATATGAAGGCAGTCAATATGTACCTATGTGCTGCAAAACAGTAATAGAAGTGTTTCTTCTTTCAAATCTGTTCAAATTACTTAATTTTCTTTCAAAACATCATTATATTATTATTTTTTTTAAAATGAATGGTGAATCCTTTCATTTAGGAAAAACAGGGCACACCTAGAAATTGAAGTGAAAGATTCCAAGATTGTTACAAGGAATAAAAACTGGAGATGCATGTGAGAAATGAAGGTACAGATGAGTTCTGGTAACACTTCTCTAGTTGAATGTAATTGTGGTCTTTTCCCCCACAGCATTTTAATCATGTACTATTATTTATGAACAACCTTAGCAATAGTGTTCTGTCAGGCAGTTTTATTTTCCATTACTGCAGTCTCTCCCAGACATTTTATGATCATCTGTGAAATCAGTTGTGTCTGAAAGAAAGCCATCCGCAGTAAGTTTATTTATTGAAAGGTTGTGGCAAGACTTTCTTTAAAAAAAGAAGGATCAATTCAGTAAAAAACAAAACAAACAAAACAACCTCACAATCCAGTAGCCACTGCCAGGCTTCTTGCTGCTTTTCGATGTAAAACTCAAATCTTTCTTTCAACAAACGGGCTAAAAAAAAAAAAAAAAAGTGCAGGTTTGCCAGGTATTGCCACTGACTTGACTGACTTGTTCTGATGCTGTGGAAAGTAACCTGCAGTTTCCTTCAGTTATACAGACCAAAGAGTACTTACTATATTTACTCTCAATTTAGAATACCTAGGCTCCTTCAGGACTATGTATGGGGAGGAAGATAACCTGCATTTCCTATCTCAGCCCCTTCCTGTGAACGAAAGCATAACATATCAAACAACTTTGAAATACTGGTGTTTTTTCCCTCTACATGTTACCATTTTTCTAAGACAGTGACAGGCACCAATCTGATTTTCCTTTATGCCTCCACACAGGTGACACATGAGGTGGAGAATTCCTCCGGGGGCAGTGCCCGTGCTGGGAGCGCTGTCCCCGGGGAGGCTCCGCCGGGCAGCCGAGCAGGGCAGGGAAAGCTGCGGCCATCGGGCTGCCAGCGAGCCGCCCTCGCCGGCGGGGCAGATCCCCGCACGCCCGGGAAAAAACGCCCAGGAAATCGGGCCATGGCAGGGGCTTTAGCACATAACACCAGTGAACTGCACCACAACCCGGGGTCATTTTATTTGGGTTCCTTGGAGGGAGTGGGAGCTCCCCCGGAGGCTCAGCTCGGTCCCTTCCTTCCCCTCTCGCCTTTTTCTGCCTGCGGTCCTGCTTCTCCCCTGGCTGCCTTCCCTGTGCTGCCCTGCTTGGCCGCTTCCCCGAGGCAGCTCGGCCCCAGGGCCCCCAGCGCCCCGCTGGTTCCCGACGGAGCCGCCGCCGCCGCCGCCCGCAGCCGCCGCGCCCCGGCCCTGAGAGCCGCAGCCGCCGCAGGAGCGCGCCCGGGGCCAGGGCAGCCTGTTCTCCGCCCGCAGCAGCGACACGCAGCCGGCTGCTGCTTGGAAATCGCGCCCGGGGCCAGGGCAGCCTGTTCTCCGCCCGCAGCAGCGACACGCAGCCGGCTGCTGCTTGGAAATCGCGCCCGGGGCCAGGGCAGCCTGTTCTCCGCCCGCAGCAGCGACACGCAGCCGGCTGCTGCTTGGAAATCGCGCCCGGGGCCAGGGCAGCCTGTTCTCCGCCCGCAGCAGCGACACGCAGCCGGCTGCTGCTTGGAAATCGCGCCCGGGGCCAGGGCAGCCTGTTCTCCGCCCGCAGCAGCGACACGCAGCCGGCTGCTGCTTGGAAATCGCGCCCGGCCTGCCCCGCCCCGGGAGGGGATGTACAGGACTGCAGATTCAAATACGAAAATTCATGAATTTCAAATACCTACATTAAAGTCAGTCAGTCTCTTATAGAATCGTATAATCGCTTAGGTCAAGATCATCAAGTCCAACCTGTACCCTAGGACTTCAAAGTCTACTGCTAAGCCATGTCTCTCAACATGTCTTTTAAATACTCCTAACTTGTGACTCAACCACTTCCCTGGGAAATTCTTCCAGTTTTGACAACCTTTTCAGGGAAGACAGGTTCCCTAACATCCATTCTAAACCTCCCTTGGGGCAACTTAAGACCATTTCTTCTCATCCTGCTACTTGTTACATGAGAGAAGAGACTGACCCTACCGCACTACCACTTTCTTACAGCAGGTGCAAATGCTTTTTTTTGTAGGAGTTTTTGACCTTTTTTCTTTAGCTTTTATCAGACATTTCAGTCTATTATCAAGTTATAGTTTTCCTTCGACCAAGTTATAACCTGTGATTACTATATCACTACAATCCATTTGTCTTTAAAATTTCTTTTTATTAAGTACTTGCTTAGGACTGAGGACTTTGAAATGCCAGAGAAAATGGTTCAAAGTATTATATATGAAAGCGAGACCAATACTGGTGTGATAAGTTAGGAGAGAAAATGCTCGTTGGTTAGAGATAGATTGCATCAGAGAGATTGAATTATGGATGACAAATCCCATATGGAGAAAAAGATCCCTCACTGCTCCCCTTACCAGTAACCAAAAATCCTTAAAATACCTTTTTCTTTTTTTTTTTTTTTTTTTCCTTTGGTAGCCTCAGCACTTTGTGTCTGAGAAATTAGTTTGACAAGGCATTTGAGTTTACATATGCCAGATGATGCTAAGTGGGCAATGAATGTTATTGCTGTCTTGGTTCATGTATTTTTAAAAGATGCTTTGTTAAACACATCTACCTTTAAAATGGAAAATACCTAATTTATAAATATATGTACTTACAATAGGAGAGTAGTAGAACAATCTTCAACAAATGAGAAATATTTATTCTCTTTGCAACACAAAATTACACTTCTCCATGGAGGGCTCTTCCCTTGCAGGTGCATACCGGCTGTCAGGACCAGTGGTTGGGCAGGATATACAGAACTCCTGTTATGAAGGGTCTGACTGCTAACGTTACTATTTTCTATATTGACACTGACCATGCACCTTGTGATAGATGCAGACACACCTTACTCCAGGGAGATAATGCCCTGCAAGCACTCCACCCACACACTTCTGGTTGATCTCTGATTTCAGTTTAGAAGAAGGAAAAGACAGTATGATGACATACTAATCTCTTAATCTACAAAATATTTTGTTCTCTTAATTAAAGTTTAATCAGTTTTATTTGCATCATTAAAAAAAATAAAAAGGTTTATTTATTACTTTCTTTAAAATGTTATACTAAAGATCCTTCCTGTTGAAGGTGGAAACAGACTCAAAGGTGTCCATCAAAAGGATGAGGGGCAAAAACCTCATTTCTCACAGAGTTGCTGGTTAGACCTTAGAGAAAAAGTATCTACCAGAATCAGAATTGTCAAACACAGGCTGCCCAGCAAGGCTGTGGAAACCATAGCCTTAGGGTGATAGATGGCCTGACCTAAATTATTCCCCTGTTTGAGTGGTGGATTGAACAAGATGACCTTTAGTATTTTTGACAACAGATTTCATTTGTTCTCTGAACTCTGAGTATTTATACTGTGGCCATTGCCATAGCATCTGAATGCAGAAAGCATTAGCATTTCCGTGATAACATGTACATTTTATACATGTATACTTTTATTTTAAAACATTACGTAGTCCAAAGAAGTGATAATAAGATACAAGACATTTTCAAACAGATCTTTATGACAGAAGAATTTCTTCCAATCAGTAGAAGTTAGGTTCTTGTTTCACAGTACTGCTTTCTTGACAGAGATCTCAATTTTTCCTAAATGCATGTTCTCAAAAAATAATTTAAATCAGCCTCAAACTAACTCCTTTAATAATATACTTAATGTCAAGAAAGTCTCGATCTCTGTTAAAATAATTATGCATTTTATCCCAGTAATGGAAACTACCTGGGCTGATAAATTTATTTTACAACATTAGCAGGTCTGAAAGCCTTTCTGAGTCCTGGTAGCTTTGGAAAACCTTAGCATATGGGAAATAGGAAACACTGATTTTAAAGCAATTATTCCTGAGACCTTACAGTAACTATACTGACAAATATTTGAGGATCATAAAAGAGAAAGAAAGGAGTCACTGAATTCCAATCAATATATCATCTACTTCTTTCAAGAATTACTCTTTGTGTGTTTGTAGGGAAGAAAAATACAGAGATGATGATACTAGAAGTCTATTTATTAAAATTCACTGTTTGAAATCTAATCTGTAAAGACATTATCACTATATTTTCAGAAATTGGTTTTTTTGTTAGAGATTGAAATTTCTAGTTGTGCAAATAACACCTAATGTAGAATTAACTCTGTTACCACATGAAGAAATTCAAATAATCTTTCCCTTAGGAGTGCAAGAACTCCTTGGAGAAAATGTGGCCCTTCACAAGGTCAAGAAGTGGAGCCATGAGGTTCAGCAAGGCCAAGTGTGAGGTCCTTCACCTGGTTCATGGCAATCCCTGATATCAATACTGGCTGCAGGATGAAGATATTGCAGCAGTTTTGCCAAGAAGGGACTGGAAGTGCTGGTGGGTGGAAGGCTGAGCATGAGCAGACAGTGTGCACTTACAGATGAGGGAAAAAACTGCATTCTGGTCTGCATCAAAAGAAGCCTGGCCAGTAGGGTGAGGGAGGTGATTCCTCCACTCTACTCTGGTCTGGTGAGACCCCATCTGGGGTGCTGTGTCCAGCTCTGGAATTTTTAGTACAGGATGGATATAGGCCTGTTAGGGAGGAGGGCTGCTGGATGGGACCATTAGAGTCTGGAGAAGAGAAGGCTCTGGGGAGACATTATTTCTAACATTTTGATACTTGAAGGGGACTAGTAAGAACAGTTTAAAAGAATGTAGATTTAGATTAGATATAAGGAGGACTTTTTTTTTACGGTGAGGGTGGCAAAACACTGGAACCAGTTTCAGAGAGGTGGCAGATACCCTATCACTGGAAATGTTCTTGGTCAGGTTGGATGAGGCTTTGAGAATGTAATAGATGCTCCAGAAATGAGATAAAAGTTAAAGGAAGAAGCATATTTCAACTCCTCTGGTATCAGTCTCCAAAAAGGGACACAACCCCTCCATCCCCTTAATAAGAAATGACAGAGCACAAAGAAAAAATTAAAATAAAAAATAAACACCTGGAAGAAAATAGGCCTTTCTGTTGGCAAGTGGAGGCTTATTGAATGGTGATGGTAGGAAGTCCATACATTTTAATTAAAGACCATCATGAAAATATTTTAGGTTTCAATGTTTTAAATGGATGTACCTATGAAATGCTGATATATGGTCCTTAGGTTCAGACATTGATCCCAGCCTTGGTAGAAACTCAGAGCCTACAATGTGTGTACTAATGAATGTAGCTGAAGACTCCCATATTGAAAAATTAATAATGATTTCCGCTGTGGCACAAAATGGAATTTCTGAGGTCATGACTGGGAAAAAACAAATAATCTCTAGAACTCATTCCCCATATAACTCAGCTGTCTGGCCAGTTGGGAAGGCAGACAGGAGGTGGTATTTAACAATTGATTCTTGGTATCTGAGTGCTAATACAGCCACACTAACAGCTGCTGTACCAAACATTGCAAATTTAATTGCTACTTTGAAAGCAGCTGCACACCCATTGATGGTGGTGCTAGATATAAAAAATATGTTCTTTACGGTTTCCTTGAAGGAGGAGGATAAACTCCTTTCACTTGGGAGGGAACACAATACACCTTTGGCAGAATCCCACAGAGGTATAAATATTCACCTATAATTGCTCATGCTGCACTTGTTGAACTTTTGCAGATAGACTCACTCCCCCAAGATGTGAAACTGTAACAAAATATATGTATGATATTCTGATTGGAGAAACTTCCCCTGAGAGGGTGGGGGAAGAGGTAGCAGCAGTATGGCAGGCAGTAAATAAAGCAGAAATTGAAATTCCATCTGGAAAATATCTGGGACAAAGTAAAGAAGGGCAAACCCTGAGTGTGGAAATTGAGCATAAAGAGGAAGTAAAAATTTTAACTGGAGAATTAAAAAGATGTCAGTCACTGGGATCAGTACACTCACAGAACCCTATTAGAGCTGAATGGGGTTTTAATATTTTATTTTTGCACATATATAATTGAAATTACTGTTTTCCCTTGGTATGTCTAGAAATTATCCTAATTTTTATGATAATAAATATGACAAATGAAAAAGTTTTTTTCCCTTTAAATGAGACAAAATTTAATTTAACAGAAATTTGATAAATGTTTGACCTCAAGTTACTAAGTTTGTGTAGAATTAGTTGCTTCCTCTCCCTCCTCCTCACCCTTTTATTTTCTTAAACCTCAACTCACTTAGGGAAGGGTAAGATTTCCAAGTAGGTGAATATTTACACAAATAGATCTAGACTTTTCTTCATTTAAGGGATTTGTACTTCTGCATTTCATATTTCTTGTCCAGGATTTTATTCTAAAATTATATTACAAACATAGGAAGAAAATTATAGGTATAATATACTGAGTAATGTATGGAAAGTCAGCTTGTATTTTTACCCTTTCCATTTTGCTAATTGATCTGTTTGAAAAATATGCCCTTTTTTTCCTTATATGAAACAGTTTTTTCCCAAATCTCAGATATCCAAACTGGAATAATAATTAATAGTGTACCTAGGTTCTTCTGTATTGCCTATATTGTAATTCAGATTTTAACCAGAACTTTGTATTCACTGCATGAATGTTTTTATGCCTATTTAAAGTACCCATTGTGATCCTTTTGGATCCATTTCACTTAATCAACCAATGCCTAAACAGAGCATTTCTATTGAAATGACAAAAAGGCTTAGCTTTGGTCCTTAACAAACTATAATTAACGTGACACCATATGGTCTCCTGAACTTTGTTAAACCAATTTGTAAAATGTACCCTTATATCTTCTTCTCAAAATAGTGAAACAAATTCAAAAATCCATCAGTTGGTTGATCAAGAGTTACAAATGATACTGAGTCCCTATAAAATAAATTACTAAATTCCCATTGGTTTCTTTAGTGTTAAAATATCCTACAATATTAAATGAGAAAAGGTAGTCCACTAAGCTTAACATTTGGCATTATATTTTTGATTTTGTTCTTGCTAAAGCTAATGTATAACTCTTAACTTGCACAGAATTAGATTTGGAACTGAGAAAAATATGGAGCATATAAGCAGTATGATCTAATTAATACCTACCTGTCCTATCTGAAAAAAAAAATTAAAAAATCACAAAAAGTGCTTCAAAATAAACCATTTTATTTTATCTATAAATGACTTCTGAAAATGTGTTTTACAGTAGTTTAATATCATGAGTCACAGAGTAGCCCCATTAATTGTGCTGTAAAGCAGTGAGAAAGTGAAAAAAGTCTATATTTGTCTGGTATGACGGAAATTATATTTGTAATAGTTGCATAGAAGATAAAATCAGGTGGAAAAAGTCCTCACTGTTTTCTAGTGTCCTACAAGAACCAATATAATAAAAAAAAATTAAAGCTATGAATTCAAACAACTGGTAGAAGTTATGAAGACCTCCTCTAATCCTTGCATTTTTTATTAACTGTGTGCGAGAGTAATTTCATAATCCGAGACATCTGGCAACCCAACAGGCATGTACAAATCTCATCTGCAGGTAGAAATGCTTCTCTGCTTGCAAATGACAATATACACTAAATTGTGGTATAAACACGTAATTAGGTTATTACTTTTTTGCCTTGTATGAGAATGGGTACGAAGAATGAACTTCACCTGATTTCTTATCCCTTTTCTGCAAAATCAGTTCTTAAATCCCAGAACACCAAGCAATGGCATTTGAGAAAGCACTTGAGAAAGGAATGGCATGCTTTACTTTTACTCTATGTAGTATTTTCTTTGGTGTTTTCATTATCCTTTGAGAGTCTTCAGTACCACCAAAACCCAGGTTAAACATACCAAACCACCTGCAGTGCATTGAAATCTGGCTGTTAAGGAGAATCATAGAATCAGAATTGTTTGGAGTGGAAGGAACTTTAATGATAATTTGGTTCCAACCCCATGCCATGGGCAGGGACACCTTCCACTAGAACAGGTTGCTCAGAGCCCCATTCAACCTGGCCTTGAACGCTTCCAGAGATGAGGGACTGTCCTGGTTTGAAGGACAGGTGTCTGCTAAGGAAGGCAGGGGACCTCCCTTGGAATGAAAAAAAATGTAAACCCTTTCCCTTCGAATTATCGTAATTCTGAAATTAAGGGGCTCACAGGAAAAGATATGGGGAATGGAATAACAGTTCTTTACTAGTATTTATAATAAAACAAAGAAACAACAGCTACAAAGGCACTAACAACAAACAGAAACAGGAACCCAGTGAGAGCCTGCTGGCTCGCAGGCACTTTCGATGCAGTGACAGTCACAGCTGGTAGGGGGCGCTGGTGGNAAAAGGAGGAACACCCAAACCCCAACAGGGACACACAGCTTCTCTGGGCAATCTGTGCCAGTGCCTTGCCACCCTCAAGGTAAAGAATTTCTTCCTAATATCTAACCTCAATCTCTTCTCTTTTAGTTTCAAATAGTGCCCCTTTCTCCCATCACTATCTGCCCTAGCAAAAAGTCTGTCTTTCTTTTTTGTCCTAGGCCCCCATTAGGTACTGGAAGGCTGCTCTGAGGTGTCCCCAAAACCTTTTTTCCAGGCTGAACAGGCCCAACTCTCTCAGCCTGTCTTCTTAGGAGAGGTGCTTAAACTTCTGATGATCTTCATATCCTTCCTCTGGACTTGTTCCAACAGGTCCACATCTTTGTTGTCCTGAAAACTCCAGACACCTTCCTCCATGTGGGATCTCATGAGGGCAGAGTAGAGGGGAAGAATCATATCCCCTGGCTTGCTCTGTTTATGGATCCCAGGATGCAACTGGCTTCCTGGGGTGCAAGCACATTCTGTTGGCTCATGCCCAGCTTTCCATCCATGAAAACCCCAGAGTCTTTCTCTGCAGGGCTTCTCTTAATGAGTTCTTCTCCCAGTCTTTACTCATGTCTGGGATTGCCCTGACCCAGGTGCAGCACCTCGCACTTGCACTTGTTGAACTTCACAAGGTTCTCATGGACCCACTTCTCAAGTTTGTCCAGGTCTCTTTTGATGGCATCCTTTCCTTCTGTTGTGTCATCTGCACTGCTCATCTTTGTGTCATCTGCATACTTGCAGAAAGTGCACCTGATCTCACTGTCTGTGTAATTGATAAAGAAATTAAAGAGCACTGATCTCAAGGCACCACTTCTCTGTGGCCTCCAGCTGGATATAGAACCATTGACCCCAACTCTCTAGCTGCATCTATCCAACCAATTCCTTATCCAAAGAGTAGTACACCCTTCAAATTCATGTCTCGCCAATTTGGAGAGAGTAAGTCAAGTCATATCAGGAAAGGCTGAGGGAGCAGGGGTTGTTTAGCCTGGAGAAAAGGAGCCCCAGGGGAGACTTTATCACTCTCTCCAACTGTCTCAAAGGAGGTTGTAGGCAGATGGTGGTTGACCTCTTCTCCCAGGTATCCAACGATAGGATGAGAGGAAATGGTCTCAAGCTGCAACAGAGGAGGTTCAGGTTCGACATCAGGAAGAATTTCTTCACTAAAAGTGTGGTCAAGTAGTTTGTGGATCAAACTGCCCAAGGAAGTGGTGGAGTCACCACCCCAGAGGTTCTCAGGAAACAACTAAATGTGGCACTTGGTGCCATGGATTAGTTGACAAGGTGGTGTTCAGTCTTGTCAAAGGTTGGAGGTCTTTTCAAATGTTCATGGTTCTATGATTCTAAGAATTACTGCACGCAGCTTGTGTCCTCCAAATTCTGCTCCTATTTCTTCAGAGTTCAAGGAAGAACGTGGTGGGGTTTTGTCCTTTTGGGAGGTATTATTTACTTCTTATTTGAAGGACATTTTCCTTACACAGCACAGGTGTTGTAGGACTAAGGTAACCAATATTCTGAGAGTCTTTTGGTTAGTAAAAACAATGGTTACACAACAAATGATTATGCTTTAGAATGTCTGCTGTAATCATACTCATGTAAGATCCCTAGCTCCTGGAATAATACAAGTAACATATATCTCAAATGACAATATTAATACCAAATGCATAATGAACCTTTGAATTGGAGCCAAAAGTAGTGTGAAAATATGATGAAGTTCATGTGGATATTGGTATCAAGTATAGGGAAGTAATCAGTTTGCCCCATTTCTATTTTTCACTTTCATTAGTTTTACACTCATAGACTAAGGCTCAAAGAATTTCTTCAAGAGAAGAGAGCTTCATAAGAAAGGAAAACCAAAAATAAATAATTTCATTGTTCTTGATAGTTAAAAAGGAGTTTCTGCAATATACATTCTATATATACATTATTGTATACATCCTTAAAAGGATTTTATGAGGTAGAATATTCTTATTCAATACCAGTTGATGTAAGTTAAAAACATATGTTCTGCAAATCCTATTTCAGTGTGATTTTCTCTTTTTTATGTTATTTTTATCAAATAAACTTTAGACCATTAACAAAAATAGGCAGTATCACTGCTTTTAAAATATCTTTTAAAATAATTACACTTCCTGTGCTAGAGCTATCTGATATCTTAAAAATCTAGAAAAGCCTTTCTGATGCACTTTAAACCTGTTTCTTTTCTGCACATTTGCAAATTGTTTTATTATTTACTGTGTAAATAGTGTAAATCTTAACAAGTCAGTCAAGTTCCTCCATTGAACTCAAATAATTGAAAGCAGATTATAGGAAAAAAATAAACACAAATTAATCAGCTGGCACAGATCTGTCATTTTCCATGTTCTTTTTCTTTCCTTTGAACTTCACTACAATTTTTTAGATTGATAACCATATATAATGTTTGTCTAAAGCCCACTGAAGGAGAGAGTCTACTCTGGATTGATTGGGCCATTCATCAATCCCACTATCATCTTTGATGATATTTCCATCACATTTAGTGATCCAAAACCTGAGTGTCATAATGCTCTCTAGGCTGTCGCAAATTAAGTACATTTTTAAAATAGCAGTTCAACTATTTCCATAGTTCACTGATGACAAAAGTTTAGATGAAAGTACCTGAAAAGAAAATGACTAGTTATACTCTTCTGTGAGAGTCATAATGATAAATGCAATAAGATCTGACAGTTTAAATTTAATCAGAATGTTTTAACAGAGGAAGATAATTTTATATTAAGTGTTTAACTATCAGCAAAAACAGAGGGATAATGAAAGTAGAATTCCATCACTAGTTTTGTGCAGACGTTTTGGCAATAAAGACTGAAAATAATGATTCAAATTAGATTTGAGTGGTGACAAGCTTTGTAATTTAGATGAGAAAAAGCATAGAAGACACAGTAACCTCAATATAACTGGTTCAGAGCCGCATATATTTTATATTTTCTTTTGCTTGTTAGTGGGAAATTTTCAATTATCTGTGACTACCTGTGCTTTTTCAATGAGTGTAATATGAAAAGTATAATATATTCTATGATTTTCAGGGAAGAAATATCATGTTAAGATTGCCCAGTCTTATTTGATTCTGCTTTTCTATTTGCATAATTTACTGTTTAGTAGTTTACTAAATTTGCTTATTGCTCTTATGATTTTCCTTCATGTTTCCCTGTTAAAACCTCACATCTTGATGTTTTATTTTTGATGTAAAAGTGTTCCATCAAAATACTTAATCAATCACCCAATCAATCAACAAGTAATTAAGCAGTAAAAAGTATATTCCTTATGGAACTTTTATGGGCTTTTGTTTTGTTTGTTTGGGTTTTTTTTTAAGCAGGAAATTTTAGCTTATTTGAGATACTATGTAGAAATAAAATTTATCCTGTAGAAATTAACAGGGTCCTACTCTATCTGACTGCTAAAGCAGTGTAGTGTAAGTTTTCAAAGGCAAGTAGTGACTAGTCACACACAAACAATGAAGTTGCTCTAGGAATGTAGTTTATCACCACTAGGATTAATTCCACCACCACTGAAGTCGAAGGGGTTTTTCCCCTTAGAGTGAATGAGCAACTAGGACTTGGTGATAATGAAATTGTGAGGCTCAAGAAAAATACAAGAAAGAAAATCTTCCCATATATTCCTTTCTGAAAAAAAATGTATGATCTAATAATTCTGCAAAATTTGGTTTTGATGATATCAAAGTACTGGTAATCCACCACAGGTGTGAGGT
The DNA here is from genome assembly GCA_013400775.1 of Chaetops frenatus. Classification (NCBI taxonomy): domain Eukaryota; kingdom Metazoa; phylum Chordata; class Aves; order Passeriformes; family Picathartidae; genus Chaetops; species Chaetops frenatus. Next base: position 33,209 of record VZTR01020122.1, on the reverse strand, counting down.
TTTCAAAGACTTAAATTCTTAAATCATTACATTTTTCAACTAAGCTAAATTTTCTGTTATTCTTTGGTTAATGTATTAAAAGCTGTCACCTTTAACAATTTGTGGTTTTGTCTGGAGTCCAAACTACCTTTCTATAAGCTAATTTTGTTTCTTGTCAGAAAGTTAGTTAGGAGCATCTAAGACCTTAATATTGCTGACCACGAGGTACCTTTGCCAAGTAACTAAATCTTAGATCGCAGATAATTGAGAATAGAAGGCTTAAGATTCAAAAGAGACATTGCTGGGTCCAAGATCATGCCTTCAAAGTATCCATACTCATTGAATGGCTTGCCTAGAAGTCTGTTGACCAAGAGAAGATTTTTTAAAAAAGACTTAATCTAAACTAAATACTGTAATGTTCTAGAAAAAAAAAATAAAGACATTTTAGGGGATTTTAGAGGATCTGACCAGGAAAAAAAGCATATTTATCAAAGTTCCATGTCAGGCTGGCTTCTGGGAGGGAATCTTTCACTAGTAAACATTTCTCAGAACTTAATCCACTTCTTCACTCTTCTAGAAGAACCAAATTCTAATGTAAGTGTCAAATGGTGGAGCTGTCATGTTATCTATAAAAATTATCCAGGGATAGTTACAGAAAGAGTCTAAATTTACAGTGCAATCATTTCTTTGTTCAGTGGAGATGTGGGAGACAGGTTCAACAAATACTTATATATATAAGACTGAGAACTTCAAAGTACTTCTTTAAAAAGAGACTTCAGCCATGGGCTCAAGAATGTCACATGTCAGATATATCAAGGAGTAATTACAGTGAAGTAAATTCCTCCCTCACGTAGGATATGCTGGGACCTTGTAATTTGTTTAGTTTGTTATTTAGTTACATATTTATTTACACTTCTGTGAGGTTTGGGTTTTTTTGGGTGAGATTAGGCTTTGCTTCCAGAGACTGTTCCAAGTCACCACTACAGATGACAGCACTGTCAGTGCCCGGCTGTCTACATAACATATTTTTCAAACTATTCTCTCTCTGCCTCACTCGCTTTTTCTCTATTAGTCCTCTTTTCTTAGTTATCTTTCTATCTGTCACCAGCTGTCTGGTTTTACAAGTTTATTGCACTTTTATCAAGCTACTGAAAATCATAATTGAAAAAAAATTCACACATTGCCATAATTACCTTATTTCCTTAATAATATTATTTGAAATTCGATTTGTATGGAAACTAAATTTTCTACCTTCATAATCAAAACAAGAGAGTGAAGCAGAATCCCGTTTTAATTCAGTTCTTCAGCTGGTGAGACTAGGCTTCCATTTCTTCTTCTATGAGAGTGAATTTTACTCAGAAATACTGGTCATGCAGAATAATGTTCTAATGTATGTTTCTTCACAATAGGTTTCTGATAAGTTTTCCATAGAATGCAGTCATTTGTATCACTTAGAGATCACATGATCTCTAAGATCTTCATAGAGATATTTTGTTAGATAAAAACACATTGAATTGTAACAGTGATGAGTAAGAGGCAAAATGTCTGACATGCTTTCAGGGGTTTGTTTTGCCAAGGTAATATTTTATATAAACAGTAATTTTCATGAAGTTTTCCAATGGAGCACTGTGAGAAAAGAGGTGTAGTAGCTTAACAGAGAAGTAAACACATGCGTATCAGTACTTATTTTAAAGGAACAAGAAAATTCCAAAATAAAAAGGTTTGGGGTATTTTGGCAATGATGATGAGAATGCTGCCTCTGGTAAGAAAAGGAGTAAACATTCCTGCTAGTCCCCTGCAGTTTTTTCCCTTACAGCTCAGTTAAGTGCAGACTAGTTTCAGTTCTTCCATATTTCTCTTAAAATATTTAGACATTAATGTGATGATAGTAAGGTTTCACAGAGATACAGATTTTATTATATAGATGGAAGAAGAATATTTGGAATCTCAGAAGTTCTCTGCTCATCCCATACTTCAGAGATCTGTCAAAGGAAGAAGAACATACAAGTTACTTGGGTTTCCTGGCATAGAGGTAGACATTGTGTCCTTAGACATCTACATTTCTTGAAGCTGAACACTACTCTAAAAGCATAACTTTTACTTCTAGATTTAAAAAAACCAAGTCCAAATACACAGCAAATCAGATTAATGTTTTTAGGATTAAATTTTTTTTTTTTTTTAAATAACACCATCTTGACTGTTGACCTTAGAAAGAAAGACATTCTGTTTGAAGGTGTCAGCACATTCTATTTGAGTCAGTATAAAATATTGTCAATTAGGGTGGTATTTTCATTGTTGGGGATCAGAAACTTCAGAAGATTATATTGATTTTGATAGACTAAGAACATCAATTTAAAAGAAAAAATACGGAAAATATAAATTTGCTTATAGCCTTATCTTTCATTTCTGTATGTTTTAACTAGTTCTACCTCATCTGTCCTTTAGCTCAGATAAGAGAACTGGATTAAAGGTTTTTCATTTAGAAAAGGCTATTTTAAATTTTGCCAAATTTCTTCTGGCAACAAGCTGAAAAGCTTTATAAATTTCATTTGATAATATGACAATACATCAAATAGGACTTAACATTGACTGTGAGATAATTGCCAAAATGCAATATATTCATTCTAACCATTCAAATTGGTGAACTATATTCTGCTCATTTATACTACAAACATGTTGACATGGGAAATTGTTACACATAATGGCAGCATTATCATGGTAAGAGCTGCAGGAAGTTGAGTTCAGTGAATCCTCTTTTCACTTTGGAATCCAACATTCCAGAATAAAGTAGCCTGTCACCAAGAGTCAAACAAAAGTGTTTCAAACCTGATTTTTTCAAAGCCATGTAATTCATACTTCCTTATTGCAACCATACTTTTGTTAAAACATCAGGAATTAATTAATCTTGAATCCTTTATTTGAAAGTGAAAGAGTATTTTTTTTCCCAAATCTGGTGTGATTCCATTTATATGTACATACCATATTATCACTCCTTGTTGCATTATACAGTGCAGCTGTCCTTGTGGAAGTAATTTTGCAATGTCAGACTCAAATGAAGGCAGATTTTTTTCAATTACTTTATGAATCAAATTTCAAATCAACTTTCTGTAGGAGCAACAAACTAAGTAATGTTTTTTAGGGTACACAAGTTGAGGAAATTTACACCTAGTAATAATTGCAGGTCTGTAGGAATTTTTATATAAACAGAAGTGTTGGAGGAATGCATGTTCGTACTTTTTTGCCAGAACTCTCAGAGTTTGAAAATGTAGCTAATTATTTTAAGCACACAGAATTAATAGCCACGTCTATAATCCATCTTTATCTAGAATGCTTTACATAAGGAATGACTACATTTTATCATGTGCACTCTTGTTAGTATGAGAACTTGAGGTACCATACATTCAATAAACAATGTAATTTTGTTTATTATATATGTTCACATACTCCCAATTTGTAAAAACTACTACGCTAC
>VZTR01020122.1:4667-20646 GCA_013400775.1 Chaetops frenatus | reverse complement strand
TGCGTCTCTTTTTGGTTTTCTTTTTTTATAAAAGTGTCTTAATCTTTTTCTTTCCATTTTTCTTTCTTGATTTTTGCCCTTTTGATTTTCACCGTCTGTCATGCTAGACTGGCTGGTACTTAGTTTTCAGGGTCCAACCCACCACGCTAACCAGACCTTTATATATTTGCTGTACACAAATGTAAGATTTTTATGTTATTTTTCTATTTTTTGGGGGGTTTTAAAATAAATTTAGAGGGTTTTTAAACTTTATTTTAATTTTACCATGGTGTTCTTATCTCTAAGCTTACCATACTTTAACACATCTTCCTGTCAGGTCAACTCTATTTCTCTGAGCCCTTAAAACCAATAGATAAAACTATCTGCCATTTACTATACAGTTATTTACACTGTTATTATTAGTAATTATTTCAAATTTCTGAAACATCACCTATGTATGGCAACAACTTAGTGGTCCTACTTCAAAAAGTGATTTAGCTTTCTTTTCTTAATGCAGCTTCTTCCCCTGAAGTAAACCCAGTGGGTCCATAAGATACAGTTCCAACTGTTTAGCAACTAATATGTCAGATGTAAGATGAATCTTCTTTTGAACATCGATTCCCATGTCAGCACACAAGAATATCAATAAATTAAGTCTCAGTTTTTCAACATATAAATGAAATTACCTAATAAGTGCTTATTTGCTTTTCTAGGATTTATTTTGGTTTGACAGGTGAGACTGTGAATATTCAATTCTTTTGGCAATAATTTCTTGGCTTGATATATAAAGTTAGTTTCCCCTTGCCCATAAACACAATTTGGAATAAAACAAACAGACTGGCTTAAAATGCCGCTAAAGGGATTTGCACTAGGAAGTGTGCTTGTGTGTGACAAACATCTGAAAAATGGGCTAATAATATTTGCTCACTACCTCCTTCTTGACAGTTCATTTATACTTTTCTTCTGATTTTCATTAAAATGGAAAGTTTGGATTCATTCACTGGGACAAAGAGGTTCTTTGGGAGCTAAAAAGATTTTTTCTATGGTTCAAAATATTGATAAGGTCTACATACTGAGGTTTTACATGCACATGTCTGTGTAAATCACATCTCTTATATCATCCTCTTCTGTACTGTTGTATTCCTGTTGTTTCCATCTGCAAGACTGTTTTTGAAGCCTATTGTATTTTAAAGCTATTAGGTGTACTATCACAGTTAGTCCAGATACTTCTCTGCATCATTCAGAAAACTGGGTGAGGAATGAGAAGAGACACAAACCACCCCCTTTAGATGTATCAAGTGCTATCACTATGGAACTAATGAGCTAGCTAAATACATTAGCCATTACAAATCTGAAGAAAAACCTTGAAGACATATTCAGTATTTATGTTTATTTCAGGTGCTGACAAACAGTTGTGTTACAATTGGCAAGAAAATTGGCAGAAAGCTGGGAGCACTTCAAAGAACTTCTGCACTCAGAGAAGATATAGCAGGAAGAATTAAAGTTTTGTTTTCAATTTCTTTTTACAAATAGGTTATACAAAAGGACTTCTGTGTAGCAGAAGTGTAACTCCTCTCTGAATACAGTCAGTACAGGAGCTGATTCAGGAATCATCCTTCTGTTTCAGTGCATGCACTTTTGGAATGTCTGGGTTAACTACTAAGTTTGGAATAGACCAAGTATGGTTTTAACTGCCTTGCTTTGGAGCACTTACCTTTTTTGGGGTTTTTTTGGGGTGNNNTTTTTTTTTTTTTTTTTAATGAAAAAAAAAAAAAGGATATGCCCAGACTGGAAAGAAATGAGTTAATTTCTCTACTAACCCATTCCTCTCCTCAGTTACCAGTAGAAAACCATTTACCTTGTGTTTGCAGGTCTCCTCATATTCTAGTCTTTATACACAAACTACAGTTTCTCATGCTGTCAGAGGTAAAACAGGTTTACTTGAAAAACAAAATTAATTTTTAGGTTGGATACGTGATATAAAGCACTGTTACTTTTCAATAATTTTTTCAAAGGTTCCATGAGACCTGATAAAGAGAGACCAAGATGAGGTTAACTGCAAAGGAAAAATTTCTGTGCTAATACAAATTTGAACATGTACAAAGATTTCCATGGAGTTGAATTCTCTGCTGAAATTTCATGGCAAGACTTCACAAAAGAGAAATTGATGTCTGAGCTAAAATCTACACACAAGAGAGTTTAAACAGCTCAACAAAAGGAAAACCATTTAGTAGCATTTAATTCTCAACATGGCTCAGGCTACAGACTGTTCCCAAGGCAGGTCAGTTATGATAATCTTGTTTTAGAGGGTAAGAGAACTCAACAGTATGGATAAAGCATATTCTATGTTCCTTATTTTTCTAGGTTGATTTTTTTGTTAAGTTTAAGTAGAATTTTTCTTGTTGCCCCATAATGAAAATTAAACCTGTCTAGCCTTATGGTTTATTGTGAGTTTTGCATGATCAGCTGGGTCTTAGTCTATGTTATGATTTTGCTAAGATCTTTGGATCTTAAAGATTTCTTAACTGTGCCACTAATAACAGACTGCAATCTGGATTTAGAATATAGTCTTAGATTTTTGATGTGATCCATAAAACATGGAATGGACTTCTGTTTTTTATGAAGATGATAATTAGAGTACACTGCCTTGTCATTCCTCTGATACAAAATCTATCTCTTTAACACAGTCTAATATTAACTTCATTCTTTCCATGATTAATATTAACCATGTCTATTCGCATGGTAACAATAATTCTTACTCATGCAGCATCAACAATAAAAGATAAAATTTCATGCAAATTTGCTACACTCATTCAAAATGTTCCTGACTAAAAGGGCTTATTAAGAATAATTCAGTGCTTGTTTATATTGTAACATGAAAAAAAAAATATAAAGAGCAGTAGAAAACAACCTGACATGAACACCTGCTGAAAAACACTCTATGTAAAATTTAAAGACCATTTAACTTAGTGATCTGTTACAGCCATCTTGCACAAGCATTTGGAAGCTTAATGCATAATATGTCTAGAATTCACCTAGACTGTAGATATGAGAATATGTCATGGGAAACATTTCTAGTTTGAGAATTTTTCCCTATTTTTTGAATGGTATATCAACAAGATTTGGCAAGAAACTAACAAACTAACTGTAATTCTGAAAAAAGAAATTTGAATAGGAAAAAGAAAGGCAAAAAGGGCCAACTGCTTCCTAGAGTGCATCAAGAAGAGCATCAGCAGCTGGTCAAGGGATGTGATTGTTCCACTCTCTACTGCAGTGGTGCCACCCAAGTTCTGTGTGCAGTTTTAAGTACTTGACTATAAGAAGGACATATTAGAATCTATTGAAGTGCGTCCAGAGGAGGATGACCAAAATGGTAAAAGGTCTCAGGGGCAAGATTTACAAGGAGTAGCTGAGGCACTTTACTTGCTTAGCATAGAGAAGGCTGAAAGATGACCTCATTGCAATCTATGTCTTCTTTAAGGGTATCAGTGGTGGGTAGGCATTGATTGCCTTCCTCTGGCAACCAGCAACAGGGCACAAGAAAATACAATCCAGCTAGGTTGAGGAAAGTCCACACTGGCCATTAGGAAAAACTTCTTCACTGAGAGGGTAGTTAGTCACTGGAATATGTCCCCCAGTGAAGCAGTCATATTATTCAGCCTGCCAGATTTTGGGGAGCATCTGGACAATGCTGTCAGTCATGTGCTTTAATTTTAAGTAGTCCTGCTACCTAGTTTCTGCATTTGATTCCATCAGAGCTCAAGAACTTACAATTGCATACAGTTTTATGTAGCCAGGTATGATATGGATATCTATGATAACAAAGTATTACATATAAAATATTTTATTGAAAAATGAAAAAAAAAAACAAAAAAGAGTTTGATTATAGCATACTTGGACTTCTGCCTCTTCCTATGTTTGCTAAATCTATTTGAAGTATACTAGAAGTACAATACTTTCACATAGGTGTATTCAGGCATGAAATAGAATAATGCATTTTTAAGTAAATTGCTTTCTAACAAATTTATTTCGGAATATGCACATAATTAGAGTCACAGCTCTGCATAGTCAGTCAGTCAGTATTATATCACAATTTGCCAACCACCACTTTGTAAACAAGATGTGCATTCCATTTCAGAATTTTACTGGTGCTCACTAAGAGATAAGAGCTGTTTCAAACGGAGGTATTTTATTGACTAACCTGACGTCAGACTTTGATCAAGTAATCATGTTGACAGTAGGATGCTTATTTCCATGTAGCCTGATTAAAATAATAGAATTTTGGAAACAATTGGGGTTGTGTCATTGCACATCAGATAAGATGCTGCGTTTGTCTTGTTATTGCGATGTGAACTTATCAAGACTTCAGTGTATTTTTTTTTCTGAAGCTCTGTTACACGGCAGATGGGATGTCTAACATCCTTTTCTATTTGAAACATGCAAGCTCTAATAAACAAGAGGGTTTAGAATGTTAAACCAGCCAGCCATACGAAATATGTCACACAGTTTGCTGTCAACCTAATTAATTAGATAGCATTATTTGTTGTCCCCAATGAACTCTGATGAGCTCAATGACTGATAATAGCCTCATTCTTTTGAGGGATTTTCTTTTAATTTTACTCACTTTGATTTAAAAAAGATCATTTAAAGAGGGAAAAAGCATTCTACCACTATGAAGGGTTATTCAGAAATACATACGTGTGACTTATTAATATGAGCAAACATTTGGCCTCTTACTAAGGTCATTTTAATTTTAAATCTTCCAGAGTACTGCATGTTGAATAATTACTCTTTCAGTAATTATCTTGAACTTTCATGATACATTTCTGGACATGTTTTGTAATAGAGTTCTTGCCCTTCAGACTGTAAAAAGACTCAATAAAATTTTGTGAACACCACTTATAATACAGGACAAACAAAATCTTATGGATAACATACCATACAGGTCTTCAAATCAATCTTAAATAGAAAAGGCTATTTTCAGTCAGGAAAACCTAATTATTGGCTTTGCTTGTAATTTTAATGTTCAGATTTGCACTAGAACAAATAATTTGCTGAACTTTCGAAAAGGAACCAGCACCTACCTGCCCACAGTTCCATTTTCAGCTGTGCCACTGATTCTTAAAAACACAATAACAATCTTGGGGATAGTTGAGAGATACAATAACACTTTAGGTTACCCATGACACTATGAAGAAAATTAAAATCTGGTCAATAGAAAAATCTATAAGTAGTTAATGTAATAATTGGACCTCATTACTGGAAGTGGCAGGTTTACTATTGTTTCTGGTAAATATATTGCACTTAAATATTAAATTCCTCAGTGGAAGAAGAGAAGACATAAAGTTAAATAGGAGGATCCTGGAAAAGTACCTGTCAACAAATGAGGATGATTCCTGTGAAATACATATGCTGTTTCTGAATTTCTAGGTGTTTATGCTTTATTATTTGGGTTATGTGTTATTTTTGTCTGCACCCCTGCCATAGCAGCATTTTATTATTTTTGTATTGATAGATTTTTTTTTCTTTTTAATATGTAGCTGAATTAAATTTGCAAGTTTTACATGGCTTTTAACTAACTAATGTACATTCTGGTGTACTTCTGAATGTTGACATGCAAATAGTGTTGCATAAACAATCAAATGCTCTCAAAAGGATGAAACCAATTGGTATCCTCTTTGGTAATATCTTTTACAGCAGTAAATATGAAGAAAGAGTGCAAGGACAAATACCTTTCTGAGGCAGGCAGCATTTAGTTACACTTCATAGGCTTTAATGAATCATTCCTCTGTACAGTCTTACACATCATGGCATAACTACATGTTGTACTAAGCATCCATGAAGAAAAGTTTTCTCAAGTTTAACATGTTTGATAGTTTCATTGGGTTTTGCTGGTAAGAAATGCTTTTTTCTGCAGGATTTATCTAACTGGTATTCCAGTTTTCTCTTTCTTTTCAGACTGACGAAGCACAGGGGTCTTTTTGCTTATTCTACAGGAGGCATTTCATTCCCTAGACACCCAGTTATCCTTCTATGTGCACTTATTCATCTGTCTATATATATGGGATCACCTGGCATAAACTTTTTAAAGGGTTCAATCTGAAGCTATACATACTTCTAACGAATTTCTCTTCAAACCCTTTTCTTTTTGGATAATTTTTTTGAATGCTAGTTTTTGTATTGTGATTAATGATCAGATTATCTCCTTCTTTTGCCTTTGTTTAGATTGTTTTATGAAGAGTGATTTAAATTTCACATATTTTATTCTGTGTCCTTATGGTCTCCCTGATTTTTTTGGGACAGTTGGTGGTCTGTCACCAGATTCAGTGAAAATATAGCTCCAAAAACACATGCATCTCATCTGATAATAGTTAAAAAACAATAAAGATTCTAAAGTCCTGGTAATGCAATTAACTCGTTTTATTCGATGTGTAACACTATTTGTCCATTGCTATAATAAAATATGAACAAAATTTCAGTGGGAATTTCTGCCATTTTATTCTAGCCTTTTCCACAATATCTTCTATGAAGTGTGTGCTTGAAATACATATAATTGTAAATGATGTACTCTCCTTCGCCTTCTTTTTCCCTTTATCAGCTTATTTTTCTTTCTGTGTTTGAGCAAATTTACCTTGGGTGCTACTTCTTATTAAGTCCATAGTTGTTTGTTCAGAGAGTAAAATGTACCTGTGCCCTTTATTAATGAACTTTAGTGAATGACTGGGCCATGTTTAAAAGTTATAAAATAAGATTAAATGCATTTCACTCTGTATAACTCCTCCTTTGTATCAGACAGGAACACTGATATTGATAATTCCTTAATTTCACAAAGAATCACACAGCTTCTCTGGTCTTTAAGCATTATGAAAATGTTAGAATAAAATAATCAGGACTTAAATATGATTTTTTTTCCCAAAGAATAATTGTACAGCCAGGGGACAGTTTAAATCTCGGATTAAGAGTTATGAGATATACTTTAAAATACTAGAAAGTCCAGAGATATTTTTTGTGAAAAGCTTAAATAAGCATTGGTTTGATGGAGGAGTGCTCTCCATCATAAATCTTCATGAAATTTAAAACTTCTGGAAATATTTTTTATTATAATTCACTAGGGAAGTTCTCAAAAAAAGTTTTAAAAACACAAGAGAAAAATTGTCCTATTTTTTTCCACAAAAAAAATTACTGATGTAGGTAAACTAAAATATTTTATAGTTTCATGGAAGTATCTGGCTCATTTACTAGCAACAACAGCAAAGATATAGTGGTTATGCAGAACAGGGCACATTTTCCAAGAGGCGTTGGAGCCGTTGTCTGTACCAGGGCAGAGACTTCAACCCAAACCAATCTTCAGATGACAGATACAGCCCAGCAAGTTGCAGTCTGAAGGGAGGGCCTGGGACCACTCCCTCAGGCTGGGAGAGGGAATTGACAGAAATTTACTATTAAACCTAAAACACAGCCACTGTTAAGGAATACAGCCAGTGCTGGTAGCTCGGTGAGCAGCTGCACTGGAAGCTGCACATGGAGCTCTGGGATCCCAAGAGAAGAGGCCTTGAGCTGCTGACCCTTTGCATGGGGATATGGGGCCCAGCCAGGAGACCAGACAGGCAGGGACACGGCAGGAGATGAGGAGTCAGGAGGAAGAGCCAAGACTTTTGACTTTTGTGCACTTAGACTGAGAGTATAAAAACACAGAGGTTGCTTTAGTGGGGATCCCTCCTGGGAGGCACAAGCCTCTGCTATTTCTGGTACTGTCCCTTAGGAAAACCTGGGGTTGAACAAGTAAGGGAACTTGGTCTGCCTGTGAGAGTGGAGTGTTTAGGGAGTCAAGTGTGGCATCTCTCTGGTCACTGGAGCCAGCAGCTCTGAAGGGGCTTTGGTCCCATCAGTGAAAACCTCTGGTGGTGGGAGCATGGCTGCCAGAGTGGCTTCTCAATGGTCAGAGAAGGAAGTTCCCTTAACACTCACTATCATATGCAGAGTAAGACGTATTTTTTTTTTTAGTTGATTAAGGTTTTATTTTTCTGTTTTCCTTCCTTAATTTAAGGGGTATTTCAAAAATACTTTGAATATTTTAGCTGTTCTAAAAAATCAACTCATGTACTTTGTAAGGTTTTTATTTAATTTAAAACTTCTTCATTTGAACATTTTTGGATTGCAAGCAAACTTCTGCTATGAACTATAATGAAGAAAGATGTTACTGCTTTTCTTCCCACATAAAAAGATAGTCTACCTTGTAAATCTCTAGTGACATTTTCCTTTGAATGTTTTTAGGCTGATGCCTGGAATTTTGGATACAGGACTGAAGCTATTTATTCAGGGGTTTTTTGCACTGCTAATCTATCCAAATCTTAAGTATGGACTCCTGTTGAAGCAGTGACCAGATGCTAGGTAGCAGGATACAATGAAAAACACATGGCAGAGAGAGAGAAGATCAAGGAGAAACACTTGAAGAGATTCTTCCAATTCTGGGTACCAGCAGTAACCTGGATGAAGACTTCTGGTCAGCCTAGTCAGACCTCTCTGACCTCCACACATCATATCTCTCAGTGCCAATCATATCTTTACTTTAAACCCCTTTACTTTAAACCCCATTTGCACTAGCCCCCCACCTCCCTTCCCCAGCCATCTGAAACAAAAAGAAAACCAGAACAAAATTCCTAGCCTGGATTTTTCTCTCTTATTTTTTCTATTATTTTGTAATCTATGTGTTTAGAAAATACATCACTACCTCATACATTTCAATATACTTTTAAGGTCCTCTTCTCCAGAAGTTTGGAATGCATTTTTCTGTCATTGCAGCAACATTTGAAATCATGCTTTATCACTAGCTTTATTATTTTTTCTTGTAAACACTGGACACACTACTAAATCTCTTTCTAAATCCAAAAAGGAAAAACGAATATATTTTTTTCTGTTGTCATTGAAAATTCAGGTCAAAGTTTACTGACACATAAATTTCCTTAAAGGATATACAGTTAAGATCAATAAAGTGTTGTTTCAAAAATACATTTCTGCTGAGTCATCTGAAAGAAGCTGAAGAGTCTTTGTTTTTAGCAAACATAATTATAGAGTCTGGATATACTCAGTGATCTGTGAAGGTTAATATCTGTCCATAAAAGTGATATGCTGAGTTTCTTTTGTCTGTTCACCTACATGTTAACAGGAATTTTCAAATATAATTGAATTCTTCACCTTATTATAAAACTAATACTGACTATAAACTTTTACTTGTGGGTCAATGGGTGGATACCTAACGCTTTTTATTAGCTACTTCAGCTTTCTTTGGATGTCCTTATGACACAAAACTTTGCAGTTGAATCCCTCCAGGGACAGTTTTCAAAGGTGTTTTCTTTTTTTAACAGCTCTAACAACATTTTTGGAAATGGCTACATACTAGCTGTCTGTCTGGATATCCAGATAATACCACTTTATTTAACCCGAGCAGAAGAATTCAAAACATACATATAAACATACATATATATATATAAAATTATATACACACACATGTACATACATATGTGTACATATGTTTGTAACAAAATATTTTATTACAGTTTAGATAGATAAACTGAGCAATAGCATATGTACAATTATTATTTTTTTTCAAGGATTAATTCCTCTCCTGACTTTTCCACGTGCTTCTGCCTGTACAACCTAGAAATGAAATCCAGGAAAAAACCCATACAAACCAACACTACCATGGCCGCCCACATCCTCTGAAAAAAAGAACCACCAAACCTAAATTGAAATAAAAATCCCTAGACTCTTCTCTTTGGAACTAATATGCACTACAGGAACAAATATTTATTATTTCAGATATCTGAAAAGAAAACTTCCTAAAGTCAATTGATGCTTTTTACCTCTCTCCCTAAAGAGTGCATTATGTGAAAAAACATGTTTTTAATAATCAGAAATTCCTGTTACTAGAATTTAGATGATGTAGGAAAAATGCTGTTTTAAAGAATTCTTGGAGGAACACTACCACTGCTATTGAAAAATACATGGCTTAGAACATGTTATGAACAATTTATTAATGACTTTCCTGCATTTTTAGGGATATTAAAGCTAACTGACATATTTGTATTATCATAGAGACAAAAATATATTCCCTGTATAAAACTGCAAAGTGCTGTTAGAAAAATACTTCTTCAGGCTTCATGAAGTAATAGTGGCTTTGCTACTATGAAAGAAAGGGAATGACAAAAAGAAATAAACAAAAAAACATTAATAAACTTTGTAGAAAGAAAAAAAGATTCAAAGATTCTTGCTATATGAGAGAAACTTGTAAAAAAAATGAGGACAAAATCAGTGTGAACAGAAGGTATAATGCTGTGAAAAATTGGTGTATATTTGATACATACACTACTCAAATATAATTATTTTGCAAATTTTAGTACAATTTCATAGAATTATCTTTGTTCTTATACCACTGTAGAGCCATTATCACTGATTGAAAGAAAAACAAATTTATTTTGTCATTAAATATATGTATCGCAAATAAGTTTTCTTATTTTAGTACTGACTCTCTAGTTCGACTGTAGAGTGGCTGTTGTACCCCAAATGACATTATTTGATGTGCAGTCCATTTATCTTTATTTATTGAGTAGAAACCATCATCAATCATGGATCAGTTTGGCATGTTTTCTTAAGAACCCATTGGATAGGACAAGAGAGACTTATCCCCAACACTAGAATATTTTTTTAGTGGGAAGACCTATATACTAATCCAGCAATCAGGAAAATGCTTTTCTCTGAATGCATGATTTGATACAGTGGGTACGAGGATGTAGTCACTTAGCAGACTAAGTGACAGTGAATTCTTGGTCTTTTTTATATCAAGGAGACTCTTGCTATTGAGTTTAGCATTTCAGTCTTTTTTTCAAATCTGGAGGAAATGTACAATAGTCAGATATAGTACCATTAAAATAAGAGAAGAAAATATTTGGGTTCTACATAAAATCTGTCACAAACTCCAAGGAATAACTGAAGTAGAGAATACTCTCTCAATAGGAAGTGAAACATTCATGACCTGGGTTTTTAAAATCTAGGCTTGATGGTTTATATTTATGGTACAGATAGTGACTCATATTGGCAAGGAGAGAGACAGATGACTTATATAGATCCTGTTTAGTTTTAATATCTATTAAAGCATGGATGCATTCCAGGAATTAACTGACTAGGTTCAGGGAAGTTCAACAGCTCCCAAATAGAAGTACCTTGCTTCCACCTGTCTTGCTACTTCAATTCAACCTAATTTGCAAATCTGTTCTTCACAAAGCTGCTGATTAAATGAGCCAAGTCATTCATATAATTTTTTTTTTCTGAAAAAGGAAGTCTGACAAAAACAATGTGAAAACATAGGTGCAGAGGTATATAATGAAATTAAAGTATTAGGAGTACTGCAGTGCTAGCATGTTTTCCATCTGCTTCTTGTGTGCATGTGCAGGTTTTGCCAATAGAGTCACTAGGAGGAAGGGAGGCTTTGTATATTGAAATAGAACTTTGTTTTGTCAAGAAAATTGTAAATGAGATTACCAACAAGGCTTTTTAAGGCTTGCATATGTTCATTTGTTAAAAGCAGCTCTGGAAGAGGTATGTTAGTGTTAGTGGATTAGTCTCCAATATTTAGTAAAATGGGCTGGCTTAAAATGAATGAACAAGTCTTGGAGACTGTCCCAAAGAGCTTTTACCTTTAAAAGGCTAAAGAAGCAGGAATATCAGGAGTCCAATAAATTCTAGACATGCAAAATCTAGGTAAATTTACAGGGTGGTATACTTTTTATTACGGATTTTTTAGATAGTGGTAAAAGGATTTCTAGAAGGGCATAAATATCTGTTTAGGTAAACTCTGGAACTGTTTCTCCTTCCATAAGAAATTAAATAGGAGAGGGTCCCTGTGATTTCCCCTCTACTCAGCTCTCATGAAACCCCACCTGGAATACTGCATACAGTTCTGGTGCTCCAACATTAAATGGCATAGAGCTGTTGGAGCAAGTCCAGAGGGGAACCTGGACTGAAGTTGAGAAGGGAAGAACAACACCTCCCCTATGAAGGCAGGCTGAGAAAGTTGAGGCTGTTCAACCTGGAGAAGANAGTGATAGGTCAAGGAGTAATGAGTTCTGAAACTGAAAGAGGAGAAATTTAATTTAGATATATAGGAGATATTATTCACTCTGAGAGTAGTGAGACAACTGAATAGGTTGCCCAGAGGAGTTATGAAAACCCCATCCCTGGCAGTCTGCAAGACCAGGTTGGATGGGACTTTGAGCAGCTTGATGTAGTGAAAGGTGCCCCTGCCCATGATAAGGTGGCTGGAAATAGATGATTTTCAAGGTCCTTTCCAACCCAAATGTTTCTATGATTCTGTGTTTCTATATTGTAAGTGTATTGGAAAAAGTTCCTTGTACAACATTCCAAAATTTAAACTTGTATTTTTTGTAAAGACATGCATTTCCACTTTGCTTTTTAATATTTGGGGCTTCTTCAAACAGAATGATACATATCCTTTTAATTTTTTTTTTTTTTTAACAAGAAAACCAACATATTATTTCTTTGGTCTTCCTCTATGAAAAAACATGATACCCCATTTAATGAATACTTTTCTTTCTTTAAATCGTGCTCCTTATTAAAACAGACTGAAAAATACTAATTATACTAATTGCTTCAAAAAGCAGGATAATGCTAGAGTTAAAATTACAGTGACTGATATATTTTAAATGGTGGTTGCCTGCATGCATACTCAGATAGCAAACTGTTAATAGGAAGGTCACACCAGTTGACAAGAATAACACAAAGCATAGGAAATATCAATGTTATACAATCATAAATATAGATGATTTGCAGATTTTTAACTTATAAACACTTGCACTCACAGTTAAATCAGACACTGCTGAGGGAAAATGTCAAAACACTATGTAAATACTGTCCAGAGCACTCCTTATAATGAAGTACAGAACTTTGGATACAGTTTTGAGTATCAGTCACCATTCTACCAAACCAGTAAAAACAGTACACCTTCATCTTTCAATAATTCCCCCCTTCAATTATCGTTGTGAGTTCTGGTGTATGTACTGCTTCAGGACTTCTACAAAATCATGACACTTATTTCTGATCAATTACCGTATCCAGTAATACTTATATTTGTATATATTTTATATATAACCTTTGCAGAATAACAATTACCTGTTGTACTTATTGATGTCACTTTTATTCCAGTCCGCCAAATGAGAGTTTTACTGAGTTGAGTGAGGCCAAATTATTTGATGTAGTGAAAAAAATCTGTTCTCTTTTAACAATCTGCCAGATCAGAGCAAAGTAATGTTACCTGATTACATTTGTGCTACTTGCTCTATTTTACTTTACAATAGGTGTACATAGTGACTTTCACATACAGCTAAGGGAGATTGCTTCCTATATTTCAGCAAAGGAACAATGTTTTTTAACAATCTGTTGATCATACTTCAGGTGATATGGAAAAGAATAGACAGTCTGCTTTAGGATGACCATAGGAAAGAAGAAGTTTTATTTCTTACACANATATAATTTTACAGAGACAAGTAAAGTATAGGTCTGACAGTGAATTAAAAATGAAAGATGAGTTTAAATCTTTGATCTGATTAAAGTGTTACCAGAAGTGAGAAATCTGGGGCTTCTAAATCTGCTAACAGGTTTATACTTGCCTGCATGTTATCAGCACTGTGCTGAGGTAGTGTTCCTTGAAGAGCCAAGAGTAAATGTAGTCTTCACTCCCTTCAGTCCTGAAAAAGTCGGCACTGAGAATCAGCACATCAGAGAGTCAACCAAAAAGCCTGGACTGGAACCAAAATAGAGGAGGAATCAAACAACTAGGCTTTCATTATTTTGTTTTGCTTTGATTCCTGTAATGGATATCAGCTTTTGGTTTTACCATCTGTGAGTTATCTTGCTGACTGCTGTCACACAGCTTTTGAGAAAATAATTTTTTAAATGGGGTGAAAAAAATCCCAGTTAGCACTGGCCTCTTCCTGGAAAATGAGAACTCCAAACTTAACATAGAGGTCAGTAACTTCTGGCAGCAGGAACAGAGAACAACACAGCAAGGAATGATTTGGACAGTAAGATATCTTCCTTTTCATTACTCTTTATGAAGGAAAGATGACAGATTTAAAATCTCAGTCTGGGTTTCTTTGTTTACATTGATACTGGTAAAATTAACAGGAGATTTTGTGAAGAGCAGATTAAAGTAATTAGGGTAAACACAACACAAAAGTGGCATTCTTACAACTTCATAAATTAGTAGTGACTCTTCTGTGATCAGTTCCAAACATGAAAATCAAAATATGAATGAAAACATGACTTATGCCATTACACAAGTATGAAGTAAAAGTTGTAGACCATAATCAGGAGCAACACAATCCTTCATGTCAATACAAGAAGAAAATCTTGTAGCAGAAATAAAAAATACTTTAAAAAGTTATCAGACATAGCCTTAGTTTACTTCTAGCTACTGGAGCTGAATTCATTATATGGGTTTTTTTCAGTCATATTACAAAAGTTCTGTTCAGAACATACTTTCTTGGTTGCACTTTTCACCTCTAAATAACCCTCCCAGCCCCCTACTTTAACAGTATCTTTCTGCAAAGATTCTGCACACTGCTTATGCCTCTCTCAGAATTTTAATGTGAATTTCTGAGAAGATGGAGTGTTATGAAGCATTAACACTTAAACCCACTGCTAATCCCCACATGGCTTGCTTTATTCTTTGAGATCTATACATTGTATGAGCTACAGAGAACAATAAAACTGAATAAGTACCTAGGAGAGAGAGCAAGAGCCTGTGTGTGAAACATGCTAAGTAATTANTACACACAGAATCCTGATATTGCTTTTCTAAAAGGAAAAGTATATATTTTAATAATTCAAATCTGAAATGGGAAATCAAAGTGCAGTCTGTTGAAGTTATTTACAGAGAAATAGCTTATTTCCCTTGNGCCTTAGTTTACTTCTAGCTACTGGAGCTGAATTCATTATATGGGTTTTTTTCAGTCATATTACAAAAGTTCTGTTCAGAACATACTTTCTTGGTTGCACTTTTCACCTCTAAATAACCCTCCCAGCCCCCTACTTTAACAGTATCTTTCTGCAAAGATTCTGCACACTGCTTATGCCTCTCTCAGAATTTTAATGTGAATTTCTGAGAAGATGGAGTGTTATGAAGCATTAACACTTAAACCCACTGCTAATCCCCACATGGCTTGCTTTATTCTTTGAGATCTATACATTGTATGAGCTACAGAGAACAATAAAACTGAATAAGTACCTAGGAGAGAGAGCAAGAGCCTGTGTGTGAAACATGCTAAGTAATTATAGTGGTACAATTTGAAGGATGACAGTCAAGGCTGTTTTAAATATAGAACATTTTCAATCAGATGATTAGTTGTAGTTAAAAAGTAGTTTGCTGTCAAAGTTTGCCTTGAGGCCTTCTGTTACCCAGGGGTTAATTTGGATACAAAGTGAATATCAAGTTTGCTTCAAGAAGCAAAAATATGTAGGTTTTCAACACATCCACATGCAATTTTGAATAAGTAACACAGTAAAAATTATTTAAATAGCAAATGCTGTTTCCCAGTCTTGTAACTGCAATCTAGCCTCATGCTTACTCAATGCAAAAGAAAAAAAAATTTAAAAGCTTTTCAATCATAGTACACACAGAATCCTGATATTGCTTTTCTAAAAGGAAAAGTATATATTTTAATAATTCAAATCTGAAATGGGAAATCAAAGTGCAGTCTGTTGAAGTTATTTACAGAGAAATAGCTTATTTCCCTTGTTTTCTTTTTCTTTTCTTTCTGTTCTGACAAGCATATCTTCAGATTTTTTGTTACAACCAGAAAATGACGTAGCAGATTTTCAAATACTCTTTCTCTTAAATTCATCATTTTTTAAGGTTATGTCTACAGATCACATCACTAAGAAGAAATAAACAGCTGCATGGCCAATAAATGCATTAAGAGCAAAA
>VZTR01020120.1:1769-20408 GCA_013400775.1 Chaetops frenatus | reverse complement strand
TCTTATTATAAAATAATTATTTTGGCTGCCTTTTCCTTCTTTGTATTACAGTTGTCCTTAGTTTATACCATTTATGACATTATTCTTATTAAAAAATTATTTTGGCTGCCATTTCCTTCTGTGTATTCCAGTTGTCCTTAGTTTTATTCTGCATATTTAAATTTAAAAAAATAAAATAAATAAATAAATTCAGTTTGTCTATTGGAAATCCTGACCTGAAATTTCCTTTTTTTTTTTTTTTTTTTTCTTTTCCCCCAGCACCTTCCTGTACCTGAAGTTCCTGGTGGTGTGGGCCCTGGTGCTGCTGGCAGATTTTGTGCTGGAGTTCAGGTTTGAGTACCTGTGGCCCTTCTGGCTTTTCATCAGGAGCGTTTACGATTCCTTCCGATACCAGGGCTTGGTGAGTGAGAGCCCTGAGCCACTCCAGGGAATCCCAAATTCCACATTGCACAGCTGACCCCCTGGCACTGAGATCCTCCTCACTGCAGCTGGGCTTTTCTCTGATTTTACCCTTCCTCTCTGATGAATGACGAGTGGAAATTCAATAAAGATTTATCCAGACTTCACCCCGGGGAAATGTTGTTTGAATTCTTGAGCTGGGTTTGAATTAGTCAGGATTATATAGAATCTTATCTTTATGTAAATAGGCAAGAGTTTCTGGTTTATTTGAAAGAAAACTGTGTTATATAGAATTTTTTATTATTTTATATAATATACNCTATAGGACTGTATATAAGGGCTTTATGTATATAGAAAATTGTTATATAGAATTTTTTATATTCTCATATATTTATCTGTGTGTCTATATATGTATATATACACTCATGCTGTCTATCTGTAGGGCTATATATATAAAAATATTTTCAATATGTTAAAGTACATTCAAATTAAAAAACATCTAAAAATAATCATTAATATAATTATAAATTAAAAATATATTAAAACTAAATAAACATGTAATAATAGAAATACTGGCATGTTATAAAATTACAGCTATTAGATATTTTATATAAAAAAATTATATATCTTACCTTCTCTTCCCCTCCCTCCTTTCTTTCAGGCCTTCTCAGTATTTTTTGTGTGTGTAGCATTCACCTCCAACATCATCTGTCTGCTCTTCATCCCAATCCAGTGGCTGTTCTTTGCTGCCAGCACCTATGTGTGGGTACAGTATGTGTGGCACACAGGTGGGGCATTCTTCTTTATTTACAACTTCCTGACTCATTTATAACTTCTTTATTTACAGCTCTTCTTTATTAACAACTTCCTCATCTCAATATGTATTTTACAGCTTTTAGGAATAAACCGCCTCTGCTGTTACCTCATTTAATGCAGTTTTTTTAAAGAGTTAAAAAAAAATTTTTTTTTTGTTTGTTTGTTTTGTTTTGTTTGTTTTTTTGTTTTTTGCACTTTGGGTGCATCTCCAGTAAGCAGGGAATGGAGGGGTATAAACAGGAATTCCAGAGCAGTTGAAAGAAAACTAAATTTCTGCAGTGATTCAAGAAATCAAGAGCACACAGGAAAAGTTTGTGACAGTGTTCTGTCCTTCCACACTCAGTTGATGTGCTGTTAATTTAGTTATTAATGTTCAAATATCAGTTATTCCAGTGATCACACTTTAATTCTGCTTTAGCAAAGCTTTGTGTCAGCTGGATTCAGTTTCTGAGCTGGTGATACCAGAGCCTGCCCTGACTGTTTGAGACTTCTATGGAGAATTCTTGTCCCCCTCTGCTGCCCTTTTTTCCCTGAGTTATTTGGGTTAGTTTTCATAAATCCCTGAGTTTAGATGAAGCAGCAGAGCTGGGGGGAGCTGGTTGAGTTCCTTCCCTCCATCAAAACGCTTTAGGAATAAAATCTGATTTAAATCTTTTTTCTTCTAGGTGGGGGGATAACTTTTCCCACCCCAAATTCTTGGGATTTGGGGTTTTTGGAACATTTTGTGTCAGGTTTGCAGGGTGCTGTGGATGATCCCTCACTCAGCTCTGTGACAGTTTAGTCACTGCTGATAATGGCAGTGTGGGAGCTGCTGGCAGATGCTGTGAACCACTTGCTGCCCAATTTCAAATACCTGCAGAATCTGGGCTTATTTTTAGAGCTGTATTAATATGTTCAAGCCTTATCTGAAGTTGTTCAGGGTTGATGCTTAGAAGGAGGAACCTGATGGGCCAGTTTTAGCTGTAGCTATTGAGCTGATTTAATATTTTAATTCGTGGCAACCTCAGGAATTACTCATTTTCAGGCCTCATTCAAGTTGATGGGAACTTGCTTTTTTTTCCTTTTTTTTTTTTTTTTTAGTTTTTAAGTTATGGTTTTTTCAGGTGAAATCTTTAAGGTCTGTTTCCTCTGACTCTTGAAAAAATAACTTTAAAATCCTTGCTGCCTGTACTCTGTCCCTGAGGTGCCTCTGTTTCCCTTCCCTCCACAGAAAGAGGTGTGTGCTTACCAACAGTATCACTGTGGATACTTTTTGTTTATATTGAAGCAGCCATTAGATTTAAAGATTTAAAAAACTTCCACGTGGACCTCTGTCGTCCATTTGCAGCACATTGGTGAGTGCCTCTCTGTTCTCCTTTTCCTTTTAATTTTTATTTCACCAGGAAAATGAATAATCAGAGCTTTCTATTTGGGTTCAGGGCTTGGCTGGTCAGTTTTTCTGCCATCAAAAATTCCATGAGAAATGTGTGTAAGCAAGGCCCCAGTGCCACCTCTCAGTCTTGTGAGGAATTTGCAGTCTGGATATTGCAAGAATTACTTGAAATCTCCTGTAGAACAACAAAAACCACTTGATAGATCATTTCCTATAGAACTTTTTCCCAGCTGTATGTAATTAATTTGCTTTTATGGCTATAGCTTGACTAAAAATATTGCTTTTTTTCCCCTCCCCCCCCCTTTTAGCATTGGTTACCCTGTTGTGACTTTGGGCTTTGGCTTTAAAAGTTACGTCAGTTACAAGATGCGTTTGAGGAAGCAGAAGGAGGTGCAGAAGGAGAACGAGTTCTACATGCAGCTCCTGCAGCAGGCACTGCCCCCAGAGCAGCAGATGCTGCAAAGGCAAGAGAGGGAGGCAGAGGAAGGCAAGTTTATTCCTTCATGTGCTCTCTGTTCTCTGCTGGTCCAAGAAAAAACGAGCCCCAGAGCTGCCTCAGCTCCTGGGTTTTGGTGGGAGGGTGGTGAGATTTGTATTTCAAGCTGCACCAAGGGAAATACAGGTTGGATATTAGGAAGAAGTGTTTTTTTACAGAAAAGGTGATAAAATGTTGGAATGGTCTGTGTGGGGAGGTGGTGGAGTCACCATCCCTGGGTGGGTTTAAAAAAAGACTGGTTTAAAAAAAGTGCCATGGTCTGGTTGAGGTGTTGGGGCATGGGTTGGACTTGATGATCTTGAAGGTCACTTCCAACCTGGACATTCTGTGAGATCAGAGAGGTAGGAATGAAATCAGTTTGCAGTGGTTAATGGGACAGAAAATGGAGTTTTGGTCCCTCTGATCAGTTCTTCATTAGCAGCTGCATCAATCTGGTCAGTCAGTGCTGTGGAAAGCTCTAGAATTTATTATTAAATCCCTGTTTCCTGCCTGGAATGAGGCAAAAAGCCTTAAAATAGGTGACTTTGGATTCTGTTTTCTAGAGAGTCTCCAATACTGATTGTTTCCTGCAGAAATGATGGATTTGTCCATAATGATTTTTCTTTCTGTGGCATGGTATTGATGGATTTAATGAACTAAGTTGTTTTTTTTTTTTTCACTTTGGTGTTGCAGCAGCCAAAGGATTATCTGATATGGATTCCTCAATACTCCTGCAGCACAATGGAGGCATTCCAGCCAATAAAAAAATCTCTGCAACGTTGCCAGAGCTGGAATATCGAGAAAAAGGGAAAGAAAAGGACAAGGATGCGAAGAAACACAACCTTGGAATAAACAACAACATTTTGCAACCTGTAGACTCTAAAATACAAGAAATCGAATATATGGAAAACCATATCAATAGTAAAAGATTAAATAATGATCTCGTAGGAAGTACAGAAAACCTCTTGAAAGAGGACTCATGCACTGCCTCATCCAAAAATTACAAAAATGTCAGCGGGGTTGTGAACTCCTCACCCCGCAGCCACAGTGCAACCAACGGGAGCATCCCCTCCTCATCCTCTAAAAATGAGAAAAAACAGAAATGTGCCAGCAAGAGCCCGAGCACACACAAGGACTTAATGGAAAATTGTATTCCTAATAACCAGCTAAGCAAACCAGATGCACTGGTAAGGTAAGTTGGGCCTGAGCCTTGTCTCATCCTCCCTTGGTACATCAAAACATCAGGGGTGTAATTTGGTTTTTCTGGGAAAAAATGTCATTTGTGGTCACCTAGAGAAGGCAGAATTGTCTGGTGGGTGGGATAAGGTGTCCAGGAGATGTGTGGAGTTGCGTTCCTGGTTTTGGTTTGATGTGCAACCTGGAGCAGCTTGCTTCATTCCTTGCTCAGGGTCTGCTGCTCCCCTACCTCACAGGGCTGTTGTGAGGCACCATAAATATTCTGGTGGAAGGCAGGAGAAAAATGTGGAGAAAATCAGCTCATCTGTCCTTGACAGCTCTTCTGTGGAGTGACCTTTGCCTCCCCAGGGAGTTTTTTGGTGCCTGAACAGGTGTTTTTGTTTTGTTTTTCCTTGGAAATGTTTGGCTTTTGCTTTAATCTTTAATTCCAAGTGTAGAGGCAGAGAGTGCAGAGAGCCAGGGGTGATTTGGAGCTGAGTTCAGCTCTGCTCACAGCCCTGGGGCAGGCACAGGTCACAGGGATTTGTTTGGCTGCCTGGGAATCCGTCAGCATGGAAAAATCTCAGCTCTACATCTGCTCCTGGGAAGTTTAGAGGAAGAAGGATTTGTGAGAGAGATGGTGCTGCCAGGAGAAGCACCAGAGAGGAAAATGATGGAGAGATGTCTGCAGCCAAAACTCTTCCACAATTCTGCCCTTCTCCACCATTTTCCACCTGGCTGCTGTCTCTTTTATTCCTTATTCCACCAAATCCATATTGGCCAACTTAATTGGTTCATTTTCCCTGCAGGTACCTTTTGATAATTGGGCTTTTGCCTCTGAGGGTTTGTGCTGTGGGAACACAATTACTTCAATGGAAATATGATTTTTCTCCTCATATAATCACTCTGCCCCTGATTGACATACCCCTGCTAATTAAACACCCGGACTAATTGATACCTAATGTGTGCAGAGAAGTTGTGAGAGGCAAATCAGAAAGCAGCTGATCAATCAGATCTGTGAATCCAGTGCAGGCAGCATTGATGGATGCAGATGGCTCTGCCTGCACTCTTTATTTATCAGGTTTCTTTGCTCCCTGAGGGAGGGAAGGGTCAGCTCAGTTTGCTGCACTTCCAAACATTCCCAAGTCTTGAGGAGAGGGAAGGGAAGGCCTTCAGGAATGATCTGGGAATTGTGTGGCTGTGACAGGGACTGAGATTTAAACCTGGTGTGTTTAAAGTTTAAACTTCATGTGGAAATCTTTCTGTGGAAGCTTAGAGCAGGTGGTCACTAATTGCCCAAAATGGGTTTTCTAACACAGAAATGAGTCTACAACAAACCTGATCCTGTCCTTAGGGAATTTCAGCTCCTGGAACTCACTGGGGGCAGGACAGAGAACACAGCTGTACTCTGAGAGTGCCTTACTCTGCCCTGAGAGTGCATTTAACTTCTTCAGACAAGTGGTTTTGGGGTGTGGGGTTGTGCTACAAATCCCTGGAGCTGTTCCTTGTCCCTGATGTCCCTGTGGTGGCAGCCCAGGAGCACAGGGAACACCAAACCCTCCCAGCTGGGGACTGAAATCATTCAGGAAATCTTGTTTTTGCTCAGCCTGGCTGTGGAACTCCCACACCAGAAGCAGCATAAACTCACCTGACAAATTGGATGGGATGGATGCACTTAAATTTAAAAATTCATGGTGCTTTTTGATTTTAACCTTGTCAGTTATCCCATCCCTGGAGTGCCAGGCATTTGTTCATCATTTTTTCCACTTCCAGGAGTGTTACTCATTCCTGTTATTAAACTTTCAGCCTGCATTGCTGCTGAGTGAAGTCCTGCATTTGTTCAGGCGCAGCTCAGATCTGTTCAGCTTCCAAATAAAGCTGCTTTCTCTACCTCAGTGTCCAGCAGCCTCACAGCAGGATGGCAGACCCAAGCTGTTTCCCTTTTGTGTCCACACACGAGCTAAATAACCAGGAGCAAATGGAAAATATTCCTTCTGCTGCTGGGATTAACAGGACACTCAAGAGCAGGAGTTTTGCAGGGTTGTGAAATTTGAAACACTTGATGTGATCTGTCTGGAAGGGTCCTGCTCGTTAAGGTTTATATATATATTTATTTTATATCTATAATATTGCTCTTATTTGAAGATAAGCTTTTATTTTTTGCTCTGTCTGGTGGATTGTCAGTGCCTGATGTTTTGTGGAGAGGAACTTCCTGATGCCCATCCTTGGGAATTGTTCCATTCTTGAGAGCCAGAGCTGAGGAATGCCAGAGCCTCAGGGGTTTTCTGAGACCTCTCCCGAGGGTGCTGAGATCTGCTGGAGTTTGTGAAACCCTTCATCACTGAATCCCTGTGATCTGAGTGCTGCTTTCCCAGCTCTCTGCTGATGGGACAGTGGAGGGATCCATTTGGGATCAGCCTGGTGTCCCTTTGCACTTTCTGCTGCTTGTCAGGAGGTACAGAACAAATTCCTTTCTTTTACCATCCCACTGTCATTTCTGGAGGCAGAGCCTCAATAGATGGAACAAGTCCAAGCTGTAATTGCTGCAGAATTATGGTTTTTGCTGTTTATTGCACATTACACAGCAAAACCCATGACCTGCCCCTGCCTTTCAGCACCCTTAAAAAAACCTGCACTAAAAACCACACCAAAAAAACCTGGCAGTGCAGCTTGGCAGAGCTCTCTGTATCCATAGAGGTCCTGCCTTTGGCACATGAGCTGATGAACAAGCTGGCTCAGGAACTAATTATTCCCACAGATAACGAGGACATCTTCTGGCAATTGGACTGGGAAAATTTCTTGGTGAAGCAAAAGCTGCTCTGCCACAGCTTATTTCACTTTCCTGAAATGGTGTTACCTGCAGAGGCAAACTGGGAGGTTTTAATGGGAATTTATGGCCATTTGGTGTTAATTATTGTAAAATTTGGTGGCATCCACTGATGGGCAGAGAGGGGTTGGTGCCTCATGCCCCCCTCCTGCCTGGAGTGGATTAATGCAGCAGAAGGTTTCCTGTGTCAGCTGCAGGGTTTCCTGCGCTGGGAAGGCAAGCACAGAACAGAAAATCAGGATTGGGAATGTAAATGAGGAATGTGGGATCCAATCCATCCTGCAGACCCTTCCAAGGCAGCAGAGAGCTCAGAAACAGAGCAGCCTTTGGAAATGGAAGCTGCCTGGAGCAGTGCTGGGCAGCAGGGAAAGGAAGATCCTGGGTTCTTTCTGTGGAATGCTGCCTTTTTGGGAATGAGAGCCTCTCAGTTCCAGCAGGGAAAGAAGGAATCCTGAGTTTCTCTCAGTGGATTCCTGTGTTTTTGGGAATGAGAGCCTGTCAGCTCCAGCAGGGAAAGGAGGATCCTGGTTTTTTTTGTGGGTTCCTGTCTTTCTGGGAATGAGGGCTGCTTTTGGGAATGAGAGCATGTTAGTTCCAGCAGGGAAAGGAGGATCCTGGCTTTCTCTCAGTGGATTCCAGTCTTTTTGGGAATAAAAACTGCTCCTCAGAGCCTGTCAGCTTCAGCAGGGAAAGGAGGATCCTGGTTTTTTGTGGACTCCTGCCTTTTTGGGAATGAGAACCTGGCAGTTCCAGCAGGGAAAGAAGGAATCCTGGCTTTCTCTCAGTGGATTCCTGCCTTTTTGGGAATGGGAACCTGGCAGTTCCAGCAGGGAAAGAAGGAATCCTGGCTTTCTCTCAGTGGATTCCTGCCTTTTTGGGAATGGGAACCTGGCAGTTCCAGCAGGAGCAGCTCTGGAAGTGCTGCAGGAGCAGTGGCCACTTGAAAGGAGCAGCTTCACTGCAGGGGCTGCCTGTGCCAGAGCAGAACAAAAGCAGAGCTGGGGCTTTTGGAAACATCTCAAATCCTTTAAAATGATCATTTTTGTATAAACTGTGTTTCCTTGGTGTGCCATTGCCAGGTGATTATGGGATGGAGTAAACTGAGCAGCCAGACATCAATACTGGGGAGCATTAAAGCTGAATTGAGTTGTCTTTAAGTTCATCCATCAGTCTCCCTCGAGGGATTTGGAAAAGATTCACTCTCAGGGGTGATTCCTGATGAATTCTCCTCACCAGGAGTGATAGGAGGTGGTGCTCAGCAAAGGAAATGGATAAATCTGCAGGAACTGAAGGAATTGACCTCACTTGTAGAAACAGCACCACAGAACCTACAACTAAAGGCTCCTTTCAAAACCAGTTCTGTGGCAGAGTGAGTGGTGCAGCAGCAGAGAAAAACATCCTCCAAAAATCAGCTTTTCTTTACTTCCCACTCCTCTGTAAATAATTTTCCCCAATAAGCCTGAAAATGAGAGATGTAAGCAGCAAATGAGATCAGAGTGAGAATAACAATAATTTGAAAAAATGCTGTTTTAGTGGGTTATTTATCAGTGTACCAGCAATGCAGGCTATTCCAGAGGGGAGGAGGGACAGTTCCCTGCTTGCAGCAGTGATTTTTCATGGCTTTGTGTTGGTTTCACTTGATGTGCTTTTATTTTGGAGTTGTTTTAATGTCCTTGTGTGGGGTGACCTCTGTGGGTCTGAAGGGTAACTCCCTTCTTGTTTTCTCCTTAATGAAGTTGTGTCTCTGCCTAATTTGGGGCAGGACTGGGAGAGAAACCACTCAGGAAATATTTGCATGATGATGGATTATCATCTTCCTCACTTGTTTTTAGGGAGAGAGGAGCCCTCTGTCATTGGCAGAAAATAAATATTCTCTGCTTTGGTGTTTAAATCTGGAGCAAAACCTGCAGTGTAATGAAAAGGGGTAATTAAAACCTGCTAAAATCTTACTGTAAAGCCTCATTCCAAACAAGCCCATTGATAAAGCAGTTTCCAGTGGTTTTGTGTGGCATTGACTGGAAAAAGAGGAATTTTCTGTGTTAATTCTCTTCTGGCCCTTTGGAGTGATGCCTTGTGGATGTTCCACCCTCCCTGAGCCCCAAATCCCAGAAATTCCACACACACAGAAGGTGCTGAAGTGATTTGTGCACTTCCCTTTGAGGTGGGTATTTGCTTTGTGCTGTTAATATTTGCCTGTAAGTTGATTTTTTTTTTTTCCTGTTTTTCTGACCATTTGTACTGCACTAAAGGAATTCATCTTCCCAGGAGGGCATTTCAGAGCACTGGAGAGGCAGCTGGGGCAGGAGGGGCCCGAAATTGGAGTTTTCTGAGGTGTCCCAGCCCAGCCACTCTCCTTTGGAGGCTGCTTCTGGCTCTTCATTCATCCTCTCATCTCCCAGAGCTGTTTTAGCTGTTACAAACCCATTTTTATGGATTTCCATGGCTCTAATGATCCCCCACTTCCCTCTGGATTCACAGGATGCTCTCACTGCTCATCCCTCAGTGCCTTTTAGGCTGAGATTTCCCTGCACTGAAGCCCAAAAATGTTTCATTAAGAAATCAAAAAGCTCCAGCCATTCATCTGCACTGCTGAGTGTCACCAAGGGCAGCTCTTTTTGGCTTTTGTCACTGTTCTCCTCATCTTAATGTCCCACTGCCACTAATTCAGAATGGAACCCTAGGAAACAAAAAATCACCTTCATCTTCTTTATGGGCATTTAAAAACTCTCAGATCAATACCTGGCAGAGCAAAGCAGGATTGTGTGAGAATGGCTGGGGTGTATTTGCTTTCAAGAAGTCTGTAACAGAGTTTAAAAAGGTTGATTATCACCTTGTGATGGGTTTTTATTCTAAGAATCAGTAACCTTATTTGTGGGGGGAGAAAAAAATCCAAGTGAGCCGAGTGCCTCTCTTGTGAAACGTGTGTTTTATTTAACAATATTTTAATTAATAAGATTACATGAATCTTCAAGAACTTTCCAAAGCTACAATTTCAAGTGTAGAGCAGATGGTCTCTGTTCAAGAGCAATTAAAACTAAATTTACTGACTCCTGAGCTGGGGATGACTTAACACATCCTCGTTACTCAGCATGCACATCATGTGCTGCAAGAAAATACCAACATGTTGAGGTGACAATTCAGCAGCCTGGCCCACAGCTCAGCTCTGGGTAACAAATCCAACTCAGCACTTGTGAACAGAATGAAAATCTGTTGCTCTGTGTGGCTCTCTCCTGGTTTGGAACTTGGCAGATTCCAGAGAAAATGCAATTCCATAGGGTTTGTTTTACAACTTGGCAGTGCATGGAAGCGAATTCCTGTGGGAGGCTCTGAGGTGTGTGTGGCTCTGTATCTGTGGAGTTACATAAAAGCTGATTATTTAGCAAGGGCACAATCAGAATTATGAGAATTGATTGTTTGGGGGCTGCAGGTTTGAGGGTTTGTGTGAGGTTTGTGCTGCTTTTATATAGAGCACAGTTGGGGTGAGGGGGCCAGGAAGCTGAAATTGTCCTTTGGGAGGCTCTGAGGTGTGTGGGGTTATAGAAAAACTGATTATTTAGCAGAATTGATTATTTGGGGGCTGAAGGTTTGAGGGTTTGCCTGATGGTGCAAGGTTTGTTCTGCTGTTTTTCTGGAGCACACTTGAACTTCGGGGTGAGGGGGCCAGGAAGTTGAAATTGCCCTTTGTGAGGCTCTGAGGTGTGGAGCTATTCAAAGCTGATTATTTAGCAAGGACACAACCAGATAATTGATTATTTAGCAAGGATACAACCAGATAATTGATCATTTGGGGGCTGAAAGTTTGAAGGTTTGGCCAATGATGTGAAGTTTATTCTGCTGTTTGTAATAGAACACAGTTGAACTTTGGGGTGAGGGGGCCAGGAAGCTGAAATTGTCCTTTGTGAGGCTCTGAGGTGTGGAGTTACTCAAAGCTGATTATTTAGCAAGGACACAACCAGATAATTGATTATTTAGCAAGGACACAATGGGAGAATTAATTGTTTGAGGAAGCTGAAGGTTGGAAGCTTTGGCCGATGATGTGACACTTATTCTGCTGCTTTTATAGAACACACTTGAACTTCAGGGTAAGGGGGCCAGGAAGCTGAAATTGTCCTTTGTGAGGCTCTGAGGTGTGGAGTTACTCAAAGCTGATTATTTAGCAAGGACACAATGTGAGAATTAATTGTTTGAGGAAGCTGAAGGTTGGAAGCTTTGGCCGATGATGCGACGTTTATTCCGCTGCTTTTATAGAACACACTTGAACTTTGGGGCGAGGGGGCCGGGAAGCTGAAATTGTCCTTTGGAATTGCCTTTGGCAGGTTGGAACAGGACATCAAGAAGCTAAAGGCTGACCTGCAGGCCAGCAGGCAGGTGGAGCAGGAGCTGCGCAGCCAGGTCAGCTCGCTGAGCTCGGCCGAGCGCGGCACCCGCGCAGAGATGGGCCAGCTCCGCCAGGAGAACGAGCTGCTGCAGAACAAGTAGGTGCCACTGCCCTGGGGCCACTGCCTGGCAGAGGGGGGGGCTGAAAAAGGGGATTATTCCATTTAAAACCTACTGAAACGGGAGGTGAAGCCACCCAGACTGGCTGCAGGGCTGTTGGCGGCGGTTTGGTTTTAATCGATGGAGCCCACGCTCACTCTGTCCCTGTCCCCCTGCAGATTGCACAACGCTGTACAGATGAAACAGAAAGACAAACAAATGATCAGCCAGCTGGAGAAGAAGCTAAAGGCAGAGCAGGAGGCACGAACCTTTGTAGAAAAGCAATTAATGGAAGAAAAGAAAAGGAAGAAGTTGGAAGAAGCAACTGCTGCACGAGCTGTGGCCTTTGCTGCTGCTACGAGGTGCTCTGCCCTTGGGGAGGCTTTGGGGCAGGAAGGAGGAGCCTGTGTTTGATCTTTTCTTTAAAAAAAAAAAAAACAAAAACAAACCAGTTTTATTTGTATTGAGAGGTTTATTTGTGTTAAGGCAAAGGGAGGACTGGGAGATGCCTTCCCCTGAAGCTGAGCCTCAGTGCCTACATGACATTTACACATGTAAAGGATGAGTGTGCTCTAAATTACCTGCTGTTCCTGGATTGTGCTCTCAGAGCACAATCACCTGCTGTGTCCTGCTCAAAGGAGCAGCTCCTTTCACATGGGGACTGGGAGTCAAGGATTTGTGCAATAACCTTGGCCAAAATGCTGGAATTTTCCTGCTCTGGGCAGTGGCTCTCAGTGCTCAGCACAATGGGGTTGCTGTAATCCCACAGCAGCACAGCACAAGTGGGGGAGCACTTTAACCTACAGTGCCCCAAATGTCTCAAAAACAATAATCCCTGCTTTTCTCTCTCCCCATTTCATCAAAATCCCAAATTTCCCCATACTTGAGGTGTAACATTGAACAACTCCCAGCATTGTTGCCGTGAGTGGAATTCCTTTGCTGAGAAGACCAAAGTTGGCTTCTTCTTTTCATGCTTTGGTTTTTATTTAATTTTTTTTCACGTTGCAAAGAGCTGAGGGGTGGCAGCCTGGTTGTTATTTCATCTCCTTGTGCTGTGCTGTCTCCCTGCAGAGGGGAATGCACCGAAACCTTACGGAGTCGGATCCGGGAGCTGGAGACGGAGTGCAAGAAATTAACAATCGACATCAAACTGAAAGAGGAGCAGATCAGAGAGCTGGAAATGAAAGTTCAGGTAATGCCAGAGCACCAGGGGGAGATCCCAGCCCCTCCCAAATCCCTGGGTTTGCACATGAGAGCAGTCCCCACCTTCAGGAGTGCAGCTGCTCGGTGCCTCCTGCAGGTCCTGCCCCAGCCTTGGCAGGAGGAGGGGCCAGGGGTTGAATCCAAATTATTCCATGGTTAAAGGGGGTCCAGGGGTTCAATCCAGATTATTCCATGGTTAAATGAGGGGCCAGGGGTTCAATCCAAATTATTCCATGGTTAAAGGGGGTCCAGGGGTTCAATCCAGATTATTCCATGGTTAAAGGGGGTCCAGGGGTTCAATCCAAATTATTCCATGGTTAAAGGGGGTCTAGGGGTTCAATCCAAATTATTCCATGGTTAAATGAGGGGCCAGGGGCTCAATCCAGATTATCCCATGTAATGAGAGGCCAGGGGTTCCATCCAAACCATTCCACGGTTAAGGGAGGGGCCAGAGGCTCCATCCAAACAATTCCATGGTTAAAAGAGGGTTCAGAGGCTCCATCCAAACCATTCCATAACTAAATGACAGGCCAGGGGTTCCATCCAAACCATTCCATGGTTAAATGAGGGGCCAGAGGCTCCATCCACACTATTCCATGGATAAAATGTCATTTTTTCCCCCAAACCCAGTGGTCTGTGTAGGCTCAGGGCAGAATCCCCTCACCAGCATTTTTCTCCTCACTCAGGGAGCCCGTGGCCAATCTCATTATAATAAATCCTTACAAATTTCCCTAAAAGTTCTTGATTCAGGGCACTCTGGAACACACTGGCCAGGCTTTTTTTTTTTTTTTTTTTTTTTTTTTTTTTTTTTTTTTTTTTTTTTTTTTTTTTNTTTTTTTTTTTTTTTGTGAAAGTGCCTGAATATTGAAAATACTTTGTGGTAGATGTGCAGCAAACAGGGTTGGGTTTGGTACAGCTCAAATGTGTGCCCTTATTCCTGTCCTAAAGCTGTGCTCAGAGTGAGAACCTGCATGAAAATGGATTTTTAATGCCTCTTGAAAGTGGATTTTAATGCCACCTGCTGCTGCTCTGGACTTGTTTCCCACTCACAGGTGCAGCCTCGTTGTCCCTGGATTTACCAAACCCTTGAAAAGAAGTGTGGTTTATCCATGGAGTGTTTGAGCATGGCTTTGAGATAATTAAACCCAGCTCTAATTAAGCTTTTTAATTTTATGAGCATCTTCAAACTGTTAGAGAAGCTTTTTGGGGGTTTTTTTGTAGAGAATATTTTTATGTATATATATATTTTTTTTTTTCCCTCCCCCAGCCACAGGTTGCCTGGCTCTTAAATCCAGGATAATTGCTCCCTGTTTTATCTCTTCCCTTAATTTCTGGCATTGCAGCAGAGTGAGGTTTAATGTGAGATAAAAATAATCCCTTTAAGCAGCCATTTAAAACAGTTTAGGTTGGATTTTAGGGAAGTTTTTCCATGGAAATGCTTGGGAAGCATTGGAAGGGGCTGCCCAGTGATGGAACCCCCATCCCTGGAGGAGTCCAAAACCATGGAAGTGGCACTTGGGGATGTGATTTAATTGGATTTAATGCTCTCAAAGGCCTTTTCCAACATGAACAGTTGTGGAATTCCAGCTTTTTTCCCTGAGGGAAGAGTTCCCACAGCCCCAGCCTGGCTCAGCTGCCTCCTGGAAAGGGAATTTTTGGGGTTTTGGTGGAGGGCTGAGGCCCAGAGCAAATGGTGCTGTAATTACAGCATTAATCACTTACAGAGTGCAATTACTGGAGGTGATACTGGAGGCCTTAATTAGCCAGAATTTTAATTAATGGCAGGCCCAGTGTGGGGAAGAAGAAAAGCTCCTGAGTCTCTCTGCTGTGTGAAGCCCCCCAGGATGCCATTTTTGCCCCCCAAGATGCCATTTCCCCCCACCCCAGGATGCCATTTTCACCCCCCAGGATGCCATTTTCACCCCCCAGGATGCCATTTTCACCCCCCAGGTGCCATTTTTGTCCCCCAAGATGACACTTTTTCCCCCCAGGATGCCATTTTCACCCCCAAGGTGCCATTTTTGTCCCCCAGGATGCCATTTTTGTCTCCCAGGGTACCATTCCCCTCCCCCAAGATGCCATTTTAGTCCCCCAGGATGCCAATTCTCCCCCCAAAGATGCCATTTTTGTCCCCCCAGGATGCCACTTTTCCCATTCTCACCCTGATTTTGCCCCCAGGAGCTGAGGAAGTACAAGGAGAACGAGAAGGACACCGAGGTGTTGATGTCAGCACTCTCAGCCATGCAGGACAAGACCCAGCACCTGGAGAACAGCCTGAGTGCAGAGACCAGGATCAAGCTGGACCTGTTCTCTGCCCTGGGAGATGCAAAAAGGCAGCTGGAGATTGCCCAAGGTAACTGGGGGGGCTTTCATTCCATTCCAAACAGGGTAAAAAAAAAAAAAATGGAATTTTGTGGCTTTCAGAGAGAATTCAGAATTTTCAGCTTTGGGAATGTGGAGCTTAAACCATCTGAGCTCAGCTCCCCAGCCCATCAAAATATTCAAATAGGGGTTTAGGTTAATTCATGATTAAGTTAATTCATGATCATTTTCTGCATTTTTCACACCATCACAAGGAGCTGGGGATCTTTTAAAGCTCTGTAAGAACTCTCTCTTTAAAAAGAGATTAATTAATTAAATTAAACCTGCTGTCTTTTCATCCTAATAATATTTTATTACTCCTCAAGTAAATAAAACTGAAATTTGGGGAGAAGCCAACCTGTTTTAACCCTCAGCAGGTGAGGGGGGGGGTGTGGGCACTGCTGGTGATGCCACCAGAGGGAGCAGAAAATCAACATAAAAACAACTTTGTGCAGCTGTGCAAACCACAGAGCAAAATTCATTTAACACCAGTTTAATTTCCCTGCAGAAAGTTGTTTGATTGCAGGAATATTTAATTAGAGGGAGAAATTGTTTTGTTTTGTGCCAGCAGTGGGGGTATTTTTTTTATTTTTCTTCACCTGGTTTCAGGAATTGCTGTGGTGGTGGTGTGAAAGTTCTGAGAGAAATGGTGGGAATGGGACAGGTTGGAAAATTAATAGGTTTTATAAACAAATCCTGGGGCTTTTGTGGGGAATTTGGAGAAGGGGAATGGGAAAAAGCAGAAAAATCAGCTTGCATAAGAAAAATCTTTGCCCTGTGGAGCCAAATAATGCAAAATTACCAGGGGAATGTTGAGTCCCATCCCTTGCTAATTGAAAATAATGGACCCCAGCTCTGAGCACAGAGCAGGAATCTGCAGAGCTGCTGATTTTTCAGGGAGAAAAGAAACCACTGTGCTCTCCTGGAGAGCTGCAGGTTGTGTGAGTGCTGTGCTTTGCTGTCTGCAGGGCAGATCCTCCAGAAGGATCAGGAGATCAAGGAGCTGAAGCAGAAGATTGCAGAGGTGATGGCAGTGATGCCCAGCATCAGCTACACTGCAGCCACCAGCACCCTCAGCCCCGTGGCCCCTCATTATTCTTCCAAATTTGTGGAGCCCAGCCCTTCTGGACTCGACCCCAATGCCTCTGTCTATCAACCCCTGAAGAAATAAATGGATAAAAATGCCAAGGTTCTCTCTGCCCTGAGAGGCTGCAGGAGATCCCTCCCTCCTTCCCTCTCTCTCTCTCTCTCTCCCTCCCTCCTTCCTCCCCCCTGGGGTTCTCTTGCAGTTCAAGATGAAATTGTTTCGTGTGGGATTGTGTTTGTTGTCATTTCCAGCAGGAGAAAAAAAGAGCAATTGGTTTAGAGCTGTCCATCAGATTTNTTTTTTTTTTTTTTTTTTTTTTTTCTCCCCCTTTTTTTCTTGTAAATTTTTAGGGAACCTCCCAGAACTTTGGTGGTTTTTATTTCCCTCGGCCAACGCATTAAAAACAATTCTTGGTTTTTTCAAGTTGCCAATTTTTTTTTGCCTTTTTATGTATTCTTGCATGGTTTCCTCTTGAAAAAAAAAACAAAAACAAAAACCACAGGGCTTTGCTTGGTTTGGAACCCTTTCTCCTTGGTTTTTATTTTTTGTTTTGTTTTTTAATTTAATGATCAAATTGGATTTGCAGATTTCATCCAGCAAGGAAAAAAACCCTTCAGTTTTCCCAGTGAAAGGGTTAAACAACCCAACAAAGCTTTGATTTATGGATGTGTTAAATACAAACACGTGGATGTTGCAGAAGATAATTTGATTTTTATCCCCCTCCTCAAAGGACCAAACAAATTCCAGGGGCGTTGTTGAAGGGAAGGAATAAAGAATGAGCTGATGATGATGTGCTGGTGCTTGTTGTGTCAAATATTTCTCTCCCCCTTGGTGTGTTTTGGTTTTTTGTTGTTTGTTTTTTTTTTTTAGTAAATGAGAATTTCTCAACAGTCTTGTTCACAGTGCCTTGGGAAAAGACATTTCAAGAGGAAACTTGATGGTTTAAATTCCATTTCCCCCCCCCTTTTTTCACTCACCCAGCTTCTGTATCCAAGCTCATTGGAGCTGATGGGAATTTGGGTGTTCCTCAGGAACCCCAGGCTCCATCCTCTGCTCATTTTGGTCCAAAATTCAGTGTTTTTTACTCATGGTTCTGCTCTGGGAGGGCACCAGGAGCCTGCAGGGGAGTGAAGGTGGAGCTGTGCAATGTTCTGGGCATGAGACACTGTGAAGCTGCTCAATAAAAGCTGCAGTTCTGGGGTTTTGTGGGGGTTTTTTTTAATTTTATTCAGCTGTGATTTACACTTTTATCTCCCTTTCTGTCTCAATGGCTGCCAAGGAGCTTGGGGTTTTTATTTTGAGGAGTTTTCAGGGAAATTCATAAGCTGCAAAAAGGTAAAAAATGTGTATTTTACATCCTAAAAAGGGTTTTTTTACTGCAGTTTCTGCAGTGGGTCAGAGTTTGGGGATTTGGGTTTTTTATTGAGGGGTTTTCAAGGAAATTCACAAACTGCAAGAAGGTAAAAATGTGTATTTTACATCCATAAAAAGGGGGTTTTTTTACTGCAGTTTCTGCAGTGGGTCAGAGTTTGGGAGGGTGGGGATGTGGGGAAAAAATGAGGAAATCCAAGCCCAACTTCAGGATTTTGCAAATGTGTGCAGTGACCTCTGGAAGTCCTGATAGAAAATAATGTTATTTTTAAATGATGGTGTTAATTGGCAGGTTACCCCATGGAACAACAACAACAAAAAAGGAGTAGGACACCCAAATCAATAGAAAAATTCCAGTTCCATCCACCTTGCCTCAGCACCTTGGAATTGCACTCTGGAATTGCCCCTTTTAAGCCAAAAAAAAAAAAAAAAATTGGTTTCTTTTGGCATTTTCTGATCCTGCCATTCCCGTGCCTGGGAGCTCCTCCAAACATTTTCTTATTGAGGACATTTGTGTGATTTTTCTGCACTCCAGCCCCAAAAATCTCCTTCCAATAACACGAAATGGGCATTGGATAGAAAATTCAAGGGAAATTCCTTCGTGTCCTGTCCCCAACAGCCACGAGAGGGCTCAGGAAGCCTTGGAAGAGCCCGGAGAGCAAATCCTGAGCCTTCCCCAGCCCAAAAGGCTGGGAAAAAAATCCCTTTTTTTCCCTAAAAATGACATCTGAATGTCACTTCATGGCCTTGTTGTTGTGTGAAAGAAGGGGGAACTCCTCTGAGAAGAGCAGAGAGCTCAGAAATCCTTGGATTTGTGCTCAGATTTTTGCCCGTTTCACCAACAACTAAAGGAAAACTGGGAATGATTTGATTTTAAACCAGCCTGATCTCTCTTCTCTCTCGGTTCCTGATCCAACTTTTCCTCCTGGGTTTGGTTTTTGGTTTTTTTTTTTTTTCCCCAGCACTGATTTCCCCCCCCCAGCAGCTCCACAACCCAACATTATCAATCCCCACCTTTGCCATTGCTGCGTTTCTGCTGCTCTGGCCCAGCTGAGGAAGCAGAAAAAGACCAAAAA
>VZTR01020119.1:45210-78131 GCA_013400775.1 Chaetops frenatus | reverse complement strand
TAAAAATTATAAATATCTAAATATGAATGTAAACACAAATAAATAAATAAATAAATAAACACACAAATAAATGAATAAATAAATAAATGTATTTAGAGCTCAGAATGTGTAAAAGCAGGAGGACCCAATTTGCCCAAGGAGGATCCAACCTGCCCAGCTGGAGCCCCCCCAGGGGCCGTGTCCCTCGGCCCCACTGCCCCAGCCGTGCCCTGGGCTCACCTTTGCCAGGTGAGCCCTGGCTCTGATTCCTGCTGGAAACCACCCAGCCACGGGTGGCCTTCCCTTGGCCAGGTCCTGGCATCAGCAGTGAGGGAGGAGATGGGAACAGAGCCAAATTCCCTCTTCCCTGGTGCTCCAGGAATCCCAATTTGTGGGACAAACCTTCCAGGCAGGTTTGGAGCAGCCCGCACTGAGCTTCAGCTCTTCCCTCCCCTGCACGTGCATTGTCACTCTCATGGCAGCCCCGTGTATTTTGATTTCTACTGGCTAATTGCTTCTTAACATTGTTATTCACAGAGAGTTTCCCTGCTTTGTTCTCATTTCAATGAAACCGAGACAATAAAATGTCAAGAAATACCAAAACAAAAGCAAACCTGCTGTAAATGAAGCATTTAGGTGGCATAGCTGACAGAAGAAAGATGGGGAATGTGCCATTATGGATTTAGTGTTGCTGTGAAATCACCTTCATTTCAAGTTGTAGTTTCTGTACTGTTTTCTGTTTGTTTGATTAATATTTTACAAATTCTGACAGAAAATGCATCCTGTAAAGTACAAAAAATAACATCCCTGGTAATAAACAGCCGACTGAGGCTTCTCTTCCCTGCTTTTACTGCAACTGAATAAAACAGCACTGACTAAACATCAAGAGGGTGTTTGTTTTTTTTCTGCACAGAGAAGCTGGATTTATATATGGAGAGAGTTATTTCTAAATAAGAATCTTTGGTTTTATTCAGAAAGGCTCAGGCAGAGAACAGAAAATAGATTTAAATGATCAAATCTTTCCCCTGCCTTGCTTTGAATGGCTGGAAACCTGGGAAAGTGTCAACGTGCTGTAAACAAAACCATGCTCTGTTTCTCCTTCCTGTGCTCATAAAACAGAAATAGGGATTGCAAACAAAGCAATCTCACAGCCAGCACAGCTCCAGGCTGCTCCTGGTGCCATCAGGGATTTGGGATTTCCTGGGTCACAGAAATTTCTGCTTCCTCCCGTCATGGGGAGTCCCAAATCAGGGGCATCAACTGGAAATGCAGCTGCAGAGAGACCCTGATGCAAATTCTCATCTTTCCCCTGATCAGGAATCACAGAGTCTATGCCAAATAATAGCCCTGATTATAATTAGATTCAAACTGAACTCCTAAATCAGCCTGAGATTCTATTTAACAATAATCTACTATAATGCAATGGTTAATCATATCTAACCTTAATACCAGCCTAATCCTCCAAATTATTTCAAATTTAATTCCAGCCCAAAGGCAATTATCTCTTGAAATTTAAAATCTAAGTCCTTGAGTTTAATCATCCCCTTAGATATAACCCTAAAACTTATCTAAACCTACAGACACAAAGAAAAACCTAATTGTATATTTTAACCCATTTCTAATTAAAGCTCTGTCCTAAACTCATTGTTATCCTAACCAAGATTTACTCAAACTGTAATCCCCATCCTGATCAGCAGTTCTCTAAATAAAAGGAAGACAGTAAAAGAGAAATCCTTTTTTTAAATTCCAGCTGGAGGTTGGACACAGACAAGGGAAAGATGTGGAGAGCTTCATGTCGGCTTTGAGGCCCAAAATCTTCGTGCCCACCTCGTGCCGGGGAGGGGAGGGGAGGGGAGGGGGCCTCTCCACAGGCTGTGGGACCCAGGCCAGTGCTGGAGCTGCAGAAATCTCTTCAGTTGGCAAAATGGATCTGCTTTTGGAGCTTTTTATAGCTCCTGCAGCTGCAGGGCTCATCAGCCCTGGTGATGGTTAATTAGCAGTGGGCCTTGGCCAACCTCTGCTGAGTCCAAAGCCACCAGCAGAGCCTCTGCCCCTGGCCAGGGTCCCTCGTGTGCCTCTCCCTGCCCCGGCCCAGCCTGGCCCTCCAGGGGGCTCTCAGTGGGGTGGGAGCCCTGGAAAGCAGTGAAATTCCATTCTGATGTTGATCTTCTGTCAGTTTTGGAGGAGGTGAAGTCCAGCCTGGCTGGATCTCACTTTCCTGAACTACAACCCACAAGTTACAAATGTTGGGATCCTCACCCTCAGCAGCTCAGTGGGGCCATGCCTGGGGCTTTTCCAGTGCCACCTTTAGATAAAACTCCTTTTTCCCTCTCTCCTGGCTCCCCAGCAGCCTGGGCACGTGGGCTGGGTTAGGTGGGTCCTGCTGCTCTTCATCCCCCCCAGAGCTGCTGGGAATGGGACTACAAAGAGAAAAACTGGGGCTGTCATTTGCTGGTGACCTGATTTTTTTTTTTTATTTTTTGAGAGGGGAAAAAGAGATGACATTCTACAATTAGTTGGAGTAATTTTTTTTAGCTGCAGGTATAATTTATTTGGCTTGCTCTCATTTCTCATAAAGAAGGGAGGATATAGAATATTCTCCTCCCAGGCATTCTGGGGTTTTATTTAATGCAGGGATTATAAAATCATGGAGTCACAGAGGGGTTTGGGTTGGAAGGGAGAGGGAATCACTGTCCCAGAGCAGCCAGGAGTGCCCAGGTAGGATGGGGACAGGTGGCCCTGGAGCTGGATGGACACAAATCCCACCAC
The DNA here is from genome assembly GCA_013400775.1 of Chaetops frenatus. Taxonomy (NCBI): domain Eukaryota; kingdom Metazoa; phylum Chordata; class Aves; order Passeriformes; family Picathartidae; genus Chaetops; species Chaetops frenatus. The sequence continues at coordinate 75,383 of VZTR01020119.1, read as the reverse complement.
CCCTCCTGCCTGGGCTTGTTCCATGTCCTGCCTGGGGAGAGGCTGCTCCCAGTGCTGGGACTGATGGGATCTGGAGCCCAGTGCTGCAGGGAGGGGCAGGGCTGGCCCCCAGTGCAGGGAACAAAGCTGTTCTTGTGGGTCCCCAAAAGCAGCAGCTGACATGTCACCTGGCACTAATCCTGCTTGTCCCAGCCCGTGTGTTTGGGGTTCCCCAGAGCCCCGGGGTGTCCTGCCAGTGACCTCCCTGCAGCTGCTGGGTGCACCCCATGGTGCCTGGAAGGGAATGCCCCCAGCCACGGCCGCGGGGAAGGGTCTGCTGGTGGAACTGGAGCAGCGCCCTGCTGCTCCTGTCAGAGCTGATGGAAAGCTGCCGCCACAGCAGCTGCTTCCAGGGAGGGACAGGAGAAGAAAAACCACCAAAAAACCAGAGGTGAAAGGACAGGAGTGGTTCCAGCCAAGCCCCAGCTGCAGGAGCTGCAGATGGTGCTGTGGGATGCCAGGAGTGGAGCTTTGGAGTTCAGGGGAGGATGTCTGTGGAAGTGACCTCCTTCTGAAATGAAAGAGAAAATGAAATGGGACGTATGGGTGGTGTGTGAGGTGATTTAGTAATAACCCAGTGCTGTTTGAACACTGAAATCCTGGAGTGTGTCCACCACAGGTGGACAATGGGTCACTATCCCAGCCCTGGGCAGCTGCTCTGCTCCAGGGGCTCACAGCACCTCTGAGGGACCAGCTCTGGGAAGGAGCTGTGCAGGGCTCCAGTGCAGCCTCAGGAATCCCAACCCTGCACAAACCTTTCCCTGGCCAAGCCTCAGGAACAGCCACCTCATCTGACATCCCAGTCCTGGTCGTGCTGAGCTCCCTCCAGAGGTCCTTTCACATTCCCTGGGACCAACCCTGGCTCTTCCCTGGCCTGCAGGATACACCTGGCAAATTCTTTCCCTCACATTGTTCTGCCTTTGCCACTGCCCAGCAGCCTGGAAAGGGCTGGAAGCCTCCTGGTGTTTTCTTGCTAAGGAATTCTTGGTCTGTGACATCCTCCCAGCCCTGCCCAGCACAATGTGGGGAAGGGAGGCAGGTGCTGCTCCAGCCTGAAGAGCTGAGCAACAGGAAGCTCCCACAGGGCTTTCCAGGATGGAATGCCAGGAAATGGGGCTGCCAGGCACCTGACTCCTGCTTCCCAGCACTGGGATCACCCAAAGCTCCCTGGGCTCCTGCATCCCTCTCCTGGCCCCTTGCAGCCCCTTTTCACTCACCTCCCACTTCCCTAATGAGCTTCCTGTGAGCTGCTCTGTGTGGCCACAAAATTCTAGGATTTCTCATTGTTTCACTCCCACGTGCTCAGGGGAAGGGGTCAGCAAAGCCCACAAATAATTGGGAAAGTTATGGGGCTGCTTTTCCCTGCTCCCACTGCCCCCTGCACAGCCTGGGGCAGGATGGGTGCCTCTCACAGCCACCTCCAGATCAGCTGGATCGTCCTCTGGAGACATCTGAGCTTCTTGGGGCATCCCGTTGTTGCCATGGCAGGAATTAAGGAATCCAGGATTTCCAAAAGGCTGAATTGATCACTGAATTTTGACTTCACTTGTGCTGCACATTCTGTGTTTTGTGGCTGCCTCAGGCCCCTGCTGCAGCACCCCCCTGCTCATCAGTGGGAAAGCTTTGGGTTTGTTCAGTGAAACCCTTTTGCTTTTGGTTTCCCAGGTGGCCGAGCTGTGCTGGGCCCATCGTGTGTTGTGAAACCCCTGCTCCTGCTGTGTTTGTTTTCCCTGTGATGCTCCTCACCCCCAGCACCCCAGCCCTGCCCGGGGAGCTGTGGGGAAGTGCAGGTGCTCAGCCCACTCCTTCCAGCCTGGAAACCCTGGGTGTTTCCAGCTCAGCCTTAGCTGTGATCCGGGAATGTGGGGCAAGAGGTGAACTGCAGGGGAAGGGATGAAATCCCAAATCCCAGAACTCTCTGTGGTCAGTAGAGGAAGGTGAGACCTTTCCAGCTGGACTGGTTCTGTGAGGACACTGCTCAGGAGTCACAGAGCAAGAGAATGAAGAGGAAAAACCTAGCAGGTGCTGCAGGGCTCTTTGGCAGCTGTTTTCTTATGCAGTGCTCAGAAATCTTCTCCCTTCTCAGTTGATGTCAAGCTGAGTCAACCCCAAAGCTGCACTTGTTTGGTGCAGATTCACCCCCCCACACACATGGCAGGTTTAGGACGCAAGCCAGTGATCCCTGCAGGATTTTACAGCCCCAGGTATTTTACAAACCTCTGAATAAAAGCCTCAATTCCTGAATGCTTCTGGGAAGCCAAATCTCAGTGTTGCCTCAATTCTCCCTCAAAGCTTCCAGGGGGTCAGAAGTGACCAGTCAGCTGCTGGTGTCTGTCCTTGGTCCTCTCCTGGACCATTCCCTGCCTTTCCTTCCCTCTTCCTCCCTGGATCATTCCCTGCCTCATCTTCCCTGAGCTCAGGGTCTTTGCTGCCCATCTGGGTCTGTCCAGGTGAGGAATACCTGGTGTTCTCCTGACCTAAATCCCCAGCCCATGGAGCAGAGGGGGGGTGCCAGCTGAGAGCCATTTGCCCCCCATCACCTGGTGCACCTAAATCTGGCCCTTCCCTTGGATTTCCAGACACTTGGATGAGTTTTTCTGCCTGAAGTTTTATGTAGTGAAAGCTCCCGATCTTTGCATTCGTCACCACCACGTTCCCCTGTGAAATCTCAAGGGGATCCTGTTTGTACTCCAGGTGGGGAATGTGTAAAAGCAGCATTTTCTGCTGTGAGTCACTACCTCGGTGTTTGATTAATTCTCTATTTCTGAAGCTCTGATGACACTGATGGTTGGAAGCCCCAGAGGAGAGCTGTGCTACAGGAGAAAATAGAAGCTGCAGAACAGAGTGTAGTTTAAATTAGTGGGATCAGAAAGAAAGGGCTTAAACCAGTGGTTGTCATCAGAACAGATCAATGCTCTCTCACCTTGCAGGAAGGACATGGCCTTGTCCCAAAGTGAAAAGGCAAAAGAGAGTGTCCAGCAGAATAGGAGGAATTGTGCCTGAATCCCACCAACAACATTTCCATGGGAACATCTTCCCACAAGTTCAGAGATCCAACAACATCAAATCCAGCAGTGCATGGCACAGCTGGGCCTGTGGAGCATGACAGTGTCCTGCAGGGGAAAATGTTACTGGAACCAGGAATGGCTCCAGTGCAGAAGAGATTCTGGACAACATCCAGGGGCTGGCTGAGGTCCAGGGCTGGACTCAGGGCTGTAATGAGGATAAAATCCACCTTGGGCTCCAGCCTCAGCACACACAGTGTGTGCACTCAGCACAGCAGAGCCCCAGCCCAGGGAAAGGGCTGCAGCCTCTCAGCCAGCTCAGCTCTGCCCCGGGGCTGCCAAAGGGGTGAAATGGAGCCAAAGCTGCAGTTTGGCATCTGCTGCCTGGGGCCAGGGGGCTGAATTTGCCATTAATGTTCCATGAAATATAAAACAAGAGTCGAGGCTGTCTCTGGGCTTCATTAACACTTTGAAAAGCCAAGGGGAATATCAGATTTGACTGCGGGGCCAGCACAAGTCAGCAGAGACTCTAACATTTCAGCTCCCACTCCGAGAAGCCCAACAGCTTTGTTTCAGTTCTGACTGCCCATTCCAAAATCAACGGAGACAACCAGTTACTGGGAAAAAAGGGGTATTGCCAACGAAACCAAGTGAAAAGGTTCATTCTGTTCTCTTTGGGGATATTCACCCTCTTTTGTTTATGCTCAGTCTATGAATTTCATGGCAGAAAAGGAACCCCTTGAAACTGATCCTTTAACTTCTCAATGCCCCACATTCACGTGGTGTAGGCTGAAGTTCTGGTCCCAGCCTTGGGAAGGACATGGGATGGATCCTGAGCTGATGTGGCCACATGAGTGTTAATAACACAATAATTCCACTGCTTTCCTCCAGCAGCTGCACAGTCACAGCCAATTGTGTCTGACTCAGGAAGCCCCTGAATGGTTCCCAGGAAAATTCCCTGAGCAAACACAGCCAGACTCACTCCCAGAACGTGCTTTTCTCCCAGAGTGAATGTGCCACCCCCCGGCAGCACTGGGAGCACTGGGATGGACAGCCCTGGGGTGTGTGGGGTCTCCTGCAGACCCTCCAGCACAGAGAGCAGCTTGTTTGTGCTCAGGGCTGGGGAAGCCTCCCCTGCACTGCAGCTGAGCTGAATCCCTGCTGCTGCCACTGCTGGGGAGGGGCAAGGACAGAAACGAGGGAAAGAAAAGCAAACCTACACCTGAAGCAGCTCTGCCTTCCCGAGAGAGGAAACACGAGGCTCATTGGGAGAGGAAGCCAATTCCAGGCTCCTGAATCATCCTCCGGGTTCATTGTTCAGGTGGGATACTGGTGATGGACTGGGGAATTACAGCTGTGGGTGTGCTGGAAACCCAGCTGGGGACTGGGACTCACAATTCCCCTCCAGCCCCCACAAACTCTTGAAACGCTTTGGTTACAGCAGCTGAGAAACCAAACCAAACCAAACCAAACCAAACCAAACCAAACCAAACCAAACCAAACTAAACCCAGCGCGCTTCACCTCCATCCTGTGAGGAAGCAGCAGAAATTCCCCGGCAATGGGAGATCCTTTTGTGAAACTCCTTCTGCAAAGACCCAAACCGCCCGACAGGGAAGGAAACCTGAGGGAAGGTTTGGTTCGGAGCCGTCAGCAGCAGCCTGACTGTGGGATCGAAGGAAAAGGGTTCTCTGTAGGTTTGCTGAGTGTTTTCCAGCGAGCCCGAGGCGGCTTTGCTGGGAGCTGCGCTCTCCCAGCGGCTCCGGGTGCTGCCCTCCCACGGCAACGGGAGCGCCGAGGCTGATCCGGGCTGGGATGCTCTAAAGGCTTCCAAAAACCGGCTGTGAGACTGATGGTGTGCGTCTCTGGGACGGTGGATAACCTGGAAGGTGTTGTCCAGGGAGGATTCTGGAGCTGGGCAGCGGGGAGAGGTTTTCCCTCCACCTGCCCGTCCTGGGAGGACTGATGGAGAACTGATGGAGAACAGATGGAGGGCTAATGCCTCCTGGTGGTCCCAGACCATTCCCAGACAATCCCACGGGCAGTGTGGGAATGGTCTGTGCACCTTCCACAGCCACCAAAGGCTCCTGGTGCTGGGATGCCTGGGGAAATCCCAGTGGGAACCTGGAAGATGCTGGGAATTCTCAGAAAGGAGGAGTCCAAGCAAAAGGGCAGAAGGCAAAGGCTGGGACATGGGGAAATGGGGAAAGGTAGAGGTGGTTCAGGGCTGTGGATTGCCCAGGCAGGAACAGCAGGAGTGCCGGGGGCAGCTTTGGGCACCACAGTGTAAGAATTAAAGCTGTCAGGAAGTGTTCAGAGGAGGGACACAGGGATGGGGAAGGACCCTGAGGGGAAGAACCGGGACAGCTCTGATCTCTGCTCCCTGGGACAGGGACAGGAGCCAGGGAATGGCTGGAGCTGGGCCAGGGCATCCTGTTTCCCCCCAGAAAGGTGTGGAGGGATTGGTAAATAACTCTGAGCCTTGACACAGAGACAGTCGAGACAAGGACTTGTCCCTCTGCTTTGACATCCCCCAGCAGCCCTGCAGGGAGGACAGGCCACCAGCACTGTCACCTGGGGATGCACGGGGACAAATAATTGTTCTCTTGGTTAAAAATGCTGTAGGAAATGGGGAAAAGCTGGAGAGGGTGGAGTGTAAAAAAGACCGTTGTGCTGAGCAGTCTGTGATGGTGATAAAAGTGTGGCTGTGATGGTGCAGAGAGATTTCATCAGGGCATTGGCACCAATGGCAAAATATTTAATGATTGGCCCTAGAAATAATGAAATTGTCATTTCTGGTGAGAGGCAATTGTGGAATGAGCAAATTAATCCCAGCCAGGGCCTGACTCTGCCCTTCTGCTTTTGGCAAAGTGTCACCCCCAGGGGCTCTGGGCTGAGCTGCTGTGCTGGCAATGGGCAGCACCAGCCAGGGCATTGTGCTCAGTGCCCCCTCTGCTCCTGCAAGTCTCAGGCCAAGTCAGGCCAATCTGACACGGGAGGTTGAAAAGAATTGAAGGGAAACAAAGAGAAATTCTAAGCTTTCCTCAGAAACCTATTAAAGTCCCCATCATTTACTTGGAACACACGAAATAACCTTTATTACAGGCATTTTGCTGAGCACAAAAGCTACTTTCAATAACACAGGAAGGGAAAAATCATTACAAACTTGCAAGAATCAAGGACCATCTTGCAGAATCTCTTTGTCATGAAACAAATTATGAAAGGCTATAAATAGATGACCATTATTAGAACAAGGAGCTCTCTAACTGGGCTCTCTGCACAGGGAATGAACTGCTCCCCTCTCAGCCAAGGGGGGAGCTGAGGCAGTCAGCAGATTCCTCACAGCCTCTCCAGGGTGCAGGAGAAAGCAGAATTAAAGTCCCTGCCTCCTGCTCCTGAAAATGGGAGAAGCATTTGGAGACACAAGTTACTTAAAAGACTGTTTAAAATACACAAAATACCCACAGGTATTCACCCCCCACAGGGTGGGGCTGAACTTAGTCAAGGTCACACCCTGAAAGTGTCCAAAGCCAGGCTGGATGGGGCTGGAGCACCCTGGGATAGTGGAAAGTGTTCCTGCCCCTGGCAGAGGGTGAAATGAGATAGAATTTAAGGTCTCTTCAACCCAAACCATCCTGGGATTCTGTGGTTCCATGGTGAACAGAACCCAGGACAGGAACTTGTGGACTCTGGCTGTGCTGTCCAGCTCCTCCATAACCTCTTGGTTCCCTTTCTCACCTCTCCTGGGGTTTTCTCCTCCTTGGCTACTTGAAAAAATTACTCCTCTTAATTTTAGATTTATTTTATTTTAAATTCCAGCCTAACATATTCATTCCTGCTCATCATGTGCTTGAGTTTAAATAGTTCTTTCTTCTTGTGGCTCTTTACTCCTGTGGTATTTCTGTGAATTACTCATGTCTACTTTTAGCCTTCCTGTGGACAGATTAAACACAATAAACTCCTTCCATTCCCCCCTCTAAGGCAGAGCTGCCATTCCTGGGTCATTCCTGGGCCATTCCAGTTAAATATTTTACCGTTGGTGCTAATGCTCTGCTGAAATATCTCTGCACCCAGCACCTGGGCTTCAGGATTTGGATAGAAACCACTCTGCCCTCTTTGCTGCTCTTGTCAAGCTCTGTCTTTGAAAAACAGAGAAGGAGATGATGGGTGATGGATACAAAGGGATTTTAAGGCCAGGTCCCTTGGTAAAAATCACCTCTACCCCAAGCTGGTGTTCCACAAGAAATATCAGAGATTTTGGGCTCTGCATTGCAGCAGGGTCACTGGGAGAGGAGCTCTAGCTTTAATATCAGCTACTGCAGAGATTAGGAATTCAGCAAAACACATCCTGAACATTTGTTCTCTTTGCACAGAAAGGAAAGACATTAATTTTTCAGAGGATCATTTCCATCCCCACCAGGCGCAGCTAAGCTGAAGCTACGAGTCTGATTGCAAAGGTGAACTTGAACCACAAAGATCTTTTTGGGTCTTGCTCTGTGGTCTTGCCTGAAAGCCAAATAAAGAGAGAAAGCTGGAATGAGGGCCAGGGGAAAGCCACGTGGAGCCACAACAGCCTGGAAATAAATTCACTTGTAGTAAAACCCATCTGTACATTTTCCAGGATCTTGGGTTACAATAACAGTAACTTGTGCTTGTTTATTAATTGCAGATTAATGGGAACCCTGCTGGCTTCTGTTTCTTTATCCTTACTGTTATATGTGCAGGGGAAAGCAAGGAAATTCCTGCAGGTCACTTCTCATGTGCAAGGAGCACATCGACCCTCCAAAGATCACTTTTTGGGGACAGCAGAGCTGGAAGGAACCAGCCTGGGGAGAGGCAAACACAGCCCTGTGTCCCTCATGCCACCCCGGGTCCCCCTCCAGTAGACAAAAATCGTTCAGGCTTTTGAGCCTTCCTTCCCTCAGATGGAAAAGGCCCTTTTGCAATTCAGAAATAACCTTTTCCATCACTGGTTTGGCTTATTTGGACTCATTATAGGGAGTCTATGTGAAAATGAGCAGGGAAAAGAGATGTGCAAAGGCAGAGGAAGAAATCTCATAAATCTGGACAGCAATTCATGGAATTCAAGATGCAAAATATGTTAATTCCTACCTATTTCTTTATTCTTAGAAATGATAACCCCAGCAGGGCTCTGTAGATGACTGATGCTCCTGTTCCTCCACAAACCATATTTATAATGTTTTCAGCCAGCTCTGCAATTACTGAGCTCTGGAGCCATAATTTGATCATCCTGCTGATGGCTGAAGAGATGAACCAGCTCTGACTGTAAATACCTGGCAGCCACTCCAGCCTTGTCCATCAATGACCCTCACAGAGTCTGCAGGGTCCAGAAGGCTCCAAATCCCAATATTGGGTGCTCCCCTTCTCCAACTGCTGTACATTAAAAATATTTCAGGGGTACAGCAGTGACCAGTGCTGGTTTTTCTGCTTCTCATTGCCTGTTGTTTGCTGAAGGTGCTGGGGGAGGTTTGTATTTCTCTTAGGCTGGGGTGGATGCTCCAAAAAACAACACCAGGAGCACTTCGGAAATTAACAGGAAGATAAAGCAGCAAGGTCATTGCAGGAGATGCAGACCCTCCCCAGGCTCCAGTGAGATTTGAACTCACGACCCCTGGTTTACTAGACCAGTGCTCTAACCCCTGAGCTATGGAGCCTCTGAAATTTGGGTGCTTTTGCCACTGCAAACATTTCATATCTTCGTTTTTTCTTCATTCTGGAGAGAAATGGCACCAGCACTGCTGGAATGTGCTGCTCTAAGGATTCCCTTCCCAAACTGCACCAAAATCCATCAGAGTCACAAAACCACCACCACACTGGGTGAATCCGGAGCTGGAATTTACTCTCCTTCAGGTCATCCCTGTAAGATGGATGATTCCCTTTTCCCCTGCCAAATAGAGTGGGAAGTTTACAAAGAAATTATGATATTTGGGCTCCTCAGAGTTGTTGCACTGATTTATCAAAGAAGAGAATAAACAGGGGCCACGGAGATGCTCCAAAAGCTGAAGCCCTTCTCATATGAGGAAATGCTGAGAGAATTGGGATTATTCAGCCTCCAAGGTGACCTTATTGTAGCCTTTCAGTACCTGAAGGGGCTCCAAGAGAAATGGAAAGGGACTTCTCATAAGGACATGGAGGGACAGGACACAGGGAATGGCTTCCCACTGCCAGAGGGCAGGGATGGATGGGATTTTGGGCAGGAATTGTTCCCTGGGAGGGTGGGCAGGCCCTGGCACAGGGTGCCCAGAGAAGCTGTGGCTGCCCCTGGATCCCTGGCCGTGCCCAAGGCCAGGTTGGACATTGGGGCTGGGAGTGACCTGGGACAGTGGGAGGGGTCCCTGCCATGGAAAGGGTGGTACTGGATGAACTTTAATGTCCCTTCCAACCCAAACCAGTCTGGGATTCCCTTATACCCCCCTGCTCCCCATTGGAAATCAGCTGTGTATTTGTTTTTCCCTCAGCTCTTCACAGATGTCACTGCTTCCTTAGGAGTCCATGTTTTGTTCCTTCCCTGCTGGATGCCACCTCCCTCTGGATGCCACCTCGAGGCTGAATCTGATGGACTGAACACTCCCCAGGCTGAGCTTCCAGCTGGGGGTGGCAGTGCCACAAAATCGGGGGGAATGTGGAGAAAGGAAAAATCACAGGGAACAGAACTTGGGATTTAGCATTTGAGCAATGAGAAGCCCTGTGATGCCCTGGAATATTCGGGTAGAATTGTTCCATATGGGCACTGCCAGAGTGATTGGTAGACTCCTCCTATGAATCCCCCACCTGGGCTGGCCCTTGGGGGATTTCTGGGCACAGAGGGAGGAGCTCTGGCCCTGCTCAGCCCCCTGTGCACCAAATCTCAGCTTTCTCACACCCAACAGGCAACTCCTGCAGAGCTGGAATATAAAAACCCTGTCTGGAACACCTTGAATTTGAGGGAAGTATTTGTGGAGACTGTCAGCAAGCCCAGGAGAGGATTCTGGCTGTGCATGAAACCCTCAGGCACAGAAATATCTCATGGCAGGGGAAAATGCACAGCAGCAGCAGCTGAAGAGGACTCTGAGTTTCAGGGTAGATGCACAAAGAGAAAATATAAGTACAAATGGTTAAAGGGTGACTCAGAATAAGCCACATTGTGTCTATTATTCCTGGTCTTTTTTGTGGAAGAAAATTGCTCTCTTTGAAAGAAACCAGAAATTAAGACCATCCATCCTCCCAAGCGTAGAAAAACACAAACCCTCATTAGGTGGGCTGAAAGGCAATTCTCAGGCCTTTATCTGACAAGCTTAAGAGCAGGATTCTGTCTATAGCTTTTAAGGAGAAATGATGAATTTCCTGGCATGGGTTCAGTGCCTGAGCTTGGCACTGGACAAGCTCACAAAGAAGCCTGAAGCCAATCAAACAACTTGATCCAAACCCTGCTGAAAGCAGCCCTTTGGGGGCACACAGGGAGGATGTGCACCAATAAAATAAAGCTGAAAATAACGATGAACATCCCATGCAGGAACATGTGCTTGGAGCGTGGTTTCTGAGAGCAGCTGGGCTCGGAGCCTGGGAACACATGGCAGAGCCATGAGAGGCTGCCTGGCAGAAGGCAGCAATGGAGCAGTTTGATACAGGCTCTCTTCAGACCTTGACTTGAAAAAGAGTGTGGTTTGAATGTGTGCTGATGCTGGGAGCACTTTGATGAGGAATAAATGCTTCTGGTAATGAGAAGTGATGGAGTGGTGGATGTGAAAGGCTGGCTGCTGCTGGGATTGGTTGTGTTCTTGCTTTCCTGAGCGAAACTCTGCTGCATTTCCCAGAGTCAGTGTGCTCTGGAATAATTGGGTGTTTTTAACCTCTGTGCAGGCCCTTACAGTGCTGAGAGCTGGGCTGGGAAGGAGCTGCTGCTGCTGCAGAGGCCTCTGGCACCAGTGAGCACCAGGAGAGCCTGTGCTGAGCCCTGGCAGCCCTGTGCCCTCCTGGCACTGTCCCCACAGCCTGGGCACGTCCCCAGAGTGCAGTTTCTGGTAAATCTCTGCCCCATCCCAGGACTCTCCTGGTTTTGCCTCTCTCCTCATGGGTGACTGCTGAGGTGTGACCCAGGCAACCTGTCCTGTGCCCTGTCCCCAGGCAGGGCTGTCCCTGCACCCTCACATCAGGGGCCTGCTGCCTGCATGGCTGGCACCTGCTCTGTTTTTACCCTCCAAACTCCTGTAAATGGCTTTCTCCCCACTGCCTGCAAGGAAATCTTTCTCCTGCTTGTTTGCAGTGAGATCTGGCCTGGCTGGACAAGGGTTGGGAGTCCATCCCAGGGTTTTTCTGCAGGTGGGACTTTGCCAGCTGCTCTGTGGCCCTGCAGGATCAGCAGTGAAGCCCCTCCAGACCCCTGTCCCACCACACAGAGCCTGCACCAAGGCACAGCTCTCTCCTGCACTGCTGGGGGCTCTCAGGCTACTGTGGAAAACGAGGAACACCAGAAGGATCAAGAACTGCCAGATGGGATGGGAATGGTGATCTCTTTGCTAGGTCCTGGCAGGGCAGCCTCAGCTACCAATGTGCTGGATAATAAAGGAATTTTTCCTGGTGGAGTCTGAAGGAACTGGAACATTTTGCCCTTCCATAAAGAGCTTTGGCCAAGTCCTGATGCAGAGTTTGTCCAGGGTCATTATGAAATGACTGCTAATGAAGGCATCATGAATTTTCTTGTTCAGTAGGAGCTGGGCTAATGAGAAATCAGGTTCTGATTTGTTTTTCGTGTTTGGATCTGTGTTTACAGCCAGGTGCTATGATTTGGCTTCTACTCTAAAAACCACTTGATGATCAGGAAGGTGGAAAGCTCTGCCCCAAAATTTCTACATGAGTTATTTCTTGAGTTGAAAACCAGCACCAATACATTGTCTGTCAGCACAAAACTTCCCTGGGCTGCTAACACAATTCTGCTTTTCTTCTGGAACAGACCTTTCATGGGGAGGTGTAGAAGCCCTGTTGCTGCCAGGCAGGATTCAGGAACAGTCCTGATGAATTTGGCTGCTTGGGCCCTGACACAGAGCCCACCTTGTCCAGGTTTAGTGACTAAACTGGAATAAAGAGACTCTGGGGGGGAGATGGTGATGACTGTGAGTGTGGAAGAATTCACAGTTCATGTGATTGCACGATTTGGGGATAAAATGTGCATTTCTTGTTCTCTTTATCCCAGCAAGCTCCATCTTACAGAGATGTTTATCCAGTACTGTTGGATATCCAGATTCCACCACTGATTTTGGCCTGGTCAGTCCCATATTCTGGATGCTCTCTGCATGTGGAACACAATAGATTTCACTTGCCACACTGGGAAATTTTAGTTACCAATAGTAAATTCACCTATGTAGTTAAAATGTACCTGTTTAGCTGCAACAAACTGAAATATCATCTGCCCACTTAGGCAACTCCTAAGATAGATCCCCAAAGCTCATTGCAGAGTCCAATCACTCTTTTAGATTTTAATGTTTCCTGGTTGCTTTTTGGATCCAGACTCCTTGAAAACACTGTGGAGTTGTCCCAGTTTTACCTGTGAGTTGAGCAGTCTGAAAAGCAGAATCAACAGTTCCAATGCATCTGGTTTTCATGGAAAATAAGAGTTTCCACTGTGTTCTTTGCTTTCAGCCAGAGATGAGGAAAATTGCTACAAAGTGGAAATGTTTGTATACAGCAAATTAGGAATTATGGGCATGAATCATGGATAATCTTTGTAACCCTCAGGAATATTTTCTGAACAAAAGTCATATAAAGGGAGTCCCTGGACAGTGACCTCCTGCTGCTCTCTGAAGACAAAAGGCAGCAGTGGGCAGCAATAAAGCAACAAAGCAAAGCCCAGATGTTTGTTTTCCATGGATGGAAACATCCTTCCTGAAGGAACAGCGAGCTTTGCTGGCATTATTTATCTCCAGGAAATTCAATTGTTACGTCATGTTGGATTTCTGACAAGCCCAGAGTCCCTGGAGCCCAGCTCTGATCCAAAGTGGGGATGAGAGGCCACCTCAGCCCACACACAATGTGGTGGATGAATGTAAAATGCATAATCAAACCCAGCTGATGATTCTACCAAGAGCTCAGAAGCTGCATCCTCTTAATTATAAGCAATCCCAGAAATCTCAGCAGCATTTTTGATTTGATGCATGGAGAAGAAAATACTCATTTCACTCTTGTATGAGTGTAATGAGTGTAAGAGTGTAATACTCATTTCACTAGGAGGATACTATTTTATTCCCTTCTAGAAGTGAAAAGGTGAAATTAGAAGAGAAAATTGACAAAGTTAATGCAATATTTCAAGGCAGGGGGTTCCTTCTGGCCTTAAAATGAACCTGGAAGTTTGGGCTGGCTCCCCCAGGCTCTCCTGGCCTGCTGGTGCTTGTGGCAGCCCAGTGCCCTAAAGTTCCTGCCTTCCTTTAAAGTACACTTGTAAAGTTTTCTTGGAAGCCAGGAGGAGTTTCCCCAAGTCCTGGGTAAAAAAAAAAAATAAAGCTGTTGTGCTGTTTGGAATAAACACTTTGCTCTGAGGGTGCCTGGCTTGTTCCCTGAGCTGAGGGAACAGGAGTTATTTCTGGAATGTGCCTGCCTCTCTCACTTCTCCCCAGAGCCCTCCTCGGATACAAAATTGGTGGAAATTTTTACCCTTGACCCATTTCAGATGAGCAAAGAGCAAAATCCAGCTTGTTCTGAAACCCACGTGGAGCTGCTGGTGCTGTGCAGGCCTGGGGAGATCTGTGGGCACAACTCAAGCTGCCTTTCCAGGAATTTTCAGGAACACTTGTGAAACAGAAAGAAATTGGTATTTCTGAGTATGTCAGTGCCCAGAAGCAGGGGGATTGTGCACAGATGTAAACCTGCATTTCACAGCCCCCCAGCCTACCCTGCCAGGGGCACCACAACCCTGCCACCAGCCCAGGGCCACCACTCTGAGAGGCTCTGGTGTCCAGGAGGGACTGGCAGAGGCTTTGGAGCTTTTTGGGAATAAACCCTGGCTAAAAGCAGCTCTCAGCACCTGCCAGCACTGCAGCCCCAAGAGAGGAGGATGTTTTATTGACAGATGCCCTTAATTACAGATGAGTTGCTGAGCTGCAGGAGCTTAACCATTGCTGAGCCAGACCAGACCCTGTGGGCTGCAGGAGAAAAAAGTGGAGGGTTTGGTTTACCTGCAGTTTTTCAGCTGGTTGCTCAGAGTTCCATGGTTTCCAAGTGGATCCACTTTTAAACCCATAATTTAGGAGGTATCACACTGCCAGGATGTCCCCAGAGCTGCCATGGCTTGCTCTGTGCTGTTCACACCACTCAGTCTGTGCTTCAGGGGCTCAGGCTTGTCATTTGGACAAGCAACATCTGGGGACAATAAAATAACATGAAAATCTGCCCTCAAGTTTGAGGAAATATCCCTCTGAGGGGCACATCTGCTGCTTTGCCCACAGCTTAAGCAATGTGCTGGCAGCACCCAAAATCCAGGGATGTCACTGCCACTCTCAGGCTGTGGTTTGGGGGACTGTTAGCAAGGCCACATTGCAGCTGTTTTTCTCTTCTGCTATCCACTGTAAATAAATAAATAAATTTAGTTAAGTAATCAAGTAATTTAGAAGAAGTATGTTAGTAAATAAAGTAATTCAATGGAATTAATGAGCAAACAAGGACAGCAAATTAAACGGGCTTTACTCATCGTCAGCAGGCTTAAATTATGGGGAAAAACCAGTGCAGTTCCCATGTGAGAAGGCAAAGAGAAGCCCTGCAGTGATTCTGGTGGGAGTTGTGTTGTCCAGTGTGGGCTGAGAGGGTTTTTATCTAAAGCTGAAATTCTGGGCTCTCAGCTTTAGAGTGAATGACCAAGCTCACAAACCATCTACAAAATAAACACTCCAGGCTCTGCCCTGAACTGATGGCTCTTCACAGATGGCAAAGGAACAGATGGTGTCAGGATCAATGGCAAAGTGCTTGAAGGTGTTTGCCCAAGGGCCTCAGGGTGAGGTGATGGGATTGCAGCAGGTTTCACTGGCACTGCTCAGCCAACCTCTGGGCATGGAACAGCTGAGGGCCAGTGACTCACCTTCCCCTCTAAATCCTTCACCATCCTCGTGTCCCTCTTTGCAGCTTTAGATCCTTGGGGTCATCCTTAGATAGTCCTGTGGTGCCCAAAATTACCCCGGCACTGGAGGTGAGGCTGCCCCAGCCCAGAGCAGAGCTGGACAATCCCTCCCTGGCCTGGCTGATGCTGCTGGGCCTGGTGCCCCAGGACAGGGATGTCCCTCCTGGCTCCAGGGCACTGCTGGCTCTTGTCCATCTGACCATCAACCAGGACCCCCAGTTCCCTTTCCATGGAACTGCTTTCCAGCCTTTCATTCCTCAGCCTGTACATCCAGGGTTGCCCCATTCCAGGTGCAGAATCTGGCACTCATCTTCATGAAACTTCATTAAACTTCATTAAACTTTGTTAAACTTCATTAAATGAACCCCTCTTCTCCACACATCCCCCTCTGTACAGGGTGGGAAACGTTGAGGTCACAAGCACAGATTGAAGCCAACACAGATGAACAATCTCCAAAATTTCTGGGGAGGAAAGAAAGTCCTGATGCTGGTGGTAGTGTCTCCAATCCCCACCTCATTTCCAGTCTTTCCCATCCCCACTTCTACCTCCATAAAATGACCCAGCAAAGGGCCAGTGCTTTGGGCAAGGCTGGCTTTTGCTCTGAGTGTTCATCTCCAGCCTGTGCATCCCACTGTAGAGAGGCCAGAACCAGCAACTCCCTGGATAGAGGAAGCTCCTTGGAGCTCTTCTCCAGTGGTCTGAAAGGATGAGAAAGCCCACAAAGCACTGGTTTGGGAAAGCAGCTACTGGGACAGGACTTGTGGGGCTGGGACAGAAGAACCTGATCTCTCCTAACGGGCCTGAGCTTCCAGCAAGGAAAAATCCTGATCAGAAGGGCAGAAATGTCACATCAGACAGAAGCAGTGCCTGTGCACAGCCACGGGCTCCAGCTCCTGGGAATATCAGCTGACACAACCTCACTCCTCTCCTCTCTGAGCAGCCTTTCACATTCAATTCCTTATCAGTCGGTTCTGCCAGCACAGCACAATCCGTGTCTGCACAGATGGCTGAGCTCCTCGGGAGACAGGAGTTTCCAGACCCCCAGGGGCAGAAATCAGCCATGGGAAGTGAGGTCTGGAGGTGGGGTTATTAGAAGGAACTTTTAAGAAGCCCTGAAATCAGGTTTGCAGCCCCATCAGAAGCAGGTGATGCCTGAACTCCCTCAGACTCAGGCTCAGATGTGGGGGAACAATGGATCAAGCACAGCCCTAAAACTCCCTGCAGTGAGAAACTTGGGAAAGCAAAATCCAATCCTCTTTTCCTCTTTATTAAGGCAGAACAAGGGTTTATTATTGTATGTCTGAAGAAGGGGCAGGACAGAGATGATTAGAGCTCAATTTTCAGGCAGCAGCAGCAGGGGGAGAAGAAGAAGAAGAAGAAGAAGGAGAAGGAGAAGAAAAAGGAGAAGGAGAAGGAGAAGGAGAAGGAGAAGGAGAAGGAGAAGGAGAAGGAGAAGGAGAAGGAGAAGGAGAAGGAGAAGGAGAAGGAGAAGGAGAAGGAGAAGGAGACGGAGAAGGAGAAGGAGAAGAAGATTTCAGCAGCTGCCCAGACAGCTTGGCCCCCTCCATAAACAAACCCTCTGCACACAGGGAAGTTGTTGTCTGAGGCCCAGCAGCTCCACACAGGAGATGAGATGTAGGGAGTGGATTTGCCACACATATTTCACATCATCTCAGCTCAACCCAGAGAGCAAAATAAAAATAACACCGAGGAAGCCGATCCCTGTGGGATTTTGGCAGCAAATGTGAGTTCAGGCTCTGTGTGTGTGGCAAGAGCTGCTGCTGTGGGGGTGGCCCCGGGGGTTCCTCTCCGCAGGGTTGATGTGGTGTCAGCTCCTTCTGCAGCCAGCATGGGAACTGCTGCTCCAGTGGCAGAGGCACTCCAGTATTTCCATGGAATTGCCTCATTCCCAAGGGTGCTGGGTAGCCCGGGGCCCCCTGGCTTTGTCAGCAGCTGTCCCGCTGTAAACTTATCACCAGTAGTTTTGCTCTCCCGTTTCACTGCCTGCTCACACAGATTTGTGACCTCCTCCTGCAGCCAGGCACAGTTTGCTCTTTTTCTCCTTCGTGCTTTGAGTAACTTTTAATCACCAGAGAATTTTTGGGGTTGGCTGCTCAGGGCTTCTCCCAGCCCATGGGTGTGTGGAGATGCCCAGGTGCCAGCACAGAGCCCTCGGGGGCTGCTGGAGATGTCCCCCCATCAGAGCTGACCCCCGACCTCCACCTCTCCTCCTCCTCCTGCTGTCAATCGCCAGTCCATGCCAGGCCCTTTGTCCTCTGTTCTCTCTATTTCCTTAAAACTTTTGATAAGGATTCTGTAAAAGGCCTTTAGAAATCCAAGCAGGCTTTATCAGCTGGCTCACCCTCCATCCGTGTGGTGCCTGTTGGCTTTTCCCAGGGTCTCCAGAGGGCTGGGGAAGCAGCCCTTTCACTCAGGGCAGCCAGGTTGGCTCTCCTGGAGCAGCTCATGTCACCTGGTGCCCACTCACTTCCCCCTGAGCAGAGGTTTGGCCCCTGCACACTCCCCTGGCAGCCCTGAGAAATCTCAATTCCCTACCCCTGTTTGAAGCCCCACCTGAGGACAGGGCTGGCCCTTCATGGACAAACCTTCAGGGATGGTGAGCCCTGCATTCCATGAGCTCCCTGCAGAACCCAGAAGGAGATTTTGGCAGGGAGTGGAGGCTCCTGGGGGGTTTCTCCCTTGCAGCCCCTCTCCCTCCTCATGGAACAGGGATGTCCCCTGTGTGCCCTGCTCTGGCTGTATTCCTGGAAGGTTCCTGCAGCCCTGGAAAGATCCAGCAGCCTTGGAAAAATCCTGCATCCTTGGAAGGATTCTGCATCCTTGGAATGATCCTGAATCCCTGAAAGGATCCTGAATCCCTGGAAGGATCCTGAATCCCTGAAAGGATCCTGAATCCCTGGAAGGATCCTGCAGCCCTGGAAGGATCCTGCAGCCCTGGCAGGATCCAGCAGCCTTGTGCAGGTTCTGCATGGCAGCAGTGCCCTCTAGTGCGGACCCAGAGCTCTCCCTCACCCTGCCTCGGCAGAAGGGACCCCAAAGGCGACCCCAGAGCTCGGACAAAGTCCCCTCCCCACGGGCCATCCCCTCGGACCGGGCTGGGGACACCTCTGGGAATAGCAAGAGGGAAGAAGGAGCTGTTGCAATAGAAGTTGTCCTTTGCTTTGACAAAGTTCCTGTTACTTTAATGGTTTTCCAACAGGTGTGAGCTTCCAGCTTTGCTGTGGAGAATTCCTTCCTTGGAGTTGTTTCAGATTTTGCACTCTTGGTGGCCGGGAAGAAAAGCAGGTGGGAAATGTCTCCCTTCCAGTGCTACGGAAAAGGCACAAGATGCCCACACTGGTCACATCTCCAGGGTGTCTCAGCAGACACCCAGGTCACCTCCTGAAGGAGAAATTCCCACTTGGAAGAGCCCAGCTGGTGTGGGAAAGGTCCCTGGAAGGGAATGGCTGGCTGTGCACCCCTGGCCTGGCTGCAGGGGGTTTTTTTCCCCCTCAGGACCTGTCTGGAGCTGTTTTTCTGTGAACCCCAGACTTTGGAGCTGTGCCAGCTCAGGGGTTTGGGCAGAAGGAGGTAAAAGCAGCATTTCCCAACAGAATATGGATGATTTGTCTCCAATGATTTTTGACAATTCTTTCAAGCTCAGTCGGTTTTCAGGGCAAATGATAATATTTTTATTTTATTTTATTTTATTTTATTTTATTTTATTTTATTTTATTTTATTTTATATTGTCTTTTTTTTTTTCCTCTTAAATCAGGGCAAATCCTACTCCGCTTTCTGTTTTCTGAGCTATTTCTCTGTGGTTATTTCTAATTCCTGTCCCTATCTAGCTGGCTCAGAGCAGGAGTTTGGCTCTGTAGCAGCAGAGGTTGTGTTTGTACCTGGCAGGTGCTGCTTTGGTCCCAGCCTGGGGTGAGGGATGCTGCTGCATCCCTGGCTGAGCCAAATTCTCTCTGCCTCATTTGCAAAGTGGGAGAATGGCCCTGTCCCAAAATGGCCCAAAAGTGATTCTCTGCTTCAGGAATCCAAGGGTTTAGCTAAATTCCCTTCAAAAATCCCTAAATGAAGCGGTCCTAAATTACACCACTTAGATTAATATGACAGCGTCCATGAAAATTGCATTTTCCCAGTTGTTGGCTCCTCCTGAATTTGGAGGCATGTTAATTTTCTAGAGCAGCTAAATAGTTTCCTCTGATGATTAAAACTGAGTAATAATAGCAGTGCCCGCCTTCCCGAGGCTCATGTAGGACTTAACAGCAAGAAATTAAACACAGTAGGAAATTCCTTGAAAGAGTTGGAAAACAAATGATTGATACAATCTCGCCCTCCCTCCCGGCTCTGTGATCTGCTTTTAGAATGATTATTAAACACAGGGAAATTCATTTGGTGCAGTAACATGAACAAGACAAATTACAGTCCCTGGAGCTCAGTTAATTGCTGAAGAACACTCTGACCCTCTGTGGGTTCATCAGTTCTGGGAGGTAATGAAGGGAGCACTTGCCAGCCTGGGGGGCTGCAGGACCAGACAGGGCCCCCTCCCTGGGGAAAATGATGGAAAACTTGGCAGCTGCAGCCCCCTCAGTGGGAAAATCCAGGGATGGGGGTGCCCAGGGGCTGTGGAAGGGATGAGAGGTTGGTGGTCACCACCCCACCCTCAGTTTGCTGTGGCTGCTCTGAAGGGTCTTGGTGAGATGTTGGGTTTTCCAAGGTGGGATTCATCTCCCTGAATTCATATCTCTGGGGATAAACCAAGCTGCCCAATCCAACACCCAGCAAACCCTGGGGACATTTTCCATTTCCCAGCAGCACCATACCTTTGCCAGTGGGATCCCAAACCTCACTCACCGTGGCAAGTTGGCTCACAAAGGTCCTGAGACTGCCCTAAAATCCCTGGGTATGATGAGGTGGTGTTTGGGCCAAATGGAGGTGATGGTTTGGATTCTTTGGGGTGTCATCACAGAGGTGGAAGTTGGAGATTTGCCTGTGGCCTCGGAATGCTCAGCACAGGCACTTTGCAGCACAGGAGTCGTGATAAATTCATGAGCCCTGGCACTGCTGAGTGCGGTGTCACAAACAGAGCCATTGCTCTCTTTCCGTCCAAACATGCCAAATTATTGTTTTGTCTCTTCTTCTTGTTCCCCATTCTATTGTATCAGACTGAGATGTAAAATTATTAATAGAATAGTCCATTAATTTTATGGTATTTCATTATTCAATTATTTCCTCCATTATTCTTCCACATTAAACCTGAATAATTTATTCAGTGAATTTTGCAAGCAAAATGTTCAATGCATAATTTTCTCCTTTGTTAATATTCTCCCAGTTCTAATTGTCCATGAGAATTTGATCTAATGCTCTCCAGAAAAGCAACCATAAGACAAAAGACCCAACACAGAGCTGTGCTCAGCAGGGCCATGGGGTTGTTCCCCACTGAGTGCTCCAAGTGGGGTGGGGAGGCAGGAGGAAACAGGCTGTACCTGGCAGGGCAGCCAGCAGCAGCTCCCAGTGCCATTCCATGTGGGAAGGGAGTGCAAAGCCCTGGGAACAGCACAGTTGGGAAGTGTGGATGTGCTCGACTCCCTTCTCCCAGCAAAGAGCTCTCAGCCCCTTGTGGGGACGACAAAATGGGACAGAAGTGGTTTTGGTGGCACCCTGTGTGTCAGAGCTGTGCTGGCCTCCCCTGAAAACCCCAGGGCAAGGAGGCACCAGGCTTGCCAGGCTCCCCTGGGACAATTCCACACCTGGGCAGCAGCCCCAGCCCAGCTGCCATCCCTGAGCTCACACGGTGCCTCTGGGATCTGCTGGGCTTTCCCCCTGCAGCACCTTGGGCTTGCTGTGCCCAGCCTGGCCACCCCACCTGTCCCCTGGTCATGGAGCTGCTGGGATCTGCAGCTTGGGCTGTCCTGTGGAACAGGAGATCATCACAGAATCCCCTGAGCTGGGAGGGACCCACCAGGATCAGACAGTACAGCACAGACACCCAAAAACCCCACCCTGGGCATCCCTGGGTGTCCAAAGGCTCCTGGAGCTCTGGCAGAATTGGGAATGTGCCCATTCCCTGGGGAGCTGTTCCAGTGCTTATCCCACCCTCTGGGGGAAGAACCTTTCCCTGATCTCAGCCTGAGCCTGCCCTGAGTGGGCACAGAGCCCTCAGAAGGTGCTGAGATGTGCAGGAGCAGCTCAGGGTATGCTGGCTCACCTCTCACCTGTGTCCACACCCTTCCCCAGCCCTTTCCTGGGAGAAGCAGAAAGTGCCAGCACTGGGCAGTGCTGATGGCAAGGGCAGGGTTAAAACCCTCTGGGTTTGGCTGCTGCCAGACTGGGGCTGCCCTGGGACACCTTGAGCCAGGACAGAGCAGCTCCTTGTGCTGGACATTCAGACCCTTTGGCTTGGACAACACTCCCAGGGATGCCCAGGCTGGGATTGTTGGGGGGTCTGTGCAGGGCCAGGGCTTGGACTGGGTGATCCTGGTGGGTCCCTTCCAGCTCAGGATGCTCTGTGATTCTGTGGCCCTGCTCAGGATGGACTCACAGCCCTCAGCAGGTGCCTGTTTCTACCCAAGGAACCAGTGCAGGTGCCAGGGGCCTCACCAGGAAGGCAGAACTGAGGTGATCAATCCTCTACTCAATCATGAATAACATCAACAACCCCTTTGCTAACAGTCAGGTGAAGTTTTAGCTTCAGCTAAAGTTTGTTTCCAGTTTTCTGCTGTGCATTTTTCAAAAAAATAACCAACCTCATTTTGCTTAGCATCTGGCACTCACCAGTTTGCTGGGAGAAATTCCAGCCTGGGAAGCAGGGGCTGAGCTGAGGGGCGTGGGAGACTGGCAGCACTTGGGCTCTCCCTGCCACGAGTGAATGAAATGTAGGAAATGGTAAATAAGGAGCTTTTAAGTCACAATTAACTCTCAAGCCAAAATTTTGGGGAACTTCAGGCATTCACTGTCCTTTCCACGAAAGCCACAGGCATTGCTGGGATGTTTTTAGCAAATGTGGGGAACTCTCACAGTTTCCCAAATGATAAATCAGGCAAACTGAGCCCTTTTGTTTACACTGAAAACCATTAACCAGCCAGTCACCTTCCCTGCTCCCTCACCTCAGCTGCCTGTGCTGTTTTACAGCTGAAATCCAGCTAAAATGGGACACAGAATTCCATATTTATAACTGGAGCCACCCTGAACTCAGTGTTGGCATCACAACAGCTCCAATTCAGGGAACAACATTTTCCCTACCCATGCCAATAAATCAGTGGCAGGAACAGTGATAAGAGTGGTAAAAATAGAGTTCCCCAAATGTAAGTTTTCCATGTTTGAAGCTAATAACTGCTGTTTTCTGAAATAACATCTTGGTGCCACCAGCTCGGCAGAAACATATGGACTGTACCAGCCATTGCAGAGTTCCCAGCAATCCACGTGGAGATTTTCTTATTCACTTGGGAAAAAAATCTACAGAAATAGACCTGCTTTGAGTCCCCTCGAGACAGAGACACTTGAGACACAAAAATAAGGGGGCTGCAGTGAGACCCCAGTGCTCTGGCAGCCCAAGGGCCGAGTCCCCAGCCCTGGGGGGGTTTCAAACCTCTCTGCAGGAGAGTGGAGGCTGCAGACCCTGCTCTGCAGTTAGGGCAGTGTCACCTGGAGGCTTCACTGAGCCACAGCCACCTTGTCCTTGGGGGCTGGCAGTGGCCCTTTGGAGGGGACAAAGCCAGCCCTGTGTCCCTCCAGGGAGCTCTGGCTGCCTCTGGCTTGGTCCCCATAGGATTTTCTCTCATCAGAGCAGAGAAACTCACTCAGAAAGTGCTCAGGGAGGGGAGAACCTTCCCTGCTGCCAGCCAGTGCTGCCCCATGGGTGTTCCCAGCACTGGAGATCCCGGGCTGTGGGGAGGAGAGGGGCAGGAGGACCAAGGGGAGGAGTTCCACTCTCCCCGAGGGGCTGCAGCACCCCGGGTTCACAGGAGCTGCCAGGGCAGCACTAAAGGTGCTGTCAGGTGCTTGGGTTTCCCTTTCCCCTGACTGGACCAAACTGATGCAAAAAATCAGCCAAGGAGACGATGTTCATTTAGAGGCTTCACACGTTGTCTCTGCCAAAAACAAAGTGCGAGGATTGCAAAACCAAATTCAGCCCATATGCTACAGGCAGCAGAGATTTGGAGCTGAATTCCCTCAGTAGGAAGACCCCTGTTTTTAGGAACTGTTAAGCAAACAAGATGTAGAGATTAAAAATGATACTTTCCATGCAACAGAGAAACCACCTGGATTCTGCCCTGGTTGCAGGGGCTGAGCAGGGGACTGAGAGCACAGGGTTTGCAGAGGTCTTTGGGTGGGGGTGTCACCTGCATCTATCTAAAAAAATCTATCTAAAATTATCTAAAAATAGTTTTCTTCCTCAGGTATAGGTATGAAACTTATAACAGGGGAAAAAAAAGCTAACGAAATAAATGAAGGAGATATTAATTTAAATTTTTAGTATAATTTCATGTGGGGAACTAATGAGATACTGCTGGCATAGTGGTGTCTGCTGAGCACTGACTGCAGACACAAGGACACTAAA
This sequence comes from Chaetops frenatus, assembly GCA_013400775.1. NCBI lineage: Eukaryota > Metazoa > Chordata > Aves > Passeriformes > Picathartidae > Chaetops > Chaetops frenatus. The sequence goes on along the minus strand of VZTR01020119.1, from coordinate 51,671 downwards.
AGGCGACATGAGCTTTTTTTAATTGAAATTGAAAAGCAGAAAACAGACCTGCTACTTATTGTGCAGTGCAGAGAACTTGGGAATCCACCTCGTACTTTAGAGCCATTAATTATTGCTTAATTAGAGCAAGGAGCATTTGCAGGATGTGTGATAGCAGATAATGGCTGATTCTCCAGAGGGACTTGGATCTGGGTACAGAAATAGCAATTCCTTGCACCAAGGGCAGCTGATTTCATTGGGAAAGGAGGAGGAGTGGCTGGTCAAGTTCATGGACAGGGAATATCTTCGTGTGGCAGTGCCAACACCAATCCCAGGGAATCTGGAGAAATGAAGGGGGACAGGAGGTGACCTGCAGGTCTGGGAACAGGAGGTCATCTGCTGGAGAAGGTCTGGGGACAAGAAGAGACCTGCAGGAGAAGGTCTGGGGACAGGAGGTGACCTGCAGGTCTGGCACATCCCTGTGGGGGATGGAGAAACCTCCCTTCTCATTAAGGCCTCCCTTCAAGGAAGCTGTCACCAAACACCAGATTTCTGTGTGGCCACCTCAGTTTGGGGCTGGCCTGGGCTGGCAGGGCTGGGATGGGCTGAGCCAAACAGGAGCAGCACCTCTGGTTCCAGACTCAGCAGCAGAGCAGGGAAAACCCTTCCCAAAGTGTCATTTTGGGGACAGTGGTGTCTCCAGGTGGGTCTGTGGATGTGGGACAGGCACAGAGGGCTGGTGTGGCCTCAGTGCACAGAGACCTTTGATTGTGGCCTCCTTCAGGACACAAAACAAAAATAAATTCTTGATATTCACCAGAAAAAACCGATCTAAAGCTGGTTATGGAGTCAGACATTTGAGCTGCAAAAGAGCCTTGATTTTCTTCTTTGCCAATACTTTCCAGAGTGTGTTTTAAAATAAGAAGGTGCAGCTCCCTTTGTCCCCTCTCTCCTGTCCCCAGCCATCCTTTCAGCAGGGACCAAGTGTTTCAAGGTGTTTGAAAACCCTCCCACCCCCACAGCTCCTCTGACAACTTTGGGGGTTTCCCCCTTTCACAACCACCTGTGGAGCTGTGTCTGTGCTCTTTGGACACCCCTTGCTCCCCTAAAGCTCACTCAGCTGTTTAATTTACAAAGATCAGCCTCTCCTCTCCCAGCCTGGCTCCACCACCCAGGTTTTCCTTTCCCTGCTGAAGCAGAAACTCTCTGCACCTTCACTGCCCTCCCTGCAGTTTCTGTTCCCCTTTTCAAACCACAGCTTGAGGTTTGGGCAGCAGTTTGTGTGCACTTGTGAAACCTCTGTGGAAACACTTGATCAGCTGTTGCCTCAAACCTTTCCCAGCTCTCAGTTCCATCAGGAAGGTGGCAACACCACGGCTGCATTTCAGGGGTTCTCCAGCTCCCTTCCTTCCAGCTGTGAGCAAAATCCTGGCCCAAAAAGGCAGGACCCAAAGCCTTCCTTGGGAATTTCCCTCCATCTCTGGTCCCAAGCCCCTCTCCAGCCTTCTTGTGATCCCTCCTTGGGCACTGGAAGGTTTCATGTTAGAAAAGTACTAAAAATCTTTCCAAATTCCCCAAATCTCCCTAATGCAGCCTTGCCATGGGATGGGTGGTTACAGATGAGATTATCTGAAAACAAAACTCACTCATGGATGACAAACCCATCATTTTAGACTCTGAATGAGCAGTGATTTTTCCAGTACAGAGTTTAAACCAACCTTTTCCTGTCTTTAAATCCCTCACCAACATTTTCCTGTGCTGGACACAACCTCCAGGAACACACAGAGCACATTGGCAGAGGCAGGGCAGGAATCAGCCACTGGTTTTTGCTCCTCTTGTCCCTAAATATGACATTTATTAGCAGCAATAGCAGAGGAAGATAAAGTTCATGTGCAGTGACCACAGCTGTGTAATTTTAACAGACTCTTAATTTCAGTTTTCCCAGCTTAACAGTGTTTAAATCACACTTTAACTTCGCAGCCAGGTGATTTCTACAAACAGTGCAAAGCAGAGTGAGATTATTTCACATATTCTTGTGGTCCCAGAGCTGCAAAAGGGACAAAATTCAGCTTCAACAAGGGACATTTCCTCCTATTTCCTTATTTTCCAGGTGATTTTTGAGGTGGACAGAGGTGTGCCAGTGTCCCCACGGAGGTCTCAGCAGCCCTGGGGTGGCACCTGAAGGATGGAGCTTTATCACCCTCCCATCATCTCTTCCTGTGGGTTCAGGGGGATGCTCAACCCCTGAAAAATGCTGGAATTTGGGCAGAAATCCTCTTGCTTTCGGACCACTAGAGGGGGGTGCCTGTGCTGCTGTGAGCTCCGGTGACTTTAGAGCGTTTGTAGATAACACAGAGACATCAAAGGCGAGCTCGGAGCCGCGCTCCCGGGCTGACAAACCGCAAATGAAATAGGAAATAAAAGCTGGCAGCTAACAAATGTGCGGCTGCTGAGGGTGTGGGGAGCTGGGCAAGGACTGACACGGAGGGGAAGGCTCTGGGTGAGGATGGGGAAGGGGCTGGGGGTGATGTGGCACAGAAGGGAGGGGGTTTTTAAGCAGAAAAGGTGTCAAACCCCCAGAAGCTGCACTGAGAATTCCACTCTCTGTCAAGTGTCTGGTCCTGAGCATCGTGAGTCCCCAAAATCAGGATCTTCCTACCTGCATCCCCTAGGCCAGCTCAGCAAAGCCATCCCCAGGGCTGCAGGTGGGGACAACAGGAGCAGCAAGGTGGCCACGGGGCTTGTGGGACCATGTGGGATCATCCCCAGAGACCTTATCAATGTCCTTTGGTCTTATCAGTGTCCCTGAGGTCAGGGGGGGCTCAGGCAGGGCCCAGGCGCTGCTCCAGGGGCCCAGCAGTGGCAGCAGAGGAACTGGGACTGAGGCCAGGCAGCTCCAGCTGCAGATGAGGCAGAACTCATGCCCTGGACAGATCCCAGAGAGCGGCTGCAGTCTCCTCCTTTGGGATATTCCAAACCCAACTGGACACAACCCTGAGCCAGAGCCACTCTGAGATTCTGTCCTGGGTGGCCCAGGCCTGGGTTATCCTCGGTTGGGAGAGGGGAGGAACCCCCAGGAGAGGCTGGGAAAGAGGAGGGAGAGCAAACAAGGATGGAGTGAGGGTCAGGGAGGACCTGTCTGTGTGGGGAACAAATTCCAGATTCCAGAACTGAACGGATTTTCCTGTTGTGACACCTTCTCCCCCAGTTTTATCAAAGTGTGAGTCCCTCTCTGGCTGTGCTGGGCCCAGTGGGGCACGGGACTGTCACTGTCACCCTCCCCTGGTGCAGGGAGCAGGGAGGGAGCACAGAGCTGCTGCCAGGTGCTCCCTGCCACATCCATCCAGCCCCTCCCGGGGTGTCAGGCTGTTGTGGGGGATGTACAGCAATTAAAGCCTCACACTTGTGACTGTTTCCTGGTTCTTGCTTTTTCTTTCATATATTATTCATTTTCCCCACTTGTAGTCGATGTTTGCAAGTCTCCCTGCTTTGAGCTCTGAAGAGAGCACTGGGCTTGAAATGCTTGATGGTGGTGACATCCTGGGCTCCTTTGTGCTGCTGTTTTGTGGGGAAAAGGGGGATTGATGAGGCAGGAGGAGAGGGCTGGGATCTGGGAGCCAAAGTGCATCCCTGCCCCTGGATCCCACCCCTGCCCAGCCCAGCTCTTCCTCAGAGGAAGATGTTCTCAGAGAATGGATTTTTTTTTAATTATTATTCTTTCCGCAAAGATCTGTCCTCAAAGGCCCCTCGTAAGGCAAAATAACCCCAATTTTTTTCAACCAAAATACAAAAATCTGAGCTCTGTGTTAGAGAATCACAGAATATCTTGAGTGGGAAGGAACCCACCAGGATCAGGGAGTCCAACTCCTGGCCCTGCTCAGAACAGCCCCAAAATCCCACCCGGTGTCCTGTGGCATTGATATAATTTCTTAATTCAATTCCCTCTCCCTTCTGCAATTTTTAAAAAAACTATACTTGTAGGATCTTCTAGCAAAAATGGAGAGATTTCTTAAAATTTATTTCCCAAAAAAAATGAATGCCCAGTTCCATCAGCATTCAGAACAAGCCTGGAGGTGCTGGCATTTCCTGGGGAAGGTTGAGCAGACCCCACTTCCAGCAGAAAGTGAAGCTGATATCAGAAGGAATATTAATGGCACAGACTCCAATATAACTTTTATTTGGAATCTGCCAGGCAGTGATTTAAAAATGCAACATCTGAGAGGAAATTTTCCTTTCAGCGTTTAAACAAGGGTTTGAAATTCAGTTCACACCTCAGTGACGTCACTTGAACACAGGACCTGACATTTATTTCACCTGGAGCTGCTGAGCTCTGGTGAAAGCAGGGACTGGAGAGCAGAGCTGGCCACAATTGCATTAAAAAATATCCTGCTTTTAAATTTCTGAAACACATGACATGAGATTTGAAGGGTCTGCCTTCAGTGTTAGACACACTCAGTATTCCCTAAAATCTGATTATGGCTCAAGCATTGACATCCTGCTCTTTCAAACAGAGATTGCCAGAGAACAGAAGGTTTGTCTGAAGATTTTTTGAGGCAGGAGTGTGTGCAGGGGTAATTGTTGCTTTTGCCAGAATAATGAAACCCTGGATTTCAGCAGATTTTGGACAATGGGAAGTCAGAGCTGGAAAATTTCTCTGATTTTTCAGAAGAACCACACTGAAATGCTGCAAAGGACCTTTGTTAATTTGACCAAAAGAGAAGAAAAACACCCTCACCAACGATTGTCCTCCAACAATGGTCTTGGTGTGCTTTTTCCTCTTCCAGCATGGGAAGTACTGATATTCCTATTTATGATTTTCGTGGTATTGTCACATCAGAGGAGGGGGTTTGCCCATTCTTCCTGAATTTTGGTCAATGTGTTCAGGGCTGGGGAGTTCTGTTTTCATGTCCCCAAAACCTCCCCCAGGAAGAGCTGAATGCCCCAAGTCAGTCCCCACTCTCTGCTTAAAGAACCTCCCTGGGGCATTGCTTTGGTCAGGTCTGTCCTGAAGGAATAATTGTGTCCAAGTGGATCAAATCCAGCCACAAAAAATGGACTGAGATTTTTATTTTTTTTTTTTGCCATTCCACAGAGATTCAGACCTGTGGGGACCAGACTGGTCAGGTGCTGCCACCAGGCAGGTCTGGCAGCAGCAGAATCAGGTTTTTTTTGAAGGATATCAGTTTTCTATCTGCATTTTATTCCTGTGCCTTTGCAGCTGTGGAGGAATTTTAAGCAGGATGGAGACTGGAAGGACCTGGCAATGATAATTAATGTGGGAGCTGGGACTGGTCTGTGTGAGAAAACAATAACAAAGTTAAAGCATTTGAGCTCTGTCTGGAGCAATCTGCAGGCTTGGGATAATTCTGTTAAAATGGCTAAAAATCTTGAGCAGGAGATGCTCATTGTGGTTGTGTCCACACATGAACCATGGAGAAGCAAAAGCTGTCCTGAACAAAACACAAAAACCCCAATAAAAATGAAAAACTTCTGCTTTTCTGACGGATAATTGTAATGAAACCAAGAAATGTGGGGAAGTTTAAAAGGATCCTGGGGTGAAAGGCAGAAGGTTTGGAGCAACCAGGATTTCTCTGGGTGTCTCACAGCTCTGTGGTGTCCCAGGCTTGGCTTTGCTTGGCCAAACTGGAGATGGTTCCTGTCTGGTTTTACACAGGACCTGATCCTTGGTTTCACACTGGCACCTAAATCCCATCACCTGCAGGGCAAAATCCAATGGGATGGAGCAGGCACCTGATGATTCTGACCCTAAAATCCTCAAAATGGAGCAGCAGCTCAGCACTGGAGCAACCCAAAGGCCACTTTGCCATCATCAGGAGAAGCCTGAAAGCAAAAAAAATCAGCTTTTAACAGAGATTTGGCTTGGTTTGAGGAATGGCCCAGATCCTCAGGCTCCATCAAGGAAGGTGTGATGGCAGAAATGGATTCTCCTCTATTGGGGGAGCCAAATCTTCTCATATTAATGATTTTTGTGCTCGCTGCAGACGTGCCGGGAACTACAGAAACAGCTCCAGGGAGTTGCAAGGTGTACAAAAAAATTACATTAGGAACTGTCCAAATTGGAATAATTTAAAGAGAGTTAAAAAAGGGCATTCAAGAATAGACTTGTTCTAAATGTCTCCATGCTGATTTCTCTGCCTCCAAATGTGAGGTACAGGTATTTGTGGAGTCAGAAGTAGGTCAGTTATTTTTGTCACTCATTATTACTTGTGAAAAATGTGTGTAGCAAATGTACCAACATTCTGTAGCAGCTGAACTGGGGATGCTGCCATTTCCCTCACACCTTTGGAGGGTGGAAATGCCACCATTTCCTCGTGGCAGTGGGAAAGGCAGTGATTTCCAGAGCCCAGCCCTGTGAAACCCCACCCTGCTGTCCTGAGAGTGCCTCTGAGCATCCCTGGGTCAGTTTGCACTCTCAGGGGAGCTGAGGGCACCTCCCTGGAGCTCGCCGAGGTTTGGGTCTC
>VZTR01020119.1:0-45153 GCA_013400775.1 Chaetops frenatus | reverse complement strand
TTTTCTTTTTTTTTTTCTTTTTTTCTTTTTTTCTTTTTTTTTCCCTGGGGGTTTTGTTGTTTTTTGGCTGTTTTTTTGCGGGTTTTTTTGCAAAAATGGGTTTGGCCACACAAAGCCCACGGGGCTCAGGGAGTCCTGGGAGGGCAGGGACAGAGTCCAGGCTGGAGACAGCTCCTTGTGCTTCAGGGGAGCTCTGGCTGCCCCTGGGGTCAGCACAGAGACTTTCTGGGATCAGGGAATATCCTGAAGGGACATCCTTGGATGGACCCATCAGGACCATCCAGCCCAGCTCCCACCCCTGCACAGACCCCCCAAATCCCACCCTGGGCATCCTTGGGTGTCCAAACCCTCCTGGAGCTCTGGCAGCCTCGGGGTGCAGAACATTCACCAAAAAATGTCAATGGGAGGGTCAGATCAGCCCAGAGCATCGGTGGGGTTTCCCTCAGGCTCTTTGGGGTGTGCAGGGTGGGGAGGGAGGCTCAGTTCCCTCACCCAGGTCTCATTTTTCAGTAGCAAAGTGGAGGTTTTGTTGCTCTCTCTGTGCTGGCAACGTTCACCACTGTTCAAAAGAAAAATTTTAGCTATTTTTTACGTAAAACAAAGAATTTCTCCTCGGTTCCTCGTTGCAAATAATTTCCTGGGACTTCACTTCTCCCTTGGAGAAAAAGACAAAAAGGAAAAAAAACCCAAACTGAAAATGTTTTCTGCATCTTGCACTGCAGCCTGTGAGAACCCTGGCCCCGGGGCTGAATTGTGACGTTGAGTCCCTCTGAGTGATCATTTACTGCATTTTCTTTCGGGAGTTTTAAATTTCATGTCATTCAACTTCAGAGAATATTCTTTTGCTGTTCCAAATATGAAAATAATGAATCAGAAAATTACTTCTTTCCTCCAGACCATCCATTATTTCCCATTCCCTTCCCTGGTCCCCACTTCCTTTTCTCTCCTTCAAAACTTAATACCCCCCATTAATACCCCACTCTGAGGTGTCTTCACAAGAGCCCCTTCTCTCTCTGTAATTCCTGTTTTCAGAGGGAGTTCTGCTATTCAGAGGTGCCTAAGGCTGATCCTCAAAGGGGTTTAAACATCTAAATTCCACCGAAATTGAGGCGAATGAGCTTTCTAAATGCTTTTGAAAAGCCGGGGCTTGCGCTGCTCCATTAGGTGCATTTGAAAGCCCAGAACTGAATGCAGCCGCGGGAATGTCACCCAGCCAATCTGGGCAGTGCGTTTAGGATGTCCTTTGGATTTATTTTGGGGTTTTTTTGCCCATTTTCCCAAAAAAATATCAGTCAAAAGGCATTTAGAGAAAATCGCTGAGTCCATTCGGACACGCTCCCAAAGTGAATCTGTAATTTCCCTCCAACAACTGCGTGTGAAAATTTCTTTGAAATATTCCCTCACTTAAAAAGCAGAAAAGTTGTCCAAAACCCGAGAAATTGCACACAAAATTAGAGATTTTTCTCACCAGGCAACAGCAACATCTGCTGTTGAGCTGGTGCTCGGTGCCTTCAGCAACCTGGATTATCCCTCTGAAATCTCCCATTCCTGGAGATTTTCCATCTCCCAGTTTCCCCTTTCCTGTTCAGACCACCCCACTCATCTGATTTGATATTAATGCAGCTGAGAAGGAGAAGCTGAACTTATTTTTAAGACTTGGGCTCTGTCAAGGTCAGTGGTTGTACTGAACTAAATTTGGCTGAATATAAATTATATATTTTTTATTTATTTCCAAGGGCAATAAGAGTCCTTGGTGTTCCAGTCAATGGTAACCAAACCCCAATTAAACCAACACAGAAAGAGAGCAAAAAACAAAAGATTTACAGTGCTGCAGTGAGAAAATATTCCGAGAAAGCCAGAGGTGCAGGATTGGGGAGGGAACATCACCTGCATGAGAAAGGAAACCCGGAGCTCCTTTATCTGAGCAGGAAAGCAGCACTCCTCTTAATTATGTAGGAATTGCAGGAATCCTGCTTCCCTTGTGGCTTGGTCCTAGGAAACGTATACAAAAGGTATGACCTTCCAAAAGCTTTGGCAAATCCCTGCTTCCACAGGCTTAAGGCTGGAAATTGCAACTTGAAAGAAAAGAAGAAAAAGAAAAAGAAAAATAAAAAGAAAAAGAGAAAAAAAGAAGAGGAGGGTGCAGGAGAATTGAGGAGGTGTAGGGGAATAGAGAAAAACTTTCTGGAATAAAACCCTCTCCTAGCATTTTTCTTTCCTGTGGTTTTTGCTTTTGTCTGTCCCCAGCAAGGCCAGGGGCTGTGGGCTGGGAAGGGCTCCAGGGGACAAAATCTCATCCCCTTTCCCTGCCCGGGCAGGGCTGAGGCTCAGGAGAGCAGGAGAGGGGCTTGAGCACCTTCTGTGCCACCCAGGGCCACCACACCCCGGGGAAAGGCACGGGCAGCACCGGGATCAGGCAAGAAAAGGTTGTTTTTGGATATTGGCACCCAGAGAATGAACTCTGAGCTGTTCCAGAGAGGAGCTGGGCACACTCGGGGTTTTGGGTGGATCATCAGCCCCATTTCCAGCCCTGCCTGGGTTGGAACATGTCACATCCTCCTGTTGGGCATGCAGGGAGGTAAAACCTGACTGGAATTTGTATTTCTGATGTGGGTTTCAAAAATAAAAGCAGAGCAGGCTAATTCCAGCCATCAGGCCTCGTTTTCAGGCCGGGCTTTCCTCTGCTGCAGCTCCACAAAACCATTTTTAATAACCGAGATGAAACATCAGACTGTGACCTATCACATCATATTGCATCAGTCAAATTGTGTTACATCCAATAATAAACTCCTGCCACTGATGTTACCCAACATGACAAGCCAAATAGAAACCCAGAGTTGCAGAATTCAAAGAAAAGTGCAGTTTTGATAAGCCAAGATCTTAAAAATATCTGAGTTGCTTTTGATGGGGATTCGTGGATTTATTCTGAAGTCTGAAACCCTTGGAGAAATCGGCCTGGCTGTGAGCAGGAATATTTTTCTGGACAGTTTGGAGTATATGTGATCTATAATTGTTTTTAAAATAAACTTCAGCTACAGTTTCTATAAAAACAGCAATCTCTGCCATGAAGTGGGTTGTGAAAAAACAAGAAAAGCAGGACTTAAAATTCCCTCCTGCAATTAAGGCTGACACGATCTGGATTAATAATCAACTAATAATTAATTCAGATTCTGGTTTCAGGGTGCTCCAGAGTGGATTCTGTCAAAAGAAGAATGGGTGAAAACGGGTGGAAACACCAGAGCATTTCTGATTTTTCATTGTCATGTGGTTCAGTGACAAAATTACTTGTGTGGGAATTTTTGGTGAAGGGAAGAAAAATCTCACCAATCAAACCATAACAGCTCATTTTGGGTGAAACATTTTGGTAGTTTTGCTTTTGGAGAACTTCCTTGGGTTAGGACACAGAAAATGCATTTTAGGCAGAGTCAGCTTTGGAGGGAGTGCAATGAAAATATCAAATCCTTCACCTTGGAACTGACATAAAAACTCAGTTATTTACAAAGTCATAATTCCTTCACATGGACTGGGAATATTTTATTTAGAACCATGGAATGGTTTGTGTGGGAATGGACCTGAAAACTCATCAAATTCCACCATGGGCAGGGACACCTCCCACTGTCCCAGGCTGCTCCCAGCTCTGTCCAGCCTGGCCTTGGGCACTGCCAGGGATCCAGGGGCAGCCACAGCTTCTCTGGGCACCCTGTGCCAGTGAAAAGTTTTTTCCACCTATTTACCCTAAATTTCCCCTCCTTCTCTTTGAACCCATTACTCTTTTCCCTATTGTTGTTTTCCTACATCCCCTGCATTTCAAGGGTGTGCACAGAAGGAGGAATTTCTGGGTCAGAGCTGTGTATGATGAGCAGAGTCATTCTAAAAATGTGAATATCTGGGCTCCAATGGTTACAAAATGTGGTAGAATCCAATGGCTTCAAATAATTCCATATCTGGTGGGTATCAAGCAGAACATTTCCAAAATCCCCACATTTAAAAACTACTTTGCCCCTGCATTTGCAAGATCTTTGTGCATTCAGGTTGCAGACATTTACTCAGAAATCCCTGCTAAAAGTTCCTGTCCAAGAGAATAAATCTCTTTCTGACCAGAAGGTCCATTCAGAGAAAAAAAAATCATCAATATTTTAAACTGGGAAGAATTCCTGTTACCAGTTATTTTGGGAAGTGCTGTTTGGGGTTAAAAGCCCACGGCAGCAGCTGCTTCCCTGGAAATTCACCCAGAGCCCTGTTCCTGCTGTTCTGGGCTCCACATTCCCCACACCAGAGTTCAACAGAACTGGTTTCCCACAGTTTTAAGGCTGGGGGATGAGGCCATAAGGATTTTATATCACAAATCCTGAGTCATCCAAAGGAAAAAAAAAAATACTAAAGTTTCAGTTATTTTACTGCAAAAATGAAGTAAAAAATTGAAAACACCCAAAGTTTGAAATTTTTGTTTACTGGATGCTTTGGCATCTACTCTGAGTATTTCAGTGTTAATGAGGGGGAAAAAATGACACATAGTGATTCCATTGTTTTGCACTCTTTTTCCTTTATTTCATATGAAAAAGAGAAAAGAGATTGATTGAGCTGAAATTTGAAGCCAATCTCAGGGGATTAGTTTCATATTCACTTAGTTTCCTGTAAAGCTTCTGCATTTATAGTTATTTTTAAAGAAAAACTAAACTGAAGGTTGAAAGCCATTAGCAATAACTCAGTTGGATTTTAACTCATTCTGATGTTTACTTATTTTGATTTTAATGCACTCTGATATTCTTGTGCCACTTGCTGGCACATTTCCCTGTATTCAAGGAGCTGAATTGTTCTGATTTGCCAGTCTGGCAGCAGGAAGGAATTCAGAGCACCAGACCCACTGAGGACCCAAGTGCCTTAAGATTTAACTGAATTTAATATCTATTGATAAAGGTTTGCTTTAACCCCTTCAGGAGCATTGCCTTCATCCAACCTGACAAAAATGCCTCCAAAATTATCCAAGAATTTCTTGATGGCCATAAAATCTGAGGCATAATGAGCAGGCTTTAGGACAAACCAGAGAGAAAGAAATATTAAAGGTGTGGTGGAAAAAGGGATTCTGTGCAATAAGGAAATTGCCTTACAAATAATTCAATTTGCTCTTTAAATGCTCAGTGTATCAGGCAGCAAGATGCAGCAGAATGTTTGAGAAATAGATTTCATTGAGGAAAAAAATCCTATAGTGCTGATAAGTGGCAGACTGCTCAAGAAAATTCACTAAACAAAGCCAGGAGAGTGGGCCAGCAATAAATGTAATCCAGGTGAGCAGGCTGGAGGTGGAAAGCAACAATAACTGCAGGCAGAGATGCCTAAATGTGCTGACAGTTCCCATTATGAGACTCAGTTCTCACTTTTTGATAACTTTGCTACTTTAATTCACTTGGGCTGCAGCTCTCCCAGCCAAGCTCTGCTCCAGACTGGGTTTGAAAAATTGCTGCTGTGGATCAGTGCTGGGGGTAAGGGCTCTGGGAATTTATTAGACAAGAATGGCTCCACAACCTTTTCCTCCCAAATGCTTTAAAAACCAGGAAATTCATCCAAACACTGCATTAAAGGGGAAGTGAGGCTGTGAAGGGAAGCACCAGGGGATGTGGAAGTGGCAGCAGGGAGGTTGCCCTGCTCTGTTGGTGCTTTGGCTGGAGAAGCTCAGGGTTCCTGCCAGGCAGAGCCCTCCTGATGTCACTGCCAGGAGTGGAGGCTTCACAATGCCACACAACACCAGATTTTCCATTTTAGCCTGGGAGACAGGAGATCTGGAAAAATGTGCCTCCTCCATGACAGCTTCATTTGCAATATTTATTGCTGTTTGTGCAAAGCCTCAGCAGTGGGGACAATCTCCTGTTTCAGGTTTGTTATGGCCATTTCAGCTGCATCCACAGGTGGGTTTTGGTGCCTTAATATTAATATTTAAATCAAACCCACAGGCTCTCCTGACATTTCTTAATGCTCCATTTAGAGTCATCTTCTCTTGGAGGGACCTGGACCTTCTGTGCTTTATGGGCTGACCCTTCCCAAGTCCTGGCCCTACAGAGCTCTTCCTCTCTCTGCTCCCAGCCCTGACTGGGATCTGCTTCTGCCCTAAACCACAGTTAAACTCTCTGGGTCTGATCCAGAGGTTCAGAGCTTTCCCAACTCTGCCAAGAGATGACCATGGATCCAACAGGAGAGATCAACAGAGTCTCCTGTGCCTGGAGGGTGCCCTAATGAGGACAGGCCAGTGTGGGCTGCACAAGATCCTCACTGGGCAGCAAAAGAAGATCCTGAGATGTTTTTGCTCCTGCTCCATGGCTTTGGTCTCTGCCAGGGATCAGGGCTAGCCCAGGCAGGATGGGGAGTCTCCTTCCCTCCTCTAGCAGGGCTGGGGGATCTGCAGGGCTCCTTGCAGCCTCAGGGACTGAGGCACCTCAGTTCTGTCACACTTTTCTTCTCTGGGGACCCCGTGTTCTGTGCCCCCACCCAGGAGTGAAGGGTGAGATCCTGTGTTTTACACAGACTCAATGAATCCTCAAAATGTGGTTTTCTGTGGAAAGCAGGTGCTGGTGTTAGGTGATGGGATTCTGGGATAATATGGGCCAGATTTGATTTTGGGTGAGCCCTTGGAGCAGAGCTCTGTGATGCTCAGAAAGCTTTAAACCCCAGGCTGTCCTTGCTGGGATTTTCAGCTTCTCCTTTTCACCCACAGTCCCACAGTGCAGGGCTGCATGGGGGTAATGGGGAACACTTTTCTTTCCCTCAGTTTGTCCAATATTTGGGCACAGTTTGTGGCAGGGTGTGACCCTTGATAACACAGCTGAGCTGCTGCCAGTGCTCCCAGCTGCAGAAAAGCTCCAGCCCTGCTGTTCTGTGGAGATCATCTTTACCTGGTGGGAATCCTCAGCTGAAGTTCCAGAGCACATCCCACTTCTCTCAAACATGTTCCATCTGTTTTTCTGAAGGCTCCTGACCTCCAAAGGCAGCTGAGGCACTTCCCAAGCAGTGATGTTCCTCAGAAAAGCACAAACTGCTCCCTGGAGTCAGAGGTGGGCTCCAAAGCAGCCCCCCAGGAACACCAGCAGTGCCTGAAAGCTGCTTCTCCTCCCGAGGGTGCTCTCAGCACCACGAAGGCAGAAGGAACCTCAGCACTGCTGCTGCAAATTCCCAAGGAATCCAGGGATGCATGTGGATGCAGGCACACAGCTTTAGTCTGCTTGCAGAGGGGAATCAGCATCTTAATTCTAGCAGGGTAATTATCCTCCTACAGGCTCCACTCCTCACATGAGCACTTGTTTGCAGCACAGTTTCTGTTTTATCTCCAATTGCATTCCTGGAAAAGCAGGGACACTAAAAAGCTTCCGTGGGCTGGGATGTGAGTGGGAGCTGTACTGGTAAAATTATACCGGTGGTATAATTATCCCGATCAATTTTCCATATAAAAGAGACTTCAGAAGAACTCATTTGTTTAACTATGTAAGCCTCAGCCTTTACTCCAGTGGCATCTCTGTTCACCAATCAACATAATGAACATAGGCAATTAAGGTGCACCAGAAACCTGGTTACATTTCCTAAAGGCATTTCCCAATGTCCAAGTGCTTAATTTGCAAAATTAATGAGCTGGTGAAGTCCCTTGGTATAAATCAGCACATCTCGACTGATTTCAGATGAGATGCCCTCATCCAGCTGCAGGTTGGGTCCTTTGTTAGCCATGAGCTGCTCTGGGAAGCAGAATGATGGTTATTTTCAATATTTACAGTTTGATCCTGGAAGTTAATTTGGACAGTGTACCCGGTGATTGAATCGAACTGCAGCCTGGGCAAAAGCACTCATGCAAAGGGGAAAAAAAAGGCATTTTCCTGGGGGCTGAGCTGTGCCTGGTGAGGTGCCCCACTTTGATGGGCAGACTTGTAGCCCCTCATTTCATCCAAGCAAATTTCTGCCCAGAAAACCGGGTACAAAGTGCAGGGTGTGGCACTCCAGACACCGGGGAGCAGCAGTGCCCCCGGCAGCAGTGGGATTTAACTGTGGCTGCGGAGCATTTGCCATTTGCTGGGTGAACCCCATGGAAATGCAGCAAAGATCCTGCTCCTCGATTGCTCAGCAGCAGAAAGAGGAGGGATGTCAGGTCCTGCGCTCCCAGCTGTGTTGGCTGATGCTGCCCTCAGGGGGTGAGACTCCTGCTAAACCCTCGGAAGTGTCGGTGGCTGATCCGAGTGGGACTGATTTGCTCCAAACCCTCCCTGTATTCAGCGGCTTCGGCATTCAAGGACCGGCCCTGCCCCTGCAAAGGACCTGATTTCCATCTCTGAGCAGCACTTGGGGCCAGAAAAGCGTCAGGAGGAGAAGCAGCGCAAGGGGCAGCTGAACATCCTTCGCAGCACAGGGACAGGGGAGTGTTTCACGTGCAGAACCTGAAGCAGTTTTGATGCCCCTTTCTTTACTCACATTCATTATTTAGGTCTGATTGTTTCAGAAACCTGATGGCTTCTCCTCATTCTTAAAGACAGACGCTGATGCTGAGCTGGAAGTTTTTCATCTGCTCTTTACACTGAGCTGACCTCTGTTTCTCCTCCTAACGGGAGCTCTGAAATGCAGAGACAAATCCAGAGCCCTCGTTCTGTTCCAAGAGCTCAGGGTTTCCTGATGAACTGGAGCTGTGTCTTTATCTCGCTGGGCACCTAAATCAGGCTTATCTTTGTACCACCAGTGCTCTGAGCAACGGGGAACTGCAGGAATGACCCACCTCAGGCACTGGATAACCCAAACACTGAGCTGGTGCTGCCCTGCTGGGAGGGGGTCAGCTCCCATCTCGGGGGGTTCCAGCTGGCACCATCCCTGTGTCCCCATCCTGGGCAGAGCAGGCTGGAAACAGCTCTGAGAGGTCCCTCCCTCTGCCCCCACCCTGCTGCCTCTCTCCAGAGCCAACTCCATCCTCTCTCCTCACACTGCACCATCCAAAGTCCTGAGTATGAAATGCCACCGTGCCTGACATTGCACATTCCTCACATTCCTGGCTTCTCCTTGCTTGAATTTCCCTTTGTAGCTTTGGTGCCTATTCACTGGAATTGATGCTGGTTCTAATTCACTTTGAAATACTTCTAACCCATCACATCCACCTGTGTCCCTGAATCCCTGAATCCCTGAATCCTGGAATCCTACTTGCACTCTTTACCCTGGGCTGCCAAAATGCCCTTTAGTAGTTCAAAGGCAGAGGGAAAAGAGGGACATTGGATTTTGGGGTCACTTCCCTGCCAGTTCCAGCAAGTCAGAATTAAACAGAGGAGCAGAGCAGCCACTGAAGACAAAAGCCTTTGATCTGATTTTATCAGAAATTCTTGTGCCAATGAGGAGAAGAATGGGGCAGAAACTTCAAGGTGAGAGGATCAGCAGGGTCTGAATTTCCTTTGAGGTCTTTCCATTTGCCACATGAAAGCTTCTCCCTCTCCTTGTCTTCCTTCCTGGGCTCCCTGGAACATTTTAGTCTGGCTGCAGGTGATGGTCTCAGAGCAAAGTTTCACTTTCTGGAGAGGCTGTTGTTAAAATCTCCTTAACTCACTACTCTGCCCACTCTGTGCCCTTCAATTCAGCTTCAAAAGTCATTTCCCTCCCCAGCATTTTCACTTACATATAGAAATGTTTACCCAAAGGTTAAAAATCCATTTGCTCAGGAGATGTGCCTGGCACTGAGGACTCTCTGGACACTGTAATGAGGATCTAATTAAGTGCAAGCTGCCACAGGAAATCTGGGTGGACAGGAATTTTCTGCTGGATGTCAGACTCCAGTAGCTCTGAGGGAACTGGGCAGGAGGGCAGAGCTGGAAGGAAAAGTGGCACTCCAGACGCAAAGGAATTTGTGATCACCCATAACTAGAAATTCTGAGTCACCTGCAGAGCAGGGGAATGGAGAGGACTCTCCTCCTGGGGCGAAGCAAACACAACCAAGAAATCCTAAATCTGCAGCCACAACAACCCTCACCAAACCTGGCCCAGGGCTGTGGAGATCTGCCCAGGCTTGGTTGGTTCTTTGGGTGACACTTTGTGCTTGGATTCCAAATCTGCTCCTTCCCTGGGACCTCTGACCTTTGGGGAGCAGGAGATTGCTGGATTTCACCAAAAGAGGTCCCAGCCCAGTCCCAGTGAGGCCCCATCTGGCCCAGCCCAGGTTCCTGTGGGGTTCACCCAGGGGTAAAGGTGGCCCCACTGCAGCTCCCACACAGCTCAGGGGCACTGTCCCACCCCTTCCCACACCTTGCATTTTCCAGGGCCTAAAGGGGCTCCAGGAGAGCTGGGGAGGGACTGGGGACAAGGGCTGGAGGGACAGGACACAGGGAATGGCTTCCCACTGCCAGAGGGCAGGGATGGATGGGATTTTGGGCAGGAATTGTTCCCTGGGAGGGTGGGCAGGCCCTGGCACAGGTGCCCAGAGAAGCTGTGGCTGCCCCTGGATCCCTGGCAGTGCCCACGGCCAGGCTGGACACTGGGGCTGGGACAGTGGGAGGTGTCCCTGCACATGGCTGGGGTGGAATGAGAGGCGCTTTAAAATCCCTTCCAACCCAACAGAGTCAGTGATTCTGTAACTGAGAAGGAGCTGAGTGCAATGATTTGTTTATCGGTTGAAGGAATTTTAGTACATGAAGTCTGTCTTCTGTCTCCTACTTTATTTTTGGTGTATTTCTTCAGGAGAAATAATTACAGATTTTTTTTTCCCGTTAGCATTTTACAGGAGAGCCTGCAATGGTTTTGACTGAAAGAGCTTCACCAGGTTTGACTTAGATTTGAAACAGGGCCCTCAGTCCTTCCCCAGGGCTGTGGTCACAGGGTCTCAGGTCTGTGGGTTTGTTGGGAGAATTCAAACTAAGAAATGACAGCAGTGGCTGTGTCTGGTTCTGAACTTCACTTCTGGAGATTTCAGTCCCTTTTAGCAGCAGTGGTTTCTGTTATCAGGGAGCTTCTGGGGGCCTGGATCCTGCAGTTTTGAATTTGGGGAGCACCTGGCCATGAGTGCCCTGGTACCCACACAGAGCCTGACTCCTGTGCTCCCAGGCCAAACTCTCCCTTTGCCATGAATGATGTTCCTCCACCTTTCAATCCTGGAGAACCATCTAGATTGAGAAAAAAGGACAATAAAATATCCACAGAGAATTTTCTGCAGCGTCTCCATGTGATTTTCATTTTCAACCAAACCAATGTGAAATGTTTAATGTTCACTCCCAGTTTTTAACATTCAGTCCCAGTTTTTATTTTCTTGTAAGGTTTTTCCCTTCCATTTACCCACTCTGGAATTCTCAGGGGTTTTTCCTACACCCTCTTCACAAGGACTTTGCAGAATATTGTCCAAAAAGTCACAGAACCATGAAATTTTCAAAGCCTGAAAGAAATAGCATTGGCCTCTTTGACTCACATAAAGAGAAATATTTAGTGACAGAGATGAGTTATGGGGAAAGAAGAGCTGATGTTTTTTTCTTTTTACAAAAATAATGTTTCTTCTTGTTCCATCTGAAGGTTTGGTGCCCAGTTGAGTTTATTTGTACATGCAAAAGAACATTTTCAGCATTGTTTTCTCTCCGTGAGCACTCCCCTTCCATTCCCCAGGCTGTCTCACCTATCGAGCTGTTTCCAGATGCCCCAGAGGATATTTGTGTTACACAAGACTTGACTTTTTAATATAAAATCAAAATAAAGGCAACAGAAGAAGCAAAACTGAAGCACCACCAAAAAAAATTTGACAAATTTATTTCAGCAGATTTATTTCCCTTTGCTCCTTTGAATGGCCAAGGAGCTGTTGTGTGAATGCCACCCTACAGGATAAATCCCTATTTTCTATTGGGGTTTTCAGGAATACAACCACAGGAATACCTCTGCAACTAGACTGTGCCTCAGAAACAGGAATATTTTTATTTTTTTAGCATTTTCTCCTGACTGGGTAACAGCAATTCTGAACATTTTGAATTGAAGCGAGGCAGAGCCTGTCAGCTTCCCAAAAGGAACACGAGTATTTCTAAAGAGCTTCTAAAGGAGGTTGCAGGATGTTAATTGCCTATGGATACTGTAAAATGAGAACTAAAATACCAAAGGTTGCCAGGTCCCCTTCAGTCATTTTTTCCCCCCAGAATTCAGGCTGCAGCTCAGACTTGTTCTAAAGGGAAAAGGCTTTTTCTTCCCTACCTGCAGATGCAGGATGAGACTTGTCCCTGTCTTTTGCTGGCAGACAGGTCAGCAAACACCGTCTCCATCTGCAGAACCTGGCTGAGATTGACATTCTCCTCTGCTCGTTCCTGACGTGCAACCTTTACAGGCTTGAGCAGGGCAAGAAATTAGAATGAACACATTAAAAGCTGTAAAATAAGAAGTATGAGCTAAACCAGGGGAAATCTCAGTGTCGCCTTCTGCCTGCTCCAGCCACCATCTGAGGGACCAAATCCTGCCCTACTCCAACCATTCCAACCCCCTGGAAGCAGAGGAAGAGAGGCGCTCTGCCTGTTGAGCTTTTGCTGCAGGCAGTTTGGAGGCTGATGGTGATGATCTGCTTTCAGCACTGCTCACAGAGACCAGGGCACCACGGTGTCCCCAGCTGGGCTGGGTGCCTCCATTGACCCCTCACTGTGACCCACCCTGGAGAATCCAAATCAGCAGCCCTGGATGGCTCCGGGCTGTGCGGACACTCCCAGCCCTGCAGGAGCAAATGGAGCCCTCCCAGCACCTCTGTCCCCTCTGGACTGGGCTCCTCCAGAGCTTTGGTGTGCCCTGAGTGTCCCCGGGAGCTGGGCTGTGACCCTTGGGGTGCTCACTGAGGGACAGCACACGGTGATTTACAGCTGATCTTGCCTTAGCAGCAGCAGCTGGGTGTGAGATGGGCTCTGAGGATGCCACAGGGCAGGGGCAGGGAGGGCTCTGAGGGGTGGGACGAGGTGAGATTGAATATCCCTCCCACCCAAACCAGTCTGGAACTCTGTGAACCCCCACACCTTCCCTCTTGGTTGCTCAAGCCAGCCCAGGTTTGGTGATTAATTGTTGCCCCGCAGTAATTAGCCCTGGTTTTCCTGTCCTGCAAACCCCAAACGCTCTTTGCCCTCCTGTTTGCCTCTTTCCCCTCTGAGTCTCCAGCAGCTGTGCTACTTCTTCCTGTGCTTAGAAAACAGATTAATACACAAAATAACTTCACGAGCAGCAGGGAACTGATAAACTCAATTGGCTCAATGGTTGCTGGCAGTGTTTTCCCTAAATCAGAAATCACTCTGTGAGGGACAGGATGAAAGGAAAAGTGGAGCTCAGTGTGTGAGGGCTGTGTGTGCAAATGTGTGTGTGTGAATAAGCACTTGCGGGTGTTTTTTTAAATCAGCTCAGCATGCAAATATATATTTCTGCTGAAATGATGTTCAAACAGTCAAAGCAGAAACAGATGTATTGAAAATATAAATACAGGGCTTAATAAATATTTTATCATCAAATATTTCAAAAATGTCATCTTTAAAAACATGAAGTTTCAGCCTCAGGAGGACCAAAATATTTAATCACTCTCAAGAAATTCTTAAAAGGGAATTTCTTTCCATCAGATTCCTTCTAAAGACAAGAATGAATTTCCAGGTGCTATGAGCTATATTTATTTTAATCAAAATCACTCACCAAGTTAAAGGAGATAAAATAATCAGTGAGGTCATTATTAAGCGAGATAACAACTTCTGAATGAATGCTCTCATTAATCTAATTATAAAATGGAATGGTATCTTGCTAATCAGGCTGTTAACTGCAGCCCTGGAAGTGTGAGGCTGTAATCACAGCTGTGTGAGCCAGGACAGGGCTGGGGGGAACCAGGGGCAACCCCAGCCCAGGCTCTGCTGGCCCAGGTGAGGCAGGGACCTGGCAGGGGATGTGACCTGCAGCTCATCCCAGGGAGCTGAAGGGCATCAAAAACTCTCAGAATGGTCCCTCTGCTCCACCTGAGCTGCTCCCCTGGCCTGGGACAGGAAGCAAAGCTCCATGAACATTCCCAAAACTGCTCTGCACAGGGGGTTTGGGGCTGGGTTGTTGGGAAAGGCTCTGTGTTTTGGAGGAAGAGTGTCCAGCTGGGCACGGGGCTGAGGAGGGCTCAGGGAGGGCTCTTGGTCTGCCCCTTTCCAAACCCACTGTGGGATCCTCAGCCAGAATCCTGTCAGCCCAACTGGACCTGGACACTAGTTTTACAGTCAGAAACACCTGGGCTGATGTGAGGAATTCAAGGACACATCTGGAGAGAGCCCAGAGGGGCCAAGGAGCTGCTCTAGGGCTGGAGCCAGGCTGGGAGAGCTGGAGGTGCTCACCTGGACAAGAGAAGGCTCCAGGGAGAGCTCAGAGCAATTTCCAGGGCCTGAAGGGGCTCCAGGAGAGCTGGAGAGGGACTGCGGATAAGGGATGGAGGGACAGGACACAGGGAATGGCTTCCCAGTGCCAGAGGGCAGGGATGGATGGGATTTTGGGCAGGAATTGTTCCCTGGGAGGGTGGGCAGGCCCTGGCACAGGGTGCCCAGAGAAGCTGTGGCTGCCCCTGGATCCCTGGCAGTGCCCAAGGCCAGGCTGGACACTGGGGCTTGGAGCAGCCTGGGACAGTGGGAGCTGTCCCTGCCCATGGCTGGGGTGGCACTGGATGGGCTTTAATGTCCTTTCCAACCCAAACAAGTCTGAGATTCTCTGAACACCCTGGGACCGTTCAGATCCTCCAACCCCAGCACCCCCTGATTCCATTTTGCAGCATCTTCCCTCTCTCTGTGAGTGTTCTGCACTTGATTTCTCTTTGTGGGGGTTTCCATTACCCAGGTGATCTCTTCCCTTGACCTGCCCTCACCAGGGGCATCCAGAGCCACCCTCCCCTGTCTGAGCAAGGTGCTCCCTGCCTGTCCCTGGGAGCAAACAGCCCCAGGGGCCTGAGCTTGGTCCTGCCTTCCTCAGCTGCTCTGAGCTGTGTCCTGCAGGTCTCACTCCTTTTCCTGCCCCGTTTTCTTCCCCCAGGTGGTGATTGCTGGGGGTTTACCAAGGTCAGTGTTCCTGCTCTGAGGAACACCAGCTGAGGATGGGTCCTGAACCCTGGTGCTTCTCTGAGGCTGCTCTGAGGGAGAGGAAGGAATTCTCCCACTCCCAGGGATGCCAGGTGAACGAGGAGTGCTTGCCTGGTTTAAAATGTGTACTAACAAATCCACGCATGGCAGCTTGATGAAAAGCTGAAATGACACATCCCTGAGTGAGCTTTTCAAACAGCATCATGGGATTTTAAATATCTGAGAAGAAAGATAGGGTTGCACAAATTGTATAAAATGTGGCTGTACCACCATTGTATAAAATGTGGCTGCATGAGCTCCTCAAGGGGAAGCAAAGGTTTATTTCATGCTCAGGTGTTTTCATAAACCCTACCCAGGCCTTTATGCATTTTTAGTTCCTAAATTCCTCTACATTCTGGCAAAATAATTTATTTCCTTGGAGGGGGGGGGGTGACAAGAGAGAAAATATTTTTCTCCTACTTACTAACGCCTGGTAAGAATTTTCACAGCTATTAATAAACCCAGAGTATTTTATTTTACTTGAGCAGATCCAGGACCCAAGTGATGTCCTACCAGACATGTTTTGAAATTTCCAGTAAATGCACTAAAAATATTTTGCCACAAATAATATGGAAAGTGCTGTTCATTGCAACACTCAATTTCCTGTTGTCTGTGTGAATGTTCAACAGGCAGGAGCATTCAGGTTTTGAAAAGTGGAATAAATTTAAGTTTAAATGAAGTAAGAAAGGTTACTGTTGCAGAAAAAGCCTTCCTCCCCCAGAATTTCTGGTCAGCTCCCCTGGATTATGGAAAGAAGGTGCTCAGATAGTTGAAAAGGTTTGGTTTGTACTAATACAGAAGAAAGCAGTTGCCAGCTGAAATTCCCTGGAAGAGAGTCCCATGGGATTCAGGAAAGAAGCAATGAAATGTGCATGTTAATATAATATTCTTTCAGATTCCCACATAAAGTGTTGCATGTTTTTATGCTTGGTGTGGCAGCTTACTTTTATTTTAAAATAAACAAGTGCAGGTTTAATGGAAGGGCACTTGTTGACAGACACATTAATTTCTCACTGGAGAAACAGAGGAAAAGCACAGGTAAAATCCTGAGACAAGTAGATTTCCAGATAAAAGATGCTCTGTGCTCCTCAGCTGCTGCTGTGAGGAGCTGAGAGGCAGCAGCTGAGGTGGAAGAATTCAAGCTGGCTCTGGGGTGAGCAGTGAGGTGGCACCAATGGGTTCCAGCTGTGGGGACAGAGGGGGCACACAGGAAATACCAACTCTGCCAGGTGGGGTTTGGCTGGGGCACTTGGCTGGGATTTTTAAGCAGGTTGAGAAGCAGAGGAGCTTTTCTGCTTTGTTGGCACTGCTGAAATACTCCCCTGGAGTCCACCCCTGTCCCAAGTCATTCTCCCAGCAAACAGAAGCCAGGAACACTTGCCACTAATCATGAATATCTCACAATTTAAAGTCACTGTCACCAGGAAAATTGACCAAATTATTTATTGTACCATGTCCATGTCAAAAATCCCATTGCTGCAGAAGTTTCTTCTGGATGGAAAATAAAACCCCCCAAACAATTCTATTTCCAAATCTGCCAGCTTCAGCCTCTGGGTATCAGTGTTGCAAATATTTTGACTTCTGAATACCTCTTTGGATAGCTGGGCTGGCTGCAGGGCAGCTCCACAACCTCACCCCTTGAGAAAATCTGGGGGTTTTGGATTTTCAAGCTGGGCAGAATCTCCTCAGGGTTCAGTGACCATCACTTGGGTGCCACAGCCCTGAGGTCCTGCTGGTGGAATTCCTGGGGAACACCTCACCCAAAATGCTGCTCTGGAGCATTAATTTCTCCAGAGGGCTGAGTTAATAGAACCCCTGGACAACCTTGTGCCCAATACTTCAACATTTTCACCAGGACCTCTGAGTGCTGGCAGGATTTTGAAAAACAATCAGAACTTACCCCCACCCCTCCACATGTTAGTTTTTTACCCTGGGATTGTTTTCTCCCAAACTCTCTGACACCCCTTACCCAACTCGGGAGCACTCTCAAAGCTCAGAACCAGTTCCTTCAGGCAGCAGGAGGATCAAGGAGAAGGAACCTGGAGAAAAGCCTCAGATTCCAAGGGCCCAAGAGCCCAGGGCAGCTCCTGGCAATGAGGAGCAGTGAACCAGCCACAGGGTCTGGCTGTGCCCGTTTGTCTCTGTGAATATTATCTCCTTATTAAAAGAAGGAAAAAATAATTAATTAACCAATTAATTAAAGTTTCCTTGCTTTTTATTCCAGTCCAGCTTGCAATTTAAAACTGGCCTAGTAGTTAAGATAACAGTAATTAGGAAGGCAGCCAGGTATACAGTGGGATTTCCAGATGAACTTTGTGACTTGGAGAGGGAAAACATTAAACCAGAGGCCCTGGTCTGCTTTATCTGAGCCACTCCATTCTCCTCAGGGAAAAGCAGCTTTAAAGGACCTGGATCACTGCAGGAGGAGAATAGAGAGGGGCTCACATCTGCTGCCTGCAGGGACTCAGCAGAGCAAGAAACTCAGCACAACCATCCCCAGGTTCCAGGTGAGTCCCTCAATCCCAGCTGAGGGAATCCCTGGGAGATTTGTGCATCACCTGCACCCTCTGAGCCATGGCTGAGGTTCTCCTTCATCTCAGCTACACGAGGGTGAATTTGACCCTGAAAACTTCTCGTCTACACTTTGTCCTTGGTCTGGAGCTGGAAAAATGAAGGATTCCTTTCCTCTCTCCCTCCCTGCCTCTGAAAGTTCCACGGCAGGTGAGAGCTCCGGCCGTGCCTAGTGATAATGATCCTGATTCTGTCACAACTCTGCTGTGCTCAGAGCCTCCTCACTGATTAATGTCAAAATAACAATTTCTAGGCTTTTTGCATGCTTAGAAACTTTTCAGCATAGTGCTACCATCAGGAGTTATTTTTTTACCCTTATATTTATGCACCATGTCACAGTGCATTTAAAATTTAAACGAAGATGGAGTTTAGGACATTGGACATTGCATAATATATTCCCTCATCTGCATATTAGAATTCAGAAAGCAACAAATGATCATTTATTTTTATTACAGGAGAAGTTGACAGAACTGCTTTATGCTTCAGGTTCCTGACAGGTCCGTTTTAAAACCTTGCTTGAATCACTTAAAACCTTGCCAGGTCTTAAGCATTTTGTCAGAAACTTTCTGGGTTGCTTCAGATGGATGCTTTTATATCCACTTTTGGGGAAACTGACTCTCAAATAGGCCTATCATTTCTTTGGATGCAATTAAGGGAGATATATTGCCAAGCTAATGTTGAAAAGCTCTTAAGATTGTTTTTGTTGAGTAGCTCTGATGCCTTCCCAGCTGGAACAGCACTGCAAGGCTGGGAGGGCTGGCAGTGTGTGGGACATTGTTCCTGTGGACAACAGCCAGGTTTATGTGTCCTGTGGACTGCAGGGAAGCCCAGTTCTGGTTTATTTGGGAGGTTCAGGAAGATGCAGCTGATGTGTGTGAAAGCCCAGCTGTGCTGCAGGTGTTGCCACAGGGCTGGGCTGGGGTCTCGTCCCTGCCCCCAGCGGTGTGGGACTGAGGATGGGCATCCTTCCCCCACATCCCATCAGAGGGTGAGAGCAACAGGGCCAGGAGCAGCAGGGCCACAGCTGGGCTGGGATTTTTCAGGGTGGGGCTCTGCTGTGCAGGCTCGGTGTTTCTGGGACACCCAGGGCAGGAAAGCCAGAAGTTTCCACTTGTGCTGCTTCGAAACACCCTTTCCCAAGGATGATAGAACAGGGACACCCTTCTCCAGTCCCTGTTATCACCAGAGCTCTGATCCAGGCAGGAAGTCAAGGTTGAAGATGTCCCTGCTCACTGCAGGGGGGTTGGACCAGATGTCCTTTAAATGTCCCTTCCAACCCAGCCTCTCCTATGATCCTGTGTTTTCTGCTGGTTCTGCTGCTGAAGCTCCATCCCACCCTTTTCCTGCTCTCATCAGGCCATACCTGAGTCTTCCCTGGTGGGGCTGGAGTTGGCCTGGGCCATTCCCAGCTCTTCCTCCAGCATTAAGAATGAGGAAGGAGAAGTAAACCCAAGCTGGCTTGTCACCCACTGCTGTCCTACTGTCACCTTCCAGGATGGGCTGGATCCCCCCAGACCCCCTGAGCTCAAAGGGAAAACATTCCCAGGCATTGCCAAGGTAATGGGAGCAGCAAAGGGCTCCCTCAGAGTGAGTGGGCCCCAGAGGGGATGGCCTGGCTGGATGGTTGGGTGTTTGGAAAGAGTGTGAATCACTGGGATCACTGCTCAAAGATGAGTTTTCCTCCTCCCAGGATCTCAGGGAATCAGGGAGCTGCTGGCAGGGCTGGGGTGGTGGTTGGACACCCAGCCTGTGCCTGCACAGCTCTGCTGGGGATGCTCTGCCAGTGTTTCCTGCAGCCACGTACCTTTTTTATTTAAAAATGACAAAACCACTAATTAGAATTTTCTCTCCGAATTTGGCTCTGGAAAAAAAAAATTAAAAATGTATAAGGCCCTGTGTAGTGCGTATGTATATTTTATTGCTGCATAATTGGGATCTTCATTAGTTCCCTGGGTGGTGGAGTGACAGCTTTTCATGTGCTGCAGACACTAATGCAGGGTGATACGGCTCTCTCTGCCTTTTTATTCGGCGATGCTCCTTCCCAAGCACACTCCAGGCTCCCTCAGAAGGACTCGGGGACCTTTTTGGGGAACACTCGGCTGCAGCATCACCGACAGCCGAGGCTCTGATTGCAGCAGGAGCGAGGGCGGGGAGGGCGTTTGGAGATTGAGAAAGTATTAATTATGTTAATCCCAAACCCCAGGGTGTAATTGCTGCCGCTCTCAAACAAAATGTTACTTTTATCTAAGCGGCTGAAGTGGGAAAAGCACGATCCGGGTGAATTGAGCGCCGGAGCAGCCGGGCGGGGCCGGGCGGGGCCGGGCGGGGCCGGGGAATTTCCCCATCCCGGGGGCTGCTGACCCCACTCCAGCAAAGGGAGAGAGGAGCATGGAGGAAACTCCCAGGAGGAACACCGACAACCTCAACCATTTGCAGTCCCAGCCTTTTCCCCCCTTTTCTGCCAGAACTCAGGACCCCGGTTCCCTGAGGAACCTGCAGGAGGTTTCCCCCGCAAGCTGCAGGTTTCACATTGCTCTGGTCCCTCTTGTCTTTCAGAGGTTGGACACTGATGATTTCCTTGTTCTGAGGCAAAGAAAAATGCTGGTTTTGTGGCCCAGAAGTGCAGAGGGTGGTGAAAAATTCCCATCACCCCCAGAGGGATGTTGAACCATAGACTCCCAGAAGGGTTTGGGTGGGAAGGGACATTAAAGCTCAGCTTGTCCCACTCCCTGCCATGGGCACGGGCACCTTCCACTACCCCAGGTTGCTCCAAACCCATCCAACCTAGCCTTGAAAAAGCCAATTTCCTGAGGTTGTCCAGCCTGGACTTAGAGCATCAAATCCTTGCATGCAGCAGCATCTCCCTGCTCATCTAAAATCTCCAGCTCTTCCTCCTTCCCTCTCACCAGTCTGTCTGTCCTCTGGCCCAGGCTCTGATCAGCTCAGATCTCCACAGACTTCAGTTCTCACCTGCAAACATAAAAAAATCTTTCCACATCTTCATTTTATTGCTTTCTGCATCTTTAGATCACACTTGGCATGGCAGGGCACAATTCCATGTATTTTATGGGCTCATCCCAACCCTCCAGAAAGGGCTGGACACAGCCCCAGTGACCAGCAGGGATGTCCCAGGGCTGCCCTGGTTGCTGGTGAATCCATCACTGTGCTGGGAGCTGGCTGGGAACAGCCAAACCAGGAAAAGAGCAAGCCAGGATAATGTTGGAATGAGTGAATTCCTGAATTCCACTGCCCAGAGAGGTTCCCTGGCACTGCTGTTGGCTGTTCAAACTCCCCTGGCTCCAGCACTTCTCTCTTGAGACACAGAGGTTTTACTCCTGGAAATGTCCATATCATAGAAGTGGCCATTACACCCCACAAGGGCCTTTCTTGTTATCTCATGACTGGGAAAACTTTGTTTGAAAGCTTCTTTTGGAAATCAAAATACTCAAGCCTACATCTGTTCTTTCCTCCAGGATGTAGAATTGCTCTGTTGGTAAATTTGGGATGAGATAACAGCTTGTCCTGCCTTAGCCCTGCTGATTTTGTTCTTTATTATGGTATCTCCCAGCTTTCCTTGTGAAAAACCAGGGTTCCCATTTCACAGCTTTCTGTATTTCTCCTTCAACTCCTTTTAATAAATTGGCAAGAAATTCTCAACCTTCTAATTTCTCATGCATAGGTGAAGTGACAGATTTCCCAGTACAGTTAATAGACTGGAATTTCATTTTTTCATTCCTTTGCCGCTCTTTGGAAAATACCATCTGGTCTTGATGAATTTTTATTATTCAATTTTTAATTTCAAGCCTAAAATATAAAACAGTTCCTCATACTTATCCCTGGTAATGAAAATTCCCCATGTGGGAACATGACTAAATTCCTCTGTTTATTTAAATTTCCTGCTGTGCCCTTTCACAGTTCTCCCACTGAATCCTGATCTTCCATGAGCTGCACCATGGCACAGAGTTACCTTCTGGTGCTTGGAAAAAAAAGAAAAAGGTTATCATTACTTTTAGTGTCTTTAGCAAGTTCTTTCTCAAGCACAATTTTGACCCTTGTTAATATGGGTTTACATTAACTTGCCAGAGTTATCCTTTGAGTTCGAATTTCTTCTTTTATGCTGCTTCATAACCATGGCCAGAATGACTTTTTGCCCATTTCAAGTTTTCTAATAATGTTCCAGAGCTTCTAATACAGTTTATTTCAAAAGTATCCCAACCACTTTCAATCATTTTACCCTTCTAGCCATTCCCTTTCAATTCCCTTTTAACTAGTCTCTATTTTTTTTTTTTTTTGTAGTTTCCCTTTAAACTTTATCACAGTGGTTTCTGCTTTTTTCCCCCTCTCCTGTCGAGTGTTGAACTTCAGTTTATTACAGTCTCCCTTCTGTGGGGATGGGTTTTGAAGGTTCCCCTTGAACCAGAGCTCCTGGGCTGCTCCACACTCAATCAAAGGTGGCTTCTCCTCTTCCCTGCCCTGGGAAGGAGCAGCACTTTTGCTGCCTGGAAAAGGAGCCCCAGCCCCTCAGCCCTTTGGGGCAGCCACCAATCACCACGGGGGAATGGGAGTCTGCTTTTATTTTTGTGTTTTCAGCCCTGAGGGGCCAATGAACTCTGCTGAGGCCTTGTCACCATGGTGGGGCTGTCGCTCCCCACAGGCACCACGTCTCCATGGGATTTCCATCCACAGGAATGGCTGTTCATTGGCACTGTGAACTCCCTCACCTCGCTGACCTGTAGGATCTCCTGAATGTCTCCTCTCAGCTGCTGGCACTTCCTCTGCTGAAGAAGCCTGGCCTGAGCAGGAGCTCTCTGGAGGCAGAGGACACTCACTTCCCCCAGGACTTGGTGTAAGGGTTTAATCACCTCCATTGTTAAAATCGTGGGGGTCATTTAGGCTGAATTTCTCCAGCTTCAGCTCCCAGCCATTAGTTCTTATTATGTCTTTCTCCATTACATCAAAAGCCCTTTAGTACCTGGTATTTTCTCCCTGTGCAGGTACTTACAGGCTGCTCAAGCCACCTCTCACTCTTCCTTTCCACAATCTAAACAGATTGTGCTTTTTAAAATCGTTCACTTCAGGGCAATTTCTCCTGACCTCAAATTATTTTTGCAGCTCTTTTCTGAACCTTCTCCTGTTCCCGTTACCTTTTACAAGCTCGAACATCAGGCTGGCATCTCCCAATCCAGGCTTGGTGTGAGCACTTCCATGTGGAGGGAAATCTTCCCCTGCCTGTCCCTGTGTTAACAGAGCATTAACCCTTGGTGCACTGGCAGCTCACATGTGTTCACTTGCCCACAGTGGTCTTTAATCCATTTTAGGCCCCACTGTTTTCCAGGAGGTTCTTTTTGCCTTTGGATGGATCAGCTTCACTTGGCTTCACATCCATACCTGTGATCCAGACACTGCATTTGCTGCCTGGTCAGGGGCATTGCAAACATCTGCTGCTTCCCAAACCCACTGCCACTTCCAGCACAAAGGGAAATGGTTTGACAGCATCTAATTGCTGTGAAACCACATGGACCAACATTTGTTGATTTTCTAGGTGTTGTGCTTTGCACAGGACTAAGCCAGGTTCACTCAGAAATAACTGATGTCAGGCCAGTACCCCAGCCTGAACATCAACAAAGATTAGAAGTTCACATCAGAGTGTAAGAAATCTCCTCACCTTTGTTTTAGGAGGCTGAAATAAGATGTTAAAATGTTTGGATCGAATAGGTGTTGCTTAATATTATCCTGCCATACTAAAGGACAGGAAAATCTGTATCTGCATGCCTTGACAAGCACTGGCACTGAGGGGCTCAGTGCCCACTCCTGCTCTCCAAGTGCCATTTCGCACATTTGGTTTGGGTGTCTGCAAAGGAGAACAGCCAACTGGAGACTTTCTGTGTGTATTTTATTAATTCCTTATTTATAAACCATGGCTGACACAGCTGAGTTTGTGACAGAGGGTCAGGCTCATGTGCAGGTGGTGGGGCTGAAACTGTGAAATGTTTTGCTGGTTTTATTCAATATTATAACAAATAGACCAGGTTGGACGGGGCTTGGAGCAAGCTGGGACAGTGGGAGGTGTCCTTACCCATGGCAGGGGGTGGGATGGGATGAACATTAAGGTCCCTTCCCACCCAAACCAGTCTGGGACTCCTGATTCTCAGCCCTTGGAACAGAAGGTTTTCATGCAGTGCTGCCAGCTCAGAGTCTGTTCAGGATTCTCTTTCTCTCTCTTAAAAAGAGAAGTGTCTGTGAAAAGCATTTGTAATTATCATAGAGTGCAGAGCATTAGCACAGCTCCAGCTACAGCTGTGTCACTTTGTAGTGCTAATGGTGCATGCTTGGGGTTGTGTTTCCCTACAGTGACAGCACTCAGGAGCTCTAATACCTGGCAGCCCAGGTGCCAAAATCCAGCAGTATTTCACTGCAAATATGGGGGAAATGTAACAGATTTATGGCGTGTAAATGGACACAGGTGGATTGGAGCACAGCACAGGACATTTGTCAATTATTTGGCTCTTTGATAGGAGGTGGTTCTGCCCTCTCGTGCCCTCTGAGCCAGGGCCATCTCTCTGCACCTCACCTGCAAGAGCACCCTGAGCTCCTCTGAATTCCTCCTTCACGTGAGTTTTCCTTCCTTGAGGAGCACAGGAAGGTGTCAATTGAAGATCCAGGTAAAAAGAGGTGGCACCCTCTCCATCCTGCTGGAATTTTGTATTTCTCAGTAGCAAATTAAGGGGACTGATTGATCCAACTCTTGTGGCATTTTCCAGCTGCTTTGTCACACAAGGTCACTTTTTTGGCAGCCTCGTGCTAAGCCTTTCTGAGACACTGCTGCCAGGAAATACATTATTTACCGAGGGAGTTTCAAAGCAAGGGCCAGGGTTCCCTGTGCCATGGCCTCTGGAGGCTTTTCCAGCCAGCTGGTGACATTTTCCTCCTGCAGCTCCTGGGAAGAGGAGCTGCAAAGGGAAGAACACCAGGCAGCTCTGCTGGGCTGGGCTGCCTGAGCTGCCACAGCCTGCTCTGGGTTCCCAGATCCAGGGAGGACTGAAATGCCCCTGCCAGCCTGGCAGACACCCACCCTCACACTGGCACAGAGCAGCAGCTCCTTGGAGCTTTCAGCTGCAGCCTGGTGGCCTCTGGATATGTTAAAGACAAACATTAAGCACAGAAGGCTCAAGTGTACCCTCTGAGGGGTCTGGAGAGGCTTGACCTCTGCCAGCCCCCTCTGAGATGAGCAGGAAGAGGCTTCAGCCCATTTGGAACAGGTCACTGGGACCACACTCAAATGCCTCTGCCTGGGCTGAATCGAGTCAACTGCACCAGCTCAGCTCCCTGTGGTGGCACCCACCTGAATCCTCCTCAGCAGGAATTTCTGTTCCTACAAATCCCAGAATCCCAGACTGGTTTGGGTTGGAAGGGACCTTAAAGCCCACCCCATCCCACCCCCCGCCATGGACACCTTCCACCATCCCAGGTCACTCCAACCTGGCCTTGGACACTTCCATGGGAGCTCCAATGTTCCAGAGCAGAGGGAATAAGGAAGGGGACACCTCCAGTGACCTTGAGGCAGCTGAGTGTCCTGTCAGTGCTCTCTGGTGGAAGACACTTCACACGGAGCCACAGAATGCTGGTGTCACATGTTGTGCTCTATAATTACAGTGTTTCCATTGCAGAATCAATTTTTAGGGGTTTATAACTTTTCTGAAGAGAGGGAGCAGCAATGACCCGTTTCTGCATTCCAAGCAGGTTTTAAGGTCATTATGTGAGCGTTAACTTTCTGCTACATTGTGTTGTAATGGAATGAGTCTTTCAGAGGAAAAGCATTCCACAGGATTGGCAAAAATGAGCATATTCATCTTAATTTTTGCGTCTACTTAATTTCAGGAGCTTTTATAATTAAATGTTTGGTTGCACCGGTGAACAGAAGAAGCAAATCCTTGCCATCATGAAAACAATCCCATTCCATCTGTGTGCTGTGCTGTGGAGGAATGAAAATAAAACATGGAACTTCTCCTTAAAAATCCAAAGGATGATTTTTCCAGGCTGGAAGAGCAGATGGGTGTTATTTTCGCCATGTCCTTTCTCACAGGCACCGCTCTCCAGCTGGCATCCAGGGATCACCTGCTTGGGAATGTGCCCTTCCCAAAGGAATTGCACATTTTCCTGCACTGCTGCATCCTGCCACAGCCTCAGGAGTGGGATCTGGCACGCCGGGGTTCCAGCAGGGCTGTGGGAGCTGTGGTGGCCTTGGGGACAAAGCAAAGCCCTGCTCTCCACAGGGACACCAGGACACACAGAATCTTCTGCTTCCCACAGCTGAAGGACATGAGCCACCTAAAGTGTGACCCTTCCCCAGGCAACAAAACTGCCCAGGAGACCCCAAACTGCACTGGGAAGGGTCTGTTTCACAGTCCTTGCCCTTTTCCCAGACGGAGACCATCACATTCTGTGGGATTCCTACTGGGGTCATCTCTCAGGTGCTCGGCTGCAGAGCAAATCAGGCAGGGCTGGAGTTGAGCTTCTCTCAGGTGTGTGATTCTACCTTCACTCACAGCCAGAATTCCTTCTCCTTTAGAAAACCACCACTCTGGAGTGGGAAAAGTGGATTATTCCCAGAGCTATGGGCCTTGCAACCTGCCTGCACCCGGTGGCCCCGCAACTGGAAATCATTTCCTATTGGGAACATTTCCTATTCCTCTATCAAAAATTTGCTGGCATGTTGGACAGGTGGGAGAGAAAGAGAATCTTTCAAAGGCTGGAAAACAAGATTAAAATCCAAAACAGCCACTCAGCCTTTTTCATCAGCCCCAAAGATGTAACTCAGAGGTTCCAAGTTCTGCCCTGGGCAGGGGAGCAGGAATGGTGGATGAGGCTTGGGCAGGTGTTTGTGGGCACCCAGTGAGGATTTGCAGGATGAGGATTAGAGAGTGGCTGGTGAGAATGAGGACTTTTTTTCCATGGGAAGTGAAAGCAGAGCTGTTTTTGAGCCCTCCAACCCTCCCAGGCTTCATCCCCTGAGCATCTCTGCCCGTAGCAGTGGGACCTCGGGGTGTTATTGAGGCAGGTGAGAAGTGATTTCCCCCTAGGGAAGGGATCTCCTCACTCCTTGGGCAAAGGGGAAAGCAGCAGAGAGCAGACTCAGGGGGCAGGGGCTGTGTCAGGCTGTCCTCCTGTAGAAGCTCCCTGGGAGCAGGGCAGAGCACAGCCCCTCTCCAGACCTTTCTCAGAGCTCCCAGAGTTAACTGAAATATTCCTGCTCCCACAGCTTTAATTCATTCAGAGTCGTTCAGAAGCTTCTGATAATAAGACCTAATTTATAATTAGGCTTTATCAGTAATCAGTTAATTTATAGAACCCTAATTCTCACGAAGGTATTTCAGAGGCTTTGCTTATTACAATGTGGAGTTAATGCCCACAGAGAACTGAATCACTGTGATAGGATGGAAACAAATTTCAGGGTAATCCTGCTCTGTAACTGTTTGAGTTATTTACTTGGGATTTCATGCAGGGGGTGGAACAGGGGGTAGCATTTCAGCCAGCAGCCAGGGACAAGGGGACTTGCTTCCCTCAGAGATGTCAGGGGTGGTGTATCAGTGACAGGTAACCTGCCCTGTGCTCTGAGCCAGCTCTGATCTGCCAGGGACTCCCAGAGCCTGGAGATGTGCTGGGAAATGAGTCCCACATGGGGATGGGGAGATGCTGATGGGCAGGGAGCCAGGGCTGGATGGGGAGGCATCACCTCCAAGGCTGAATCAACGACCCACTGAGAACCACAGAAGGCTCCTCATCAGCCTCAGGTCTGATGGTTCCAACACTGCCAGGCTGGACCAGTAAGAGTTGCCAGAAATTCCCTAACAATGGGATATTAGTGGTGGAACTGAGTCCCTAAATGGATGGTCACTGTGTTCTTGTGTCTCTTTGGGATGCAAGCCCAAACTGTTCCCCCTTTCCTGCAGCCATGTCACCTGCCAACCCATCTCCCCTTCCCATCCCCTGCCTCCCTTCTTCCAGACCTTCCCACAGCTCTGACTCCTGGTTTCTCAGCCAGGCAGCACTTTGCTTTCCCATCCTTCCCTCCAAAGGAGAGAGCAAAAATCCAGACAACTCCTCTACCTCTCCTTCTCTTCAAACCCCATTGCTGCCCATTGCTTGTTTCTCTTCCAAAAGAAGCTCAATCCACAAACATCCTTGCTGTGCCTGTTTTCAGAGGATGTGTCACTATTTGAAGCCCAAGCCCAGGTCCTGGTGAGCCTGGTTTGCTGCCTTGCAGTGCAGGGCTCTCCTCGGTGGACTGTCATTCCTCCAGTCCTTAAGCCCTCAGAGAGCTCCCAGTCAACCAGTTTCAATTAAATTTCAATTAACAGATGCCAGCAAAGCGTTCTCTGCCACAGCATCACCAGGAGGTCTGGATTAAAACACTGAGACAGCAGCTCACCCCGAGGCCCTTCAGTCTGGGACTCTGTGGCCAAGTGCAAACCTCCCAAAAACGGGGTGTTCTGCTGGTGGCTGGGTCTGTGTCTGGCTCCAAGGCAGGGCTGTGGGAAGGGGAAAGAGTTTCCATCCCAGCAGGGCCCCCCTGGCCTGCAGGAGTCCTGGGGAGGGCACAGCCACACCACAGCCCTGCCCCAGCCCTGGGGGATGCAGAGCCTTCAGTCCATCCCTTCAGCTCCTGGCTTCCCTTTGGTGTTGGACTGGGAGTGTCTCATTCACCATTTGTAGTTGTTTTACAAGGGTTGTGAGGTGAGATTTGTTCAGTCCTTGCAGGTCTCAGCTGCAGCAGCTGTGAGACACCTCCTGTTTCACTTCCCTTCACAGGCACCACTTTCCCCAATGTTCTCCCACTCCAGCATCCCAAGGATGTTTCTGTTCATCTGTGCTCTCCAGCCCCTGCCTTTCCCTTGGAATTCCACCATTCCTCACTCAGATCTCTCCCACTCCCCCAGGTTTTCTTTGACTCCCAAATCTCTGAGCCCCCTTCTCCTGATGCCACATCAGCCAATTCTCCTTCCCTGTGACTGCAGAGGAGCTGCAGCCTGTTGTGCTTTAATTAAAGTGTATTAGCAGTGGCTTGTTATTGATTTACTGTACATTTGCATTAGCTGAGTGCTTCATGCTCTTATCTGATGGGCAGAGCTCGGGTACAGTGCAAGGAGCCTCCCTGATGAAAGTGGAGCAGCAGAAGGAGCAGGCCCACCTGGGTGGATCTGCAGAGCTCTGGCTGCTTGGCAGTGGCTCCTGGAATTGCCAGATGAAAATCCAGATGATAAGGGGTGAAACCTGAAACGCAGTTTTATTCAGACTGGCAGAACTTCCCAATCCAAGTCTTTCACGTTTCGTGCTTCTGTCTGTATTTCCCAGCTCACAGCACAAAAAGTGCTGTGGCTTCTGCCCCTTCTTGCAGGGTAGGAACCACCCAGCTCAGTAAAACACAGAAAATTATGTGTTCATCCCATCAGAGCAGGCTCATGGTGTAGAAGGTCAGACCTGATGCTTCTGTGACCAGGGGAACACCCTTGAGATGTACAGAGAAACCTGGGGTTGTCCCCACCAAGCCAAAAAGGCAATTCCTGTGCTCCAGGAGTGGAAAAAGAAGAGACTCAAGGTCCCTGTAAGGTCCCTTCCAGCCCAAACCACAGCCTCTCCTGCCACACAAAATTTGGGGCTAAACAAGCAGCAATCATCACCTTCCTGCCACCTCCAAAGATGCTCTGCTGCCCTTTGGGAACTGGAATATCTGCTGTGTGTCCAGCCAGGGCTTCCTCACAGCTTGGGCATCCCATCCCTGGGGTCCCCTCCCAGTTCTGCTCTCAGTTTTTGGTCTGTCAGTGCCAGAGTCACCAAGTGACTGCATCAAACACTCAGACAGCTGTAAATAAACAGATCTTCAGGGTAATTCAAAAGAGAACTGAAATGAGGCAGAGCTGGCCTATATTACTCTCAATGAGTTCTCAGCAAAAACGAATGCAAAGAGCACATTTCCATCCAGGGGCAGTTCCATCAGCTGCCAGAGATGAGCTGAGTAACTCAGTCTGTTCTTCTCTATGGACATGGCAGCTATTTTAAATATCTGGGACTTCAGAGTTATCTGCTCCTGCACCATTGTTTAAATTGATTCGCAATGGTTCTTCATTGACCTTGCTGCAGAAAGCTCAAAGAAAAAAATGCCAGACCCTCATTAGAAGATCTGGAACATCAGCCAACCACAAGCATCATCCACCCCAGCACCTGGAGCAGACCTGGCTCTGCAGCTACCCTAAATTATCACTTCTGTGCTCATTATTGGGGGTGTGGGGACATCACCAGTCTCCCACTGGAGTCCAGACTGCACCTCTTGTCCTCGCAGTGGACACAAACCCAGGACAAACAGGCAGTGTGGGACCCTGGCTCTCCTCCTTCAGCCCACACTCATCACTCTGTCAGTGTGCTGTGAGAACTCCACCCTGTGCTGCATCACCCAGGGCTGGTCTGCCTGTGAATCCCCTGCCTCGATTGCCATCCTCCTTCCCCTGGGATTCCATCCAGAGATATTCCCTATCCCAATTCTAAACCCTGCCTTTGTGGCCATGTGCCACAAATGTTCCAGCTGAAGTGACTATTTCAGCCTCCACGAGAACACTCTGTCTTCACAAACTTGTACCTTTTCCCAAAATTCTCCTCTTGGAATGAATCTGCTCTATGGGAAGTTGGAGGCGAATCAATCTGGCCACATTTGCATTAGGAGAGAGGAAGAAAATTGTGCTGTTTTCCTACCTTGGAAAAGCCCCCAAACCTCTCCATTAGAGGTTCTTTTCCACCTCAGTGATGCTGATTCCGTGAATTTTCACCAATGCAAGGAGCTCCTCAATGCTGATCCTCTGCATCCCACCCAACCCACTGCAGAGGGGCAGGAAAGGGCAGGGCTGGAGAGGAGGGAGAGCAAACATGGGCTGAGCATTGTGATGGTGTTTGGTGGCCACCAGGATTCATCAGGAGGAGAAAAGAAACTGTTGAGCAGACAGCCACACCTTTACAGGCCCAGGTGGAGCAGGTTCCTTCCAGTTCCATATCCTTACAGTTGTGCCATCAGTGAGCTCAGCTTCTGATCCTGGAGCAGTGTGCAGGATCGGAAGGACTGCAGGTTCTGCCTGGGTGCACATTTAGCATTCTCCCAGCAAACCAGATACAACAACCACAAAGGTCAGAGAGAAGAAGGCAGGGAGGGATCCAGATCAGCTTCCAGTGATGGGCTGGGGTGTGGGGAGGTGGAGAGGGATTCACAGGAACCCCCAAGGGAACAAAGCTCCGGCTGTGCCCCCCTCATGGGTGACTTGGGATGTAAATGAACATTGCTATGCCCACACAGCAGAGCTCAACTCTCAGCCTGTCACAAAAAAGTACAACTTTGCTTCAGCTAAAACCAGTTTCTAATTGGCTAAAACCAAAGGAAACTTGGTCCCCTGTTTAATGAAAGGATCTGTTCACAGACTTTCGTCACTCAAAGGCTTTTTGGGCCACGCTATGGTTTATATGACTGGGTTTCATCAGCTCAACACAGTTCAAAACC
Source organism: Chaetops frenatus (assembly GCA_013400775.1). Taxonomy (NCBI): domain Eukaryota; kingdom Metazoa; phylum Chordata; class Aves; order Passeriformes; family Picathartidae; genus Chaetops; species Chaetops frenatus. The sequence goes on along the minus strand of VZTR01020119.1, from coordinate 13,980 downwards.
TTCTGGGTTGGGAAAAAATGATTCACAAAATGTGATGCTCCAGCAGAAGTAAGCACAGACCTGCCAAATTACTGCAGCTTAATGAGTTCCTTCTCGTCAGCTGAGCTGGCCTTGTGTGTGCCCTCTTTGAAGTCAAATGTTCTCATGTAAGCACCCTAAGAGGCTTTAGGAAGGGATTCCTGTTTGGGCAAAGCTTCACAATGGCTGGTGCTGGCATTGTCAAGAATTAGATGGTTGCTTTGCTAATATTTACCTCCTGTCCTTGCCTCCAGTTGAGTCTCTGCTTCATAGCCTGGCTCTAAACAACATCCCTGAGCTTTTATCTGCAGGTGACAAACAGAGGCATACAAACTGGATTGGCAGGAACACAAAGAAAGCTTTCATCTCATCACTGCACGAGGCACTTACAGGAACTTCTCAAGGAAGAAAGAGATTATGCATCAACATTGTGAGCATAAAGACAATTTAAAAGGGATGTTAAGAAACTTCATGTCAGGAAAATATAGAACATCTGCAAACAGAGGAGTATTCAGTAATAAGCTACGTCAACGATCTGGGAGGAAAGAGGCTGTTTTCCTGCAGTGACAAGGCCCAGAGAACATCCCAAAGGGGATCTGAACAAGCCAAAGTGCTCCTTGTGGTCAGAAAACTCAGCTGGCTGCGTCTGCACTTGGGCTTGTTGGGCTGGGCTCGTTTCCCCTGCTCCAAGCTCTGTGCTCCTGTTTCTGCCATATCCCACACCTGAGGCAGGTGTGGAGGTCTGACTGAGGGCTGGGACAGGGAACTGCCCTGGAAGATTTCTGGACTTCACACACACACCCCAACGCTCAGTTTCATGGCAGCTTGTGGTATTTTGCCACCAGCTTTGGCAGGACTTCGGGGACAGAGGCAGCAGGACAGTTGCAGGCTGTCCTATGGTCCCTTCTGGGTGAATGACTCTGCAGGAACACACAGAGTGACTGTGATTATTATAATAATTCAGGGGGACAGGAAAGACTCACCTACTGGAGAATAAGCTGGTTTAGCTGGTTATTAGCCCACTAATTAGTGGATAACTCAAGGTAATGCCTGTTTATTCCCAGCTGCCAGCAAACACTGCTTGCACTGGAGCACTGATGCCTCGGAGGTGCTGCATCCTGAGCTGAATCCATGTGCCAGCACAAACACTGCCAGAGCTGCCAGGACGATGGGGCCTGGGTTTCCCTGGCTGCCTTCACCTTTCCAGGGCTCTGTGCTCCTGCCTGTGCCAGCTGGATTCAGCCTGGGAGCCAGCTGGATGAGCACGGTGCCAGCTGGTGGGGCTGCCGACTTCTCAGGGATGTGGCTCTGGCTGAGCTGCCTTCTGCTGCACCAACAGTTGCCAAAGAGATGGCTCAGAGGGTCACTGTGGTGCAGGGTGGCATCTCCTGGGACATCCTGGCACCAGCCATTCCCCCTGCTCAAGGCATTGTGCTGATGTCTTCACTGAGGAGATCCAAAAAGGTCTCCTCGGGGGACTCGGCTGTTGCTTTTGCCATGTAATTTGTGATGCACTTGTTCAAACACCTCCCTGCCCCTGCCCTGTGCTTGGATGCCAGCCTGGACAGGCTGTCCTGACCTTCTCCAGCTGCTCTTTTAACTCAGGGCAGCATCAGTGTCCTGAGCAATGAGAAGCTGGGCATGTTTTTTGAACACTTCCAGGGATGGTGACTCCAGCACCCCTCTAAGCAGCCTGTGCCAATACCTGACCACCCATTAGTAAGGAAATTTTCCCCAATTTCCAACCCAAGCCTCCCTTGGTGCAACCTGAGGCTGTTTACCCTTGTCCTGTCACTGTTGCTTGGGAGAAGACCTTGACATCCCCCAGCTGCCCCCTCCTGTCAGGGAGTTGTGGGGAGTGAGAAAGTTCCCCCTGAGCCTCCCTTTCTCCAGGCTGAGCCCCCCCAGCTCCCTCAGCTGCTGCTCATCAGCCTTAAGTACATGGTCCTTCCTGCCATCAACTGCCTTGGCCGAGTTTTGACTGAATTTCTCCTTAATGACTCCAGCTTTGTCATTTCGGGGATGTTCCGGCAATAAGATATGACAAGGTGTGAATTATAGGACAATAATTCATGCCTGGAGCAGTGTCAGGCACAAGGCTGGGAGCTGAGGGCCGTCCATGCAGCTCAGTGTGAATTATTGCACCATAATTCAGGCTGTGGGGACACGCTAAGGGACTAACCAGAGACTCACCCACACCAAAAAAATGGGTTCAAACTCTGCATTTTATTTAGCTCACTGGATTAGAGGGGGCATTATGCTCTCTGCAACATTCCTTTTGGTCCATCCCCGTGTTTTCTTTGCTGGAGCCAAATGAAAAAGAAAAGGCCCAGCTGGATGTGAAAGAGGTAAGGAGGGTGGGGGCTCCTGGCAGGGGGAGCAGGCAGAGCAGTCAGCACCTACCTGCTCCCCTTCCCTCTTCCCTGCTCTGGGTATCCAACACCTGATCCTAAAGCATCCAGGAGCTCAGCACAAAGCAGCAGCAGGGATCCCTTCCCCTGGAGGGCACAGAGGGCACAGGCTGGAGGGTGGCACACGAGGTGGCACCTGGAGCTGTCCCAGCAGGGAGCTGTGCTGAGCTGTGTCTGCTGCTGAGCCTGAGCACAGCAGGCAGGAACAGCCCAGGGACTGAGCAAAGTGGAAAAGGGGTTTGAGCAGCTCAAAGGATGGCCCAAAACCGCCACTGCCTGAGGTGGCTGGGCTGCTTCTGCCTTTTCACTGCCCTTGGTGGCCAGTCAGGTACAGGGGAGAGCTCTGGAAAAGGCTTTGCTTGAACATTTTAAAGGCTGGAGTTGCAGTTTTCATGCAGGCAGCCACAGAAAGTCATACTTGTGAAATCTTAATTTTTATTTTTTTTTTTTCTAATCTGAGAAAACAGCCCCCAGTGATATTCATCCCTTCCTAGAAAGCTGCTACAGTTCACAAATAAACTAGATGATTCTCCAGGGCTCTGTGGGAAGTGATCTGCCTCCAGGAGCCCCACAAACAACCCTGTTTTGCAGTAAACATGATCCAGCCTTGCCCCTGTTTTGGGGCTTCAAAGACAAATGCCCTAAAATCTCTTCCCAGGATTTCTTCTGTTGAACAAGGAGGCAAATCCTTCCCCTGCAATAAGTGCTTCTCTCCATGCAGGGGTGTCTTTAACCCCTCGTGTGCAGTGACAGACCTGGCAGAGCCCTGAGGAAGAGGAAGTCCCCTTCATCCCAGAGCTGGCCACCTCAGGGACCGAGGCTGTGGGTGATTCAGGGCTGGCTGCTGACTGCAGTGGACCTAAGGCAAAAGATAATTTAAGGTTATCCAGAGCAAATTCCAAGTCATTATTTGGGCTTCAGTTGCCCAGTCAGTATAGATCTCATTTTGAAATGTCTCCAGGTTAATTGATTGCTATTTCAGACAGTTATTGATTTTCAAATAATTATTCTAATTATTTGCCATCCAGCTAGCTTTCTCTCCCTCTCCTCAGGCAGTCTGCAAACAGTTCCTTGCAGAGCCCCACACCAGAGGCTGATTTTTAGTGTTTCCATTGGAAGGTGGGGAACTGAGGCAGCCCAGGGCTGGAGGCGACCCTGCCTTGTCCTCTGCCCCTGGGAGGGACATGGGAGCCACCAGGGTTGTCCAGCCCCTGCCCCAGGGCTGCCAGGCCATTCTGCAGATTGTCAGCAGTGACAGCTCTGCAGGTTGGGCTCCACCAGCCCTGGGGAGGAACCTCCTGGAATCTGGAGAGCCCAGAGGAGCTCAGCTGCTCCTCAGGGTTCCTGTGTCCTTGTCCACACGGGCACAGAAAGCTCCAGAGGAATCCCAGGGCTGCAGGAGGCACCAGCTCTGCTCCAGCCCTGCTGCTGCTGACTCCCTGTGGAACTGAGTGTTACAGATTTATTCACCAGTTCACTTCAATGCCATTTAAATGTGCCAAACAGGACCAGGAGTTCTTTCCCAGGATCTACACAGATAGAGGATGCAATCTGAGAAGATTGAATTCAGTCTATTTTCAGTCTAAAACCAACCAGGAGGAAATAAAATAGGACAGAAATATAATGACAATGTTGATTTCAGAGTCAGTTGTATTCAATAAACCTGACTTTTAAAACGACCAGTTTTCATTACCCTCCTCAAAATTCTGAATTACTCTAATTGATCAAAAATATTTCAAAATACCTTTATCACTTCAGGCATTGCATGTGGGCTGGATGGGATTCCCTACACTATTCCAGTGGGGACACAATATCTGCTCACCTGGCATTGCACAGGGAGGGGGATGGATAAGATGGACATCCTTGGAAGAACTTGGGGATTTTTGTAAAAAGAAATTCAGGAGATCACGAGTGTGTGAAGAGAGATAGGGAGAGCTGGGGGTGCTCACCTGGACAACAGAAGGCTCCAGGGAGACCTCAGAGCCCCTGCCAGGGCCTAAAGAGGGCTCACAGAAAAGAGGGAGAGGGACTTCTTACACAGGCAGACAGTGGTAGAAAAAGAGGTGGCAGGTTGCCCAGAGAAGCTGTGGCTGCCCCTGGGTTCCTGGAAAGTGTCCCTGCCCATGAGGTGAGCTTTCCATCCCCAACCACGCCATGAACAGAGATGAGGTGCCAATTCCCTGTGTTCCCTGCATTTCTTTGCTGCAGGGTGGCAGCTGGCATGGTGGGGAGAGGCTCTTTGTGCCACCACACCTCGAGCTGGGGGCACTGCCCTGGGGTGCCCAAAGAAACTCCTTTTCTGCAGGACATTGCTGTGGGAGGTGAATGCTGGGGACCTCCTGCAGGCAGTAATAAAACATCAGTGGCATCTCTAAAAATTAGTTGTGATAATTTTCTAACACAAAAGAGATGACACCTAATGTGAGGTAATTCTATTTTAGATCTTATTATGATGGATAAAGATGAATTGATCACTGAACTAGAAATCGGTGGTTGCCTGGAGACCGGTGATCATGACCTGATTACATTAATTATGGGATAATAAAAGACAGTCCCAAGCAGTAACAGATACCTGGTGCTTCTCCCTGGATCTGTGAGGATGAATAAAGAGGTGAGGGAAATTCACTGGGAAGAAAAATAAACACGTACATAAATGAGTGAAAAATAAAAAGTTCCCACTATGAGTTCCCAACCTGGCTAAAAAGTTCTATTTGTGCCACAATTTTTGAAGAATGGTGTTTGATTTTGAGATCTCTCTAGGTGAAAATGAAAGCAGCAATTAGAAAAAGAAGCAGTGTATGAAGAATAGGGGGGGGAAAAGGGAAAAACTAGTAATCAGGATAATTTAACATTTCTGAGTGGTAGGAAATTGATAAGGGAAGACAAATGCATTAAAGAAAAAAATCTGGCTGATGAGTTACAGGTACGAACAGCTGTTATTATCAACAAGAAAAAACCCTAATTGTGGTCCCTACTGCTACTTGAAAAAGATGATAAAAATGATAAAATTAGATAGTAAAATTAATAACAGTGTCACCGAAAGGATCCAAAAATGTCAGTGTCATTATCTTGGTCAAGCACCTCATAAACTCCTCGGGGCATTGGAGGAAGCTTAAATTTAGAGAATCTACAAGAGACTTTTTCCTCTGAGGGCTTCAGGGCACCGCAGCAAATGGCCCATTGCATACTGCAAGGACTTGCTGAAATCCAGCATTTCCCCACTTTGGGCAGGGGGCTGACCCAGGCCACAGACTGCCCTTGTTCTGAGCCTCTCCTCTGTCACTGTGCTCTCAGAGTTTCAAAATAATGTCCTTAAAATTGACGGCCAATTGCCCTCCCTTACTCTGTGTAGATCTTATCTGGGGCCAGCTGCTGGCTCATGGCCTGCGCTGCACAGCACTGGGGGAGAACCAGTCAAAACCATGATTATTTGTAACTGAAACCCGAGATTTTTTCTATAACCACCATTATGAGAAGAGCTGGATCCCAGCAGCCTCTGGCAAATATATCCTTGCAGGGAGCAATGAAGGAGAGAACGGGATAAGCTCACATGGGTGGAATGCATGGCTTGTCCCCAAGAAGGATGGTTCCACTCCCAGTGATGCCACAGCTGCGTCACCAGCACCTCTGTGGCCGTGCCCAAGTGTCACCTGAGCTTGGGAGCAGGTTGTCCACCCTGCACTGACCCCCAGGATGCGGCAGCCATGGACAGTGGCCTCGTCCCTGAGCTCCAAGCCCCAGGAGAAGACAGGTCAGCACCCAGGGGGGACAGAGACAGGGCACAGAGCCCTTCCAGGTGATGGAGCTCTGTTCCTACACAGCCCTGGCATGGCACAACAGCCTCTGAAGCTTGCGAAGTGCTTGGAATTGTATTGTAAGCCCACAGTTGTGCCACTGCCTCACCACGGTGCTGCAAAATGGGTGGAGGTGGAGCCTGCACCCACAGCCAGCCACAAAACCCCTTTTGAGTCAAAACTTCACTCCTGTCTTACTTGTTCATTTGCATTTCTGCAGTATCAGGAGGACCCCTTGGGAGCAAGGTTTCCTTGCCAGCCCTGGCACAAATAAGATTCTCAGGGTCTGAAGGAGCTTCCAGTCTCTCCAGCAAGTGGAAAAGGAGGAAAGGCCCCTCTGTCCCAGCCTGGAGCCTTGCATTGGGGTTGTGGTGATCCAAGTGCAGATCCTGGCACTTTCCCTCATTGAACCTCCTGCAATTGGTCTCATGCCCTCCATCCAGCCCGTCCAGATCCCTCACAGGGCTGCAGAGCTGGGAAAGGCCCCATCCCTCGGGTGCCCTGGGCCCAGACCCCAGGGCTGCCAAACTCAGCATTCAGAAGGCAACAGAACCATAAATCATGGAATGGTTTGGGTTGGAAAGGACCTGAAAGACAACTCATTCCACCCTCCTGCCATGGGCAGGGACAGCTCCCACTGTCCCAGGCTGCTCCCAGCCCCAGTGTCCAGCCTGGCCTTGGGCACTGCCAGGGCTCCAGGGGCAGCCTCAGCTTCTCTGGGCACCCTGTGCCAGGGCCTGCCCTCCCTCCCAGGGAACAATTCCTGCCCAAAATCCCACCCATCCCTGCCCTCTGGCACTGGGAAGCCATTCCCTCTGTCCTGTCCCTCCATCCCTTGTCCCCAGTCCCTCTCCAGCTCTCCTGGAGCCCCTTTAGGCCCTGGAAGATGCTCTGAGCTCTTTCTGGAGCCTTCCCCTCCTGCTGGTGGAGCAGCTCGGGCGGGATGAGCGGCTGGAGCCGAGCCGCAGCCCTCGATTCGTACTGCAGCCCCTAGAGGGGGCCGGGAGCCGCTCGGTGCTCGGGGGCTGCGGGTCCGACCCCGGCCCGGCCCCGCCGGGAGCTCCGGGCAGCGCCACCGCGGCTCCGCTCCGCTCCGGGGATGGATTTCCTCGCTCTGGAATGCAAAATACAGCTTTCCAGAATGCCAGAAAGGTAATTTAAATGTTAAAACATTTGTGATTGCATAAATTGCACGTATTATTCCAATTGAATTGTAGTGGGATTAATCTGACCTTAATAGAATACTACTAATAATTTATATTATTATCTTTAATAATATTAATTCTACTTAATTTTTTTTCCATTTACTTTGTTCATTTAAGGGCAGCTCCATTGAGCTCTGGAGCATTTAGCTCGTGGTGTGCGGCAGTCACTTATCATTTGCACAAGTGGGGATTCCACCAGGCAATTTTCAGAGAAATAAAAATCATCTTTCAGTGAAAGGAACTTAAAAAAAAATTACAGTATTAAATGAGTAGATATTAATGTGTCATATTTAGAATATAAAACAACCCATAATCTGTTCTGAAATCTCTTCCACCTAAACATGTACTTTTTTTTTTTTCCCTTCTAGAGGGATCTTTTATTCTGCTGTTTAACTTATTAGGCACAACCATTCCAACTGTTAAAATAAAATTGTTAAGATCATAATGTCAGGGAAATAAAAACCTTGGCAGTACGATAGTGCCTTGTGAGCAGAGCATCACCGTTTGTTGGGGATGAACTGGAATTGCACATTTCATTAGAATTTATATCACAAGCCAAGGGATGAAGCATTATTTCATTAAGTATCTTGAAATTTCAACAACCTAATGAAGCTGTCAAAATTCTATTAATAAAGCACTGGAAATATTTATTTGTTTGTTTGCTATTATTTAATGTTGTATTTGCAATTTGTTCATTTATGAGCAGAGGCTGAGCAGTGCAGCAGGAGGAGAGTGCCGGGGGCTGTGAGAGGGGCTGGCAGTGAGGGGGTCCCGGGTGCCCAAGGGCTGCTCTGTCCTGTGTCAGGATCTGCTCCATGGGGAGGGAACGGGACACTCTCTACAGGAGCTGTGCTGGGGAAGCCAGCACAGCACAGCTACACAGCACCACCTGTTATAAAATGCATTTTTCAATGTGCTCTTCCCTGACTTACTCAATTTTACCTTTTTTATTCTCAGCTCCTCTCCAAGGGGGAGTAAAGCTTGGTGAGAGCTGGGCTCTGCTGGTGTTGAGGGAGAGCTCTGTTGGCTACTGTTTGTAATCACCACTGCCAAAGAAATGCCCACTGAGTGCCACTCCAAGAGGATCTGCAGTTTCAGCAGCACAGCTGGACTGGGCACAGCACAGCTGGACTGGGCACAGCTCAGACTTACCTGAGGTAATCCAGCTGTGGCAGGATTACAAATGACAGCATGGTACATTTTGGTCAGGCTCTCTGTCTTGCCCCAGCCCAGGGAAGTTTGTGGGGTGTTTTTGGGGTGATGCTGTCTGTGGCAGGGCAGCTCAAAGGGCTTTCCCCTGGCAGGGACACATTACTCACACGCAGGGAAGCTGGGAGTGCACAGTTTGTGAGTGCAAATAAAATTAATCACACTGCTCAGTCATGTATTATTTAGCATATTCTGTTTGTGATGGTAGCAAACAGCCAGGAAATCCCTCTGTTCTTCAACCTCCCGCCCCATGGCCCACACGGGGTGAGCTTAGGGGGTTGTAATGAACTTAAAAGACAGTTTACGCTCATTAGTCAACCCATGGCTTGTGGTCCAACTCTGACGTGTGTGGCTGCTTCCTGTTGCTCCAGAGCAGCCACAACCCTTCCAAGTTCCCTGCTCCGTGGGGCTTCACCCCAGCAGAGCAGTGTGACAGCCCCAGTGGGACCAGAGGGCTGGAAGGGAGGCAAATCCTTATGGAAACTGAAGGAAAACCCTGCAAACGAGCGTTGCTTAATAAACTTTCAGTTATGAAGTGTAATCTCGTAAGAGACCATTGTCAAATAAATTGTGCCAGTGAAATTTATCCCTAAGATTTCCGTGAGTATTAATTACGCAGGAAGGTTGCAGGGTCTGCGTTACTCTGCTAATAGGATCTTCAGTTAAAAAAAAAGACAGGTCTGCCACAATGTATTAGATGTGTTAAAGAACCAATTTTTAATTAGTTTGAGCTGATAAGTTAATTAATGAATTTGCAAATACATACCCAGGACATGTATTCCACACTCCACACCGGATGCTGGGATTTTGCAGGGAATTCCTCTTTCACGAAGGGATTGTGTGCCTGCCTGAAGTGCAGAATTCAGCAGAGCAGTAACTATGGATCCCTAAATAGTGATTTCCATAATTACACAATTAAAGCAGAAAGACTCAATTTAAGGCATGCAAATATTCTTAATTCTGCTCTGCCATGCCACTGTAAAGAAGAGACAGATGAATCTGATTATGGGTCCAGAAAGCTACAGTTCCTCTCTAATACTGAGCTGACAGTTGCCTGTTAAGGCAGAGCCGAGTCAGGATTTCCTCAGCAAACTGCCTGCACTTCTGCTAAGCACAACTTTAACTTCCCATTTCTTCCCTTTATACTGCTTAGCATGGGGATAACTGCAAATCACTTTAATCTAATTTACCCCAAAATAGTGATGATACATCTCTCAGTATAAACTACTTCTTAACATAACATCTCTCTAGGAATATCAAAACCACATATGATTTTTCAATTAGAGCAGAAACTCAGCCTTTTCCGTCTGAGGAATGCTTTGTTATCTTTTTCTAAGCTTACAGCACCTGATGTGTGGATAAAAAATCTGTCTTCTGGGGATTTTCAGCTAAATCTATTATTTAAATCCCATTTATTAAGGTTCTTTGCTTCCATGTCTGAATTTTCTCGGACACCTTTTTCCTGGCAAACACAACCATGGGCATGATGCACAGCCTGAGCTGTACCCAAGCACAGAGCCCTGCCCCATGTGCAGCCCTGAACTTCCCCATGGATTCACAGCCAGGCTGGGACAGCACCCAGGGACTTCTTCCTCCCAATGTTCTCCCTCAGTCCAGCATGTATGTCTCAGATAATGAATGCAGAGCTGCTCAACATCCCAATATTTCCTCCAGTGCCTGGGAGGGCAGGAGAGCTCCGAGCATCCTCCTCCCACAAAAGGCAGGTGGCCAAACAATTGCATCTGCAGCCCCTCCTGTGGGGATCTGCTGCCTTGCACCTCCAGGTAGAATCCCAGAATGGTTTGGGTTGGAAAGGACATTAAATCCCACCCAGTGCTACCTCTGCCATGGGCAGGGACACCTCCCACTGTCCCAGGCTGCTCCAAGCCCCAGTGTCCAGCCTGGCCTTGGGCACTGCCAGGGATCCAGGGGCAGCCTCAGCTTCTCTGGGCACCCTGTGCCAGGGCCTGCCCACCCTCCCAGGGAACAATTCCTGCCCAAAATCCCATCCATCCCTGCCCTCTGGCACTGGGAAGCCATTCCCTGTGTCCTGTCCCTCCATCCCTTGTCCCCAGTCCCTCTCCAGCTCTCCTGGAGCCCCTTTAGGCCCTGGAAGATGCTCTAAGGTAAAGGCAGGGTAAATTCCAACAATGGGAGGTGGTCATTTCATTATTTACTGGAGGTAGAAGGAAGCTCTTTGTTGTAGCAAGAAGCCTCTCCCCGTCAGCAGAAATGTGTTGTGTGGTCATTAAAGAGTGGGTAAGAGGTTCCCCATGGTTTGGGATTTTATTGCTTTGCAGTTTGCTCTGGAGAGTGTCATGTTCATACACTCCTAATGCTTTTAAAACTAAAGGTTTCTTGTTTTATATACGTAAAATACACACTCACACGCTTGTAAATGCTCCCACACCCTGGTGTTTGCTCCTGAAATTCAGCTGCACAGCTCCAGTCCCTTCACCAAGCACGGGGAGCAGGAGGAGCAAAGCACGGCCTGCATCCCAGCTCACACCATCAGCTCCACAGTCGGAGGCAGCGGCTCCCGCTGGAATTCCCCAAGGACATGCACGGCTTTATTGGCATCGCCCAAGCACAGCCCATCCCAACGACTCTGGTGTCTGACAAGGCTTTGATGTAAATGAAGGACTCGTTAATGGTTGTGCAGGGAAAAGCTTTGTACCTGAACCTGGGCGCTTTTGGAGCTCCTGTTGTCTACAGCTGGTTTTCAGTGCATTGAGTCCATTGCAGAGATCCCCAGCCTGTGCTGCACCTCACACCAGCGCAGATCCTTCTGAGTGCTCAGGGCACACACGGTCCTGGCAAAGGAGGGGACGAAAGGGACCACAGCTGGAAAAGGAAGGAGCAGCTCAGTGCTGACAAGAACAAATACAATCCAACACTTCCTTTCTGCATAACCGTTGGCAAACATTTCTGATGAGCTTTAATGCCTCAGAGCGAAGCAAACAGACGGCGCCGGGGTCAGGAAGAGTGAAGTGGGGATTTATTTTTTTCTGCCGGTCTCACAAATATCTTTGCAGATAGCAGTGATTATAAATAGTCCTTTGGCCATTTCCTGACTGTGGTTTGCCGATTCTTCCTTATTTATGGTAGTGATGAGGAGTGTTCAGTATTTTGTCCCAGCTTGGGGCTCAAACTCAGCGTTTTGGGCACAGATTCTAAACTTCAGAGTGGGCACTGGAACAGAGGGAACCCCACATCCCACGGGGATAACCTTTGGCCCAGAGGAGTGAATGCTGTGATGGGATTAAGGGCATCTGGAGCTCTAGGTTTCCTTAGGCAGACTGCGGTCAATAATTTCCTCCTGCAGACTATTGAGCACATATCCCTCAGAGGCTCCTCGCTGGAATCAGCACAAGTGCCTTACTCAGAGTCCTCATCACCTCACTGGGCTTCGCCTCCACCGTGTTGTATCTTCATCCTCAGGTGGACTTTCACAGAGTCACAGCATCTCCTGAGCTGGAAGGGATCAAGGATCATCAGTCCAATCCCTGGCTCTGCCAGGCTGGTTGCCACTCCTTTTCTGCATCTGTTCTGTGCCCATGACCAGAAGAAATTGGGCTGAGGAAGCTTGGAGAGCTCAAACATTGTCCTTCCAGAGGGAAGAGAGTCCCTAAAAGAAGGTGAAAGTATCTATATTGTTGATGGACACGGGAGGCAGGAGGCTCTTTCACATTACAAATGGATCAAATAGAAGCAAAGCAGCATCCGGCTCAAAGTGTGAAGGTGATGAATGGTTGGCCAAGTCACCATGAGCTCTGATGGGTTCTCCAGCGCTGAAGATGCTTCAAAGCACCCAGGGATGGCTTGAAATGTGCCCAGGGACATCACGGGACACAGTGAGGTGGGCATCTTTTACCTCCAGGCTTTGGCTGTTGGAGGGCAGTGAGCAGTTTTCCAAACACAAAGGGATGCTGAGGGTATCTCTGTGCTACTGCTCATCCTGAAAACTCCATGTCAAAATGGCCTTTTCCCCCCAAAATCCCCTCAAACATTGTTTGTTAAACACCGAACTTTGCTTCAGTCTGCACCACGGGGGATTCCTTCTGGCTGCACTTCATGCCAATGCCAGGGCTGAAAGCCTCGTGAGTAGTTTCTGCTTCTTGACTTCCCACATCCCTTCTAAGCTCATTGGGAAAACATCTTTCCCTGCCCAATGTCCCCACCAATTCCCCTGCCCCTTTGTTTTTATTTAGCTCTGTAATTACATTATCTGACCATACAGTGATTTGGAATGAAATCTACATAAAAGATATTAAGAAAAATAAATCTGTGTTTTGCAATATCTTTGAAGTTATCTTTAGGTTGGGCAACATGAGTAAAATCAGCTTTTGGCTCTCCACAAATCCTTGGTTTTGCAGAGCTCTTGGGAAAGAGGGTTTCCTGGGCAGGGGCAGGAAAATTCACAAGGACAGATTATTTTATTAATACTATTAGTAACTATTTTTGGCACTGCTTCACAAGGGAGAAAACACCAGGTATGCATGAGATGTAATTATGTTTATAGTTAATGCTGTGTGCTTTCTAGGGGAAGAAAAGCTCTGATTTTTTCCCCCTTTCTTTCTGGAGGGAATTGACAACAAAGTTTGCAGGCGAAATTAACAAAGTTTGCTGAGCAGCAATGAGCGTTGTGAGCAAGTGGTGAGGAAAAGCTCTTTGTGGAGGGACAGGGTGTAGGGATGAGTTTTGTGTGAGGGTAGAGAAAGGCTTTTCCCTGTTTTGTGTTGTGGCAAAACAGCTCTCAAACATGAGGGACCAAGAGCTGCGAGCTTCGAGGCTAAAAGGGCAGGGGGTGATTTCAGCCATGGGTGTGCAGTGGGGAGAAGAAAGATTCGGGGAAGAGCAGGCATGGGTGATGCTGCCCAAACCATTCGGAGAATCATGGAATCACAGAATACCCACAGCTGGAAGGGACCCACCAGGATCACCAAGTCCAACCCCTGGCCCTTCACAGACCCCACAACAATCCCAGCCTGGGCATCCCTGGCTGTCCAAAGGCTCCTGGAGCTGTGGCAGCCTCGGGGCCGGGCCCATTCCCTGGGGAGCCTGGGCAGTGCCCAGCAGCCTCTGGGGGAAGAACCTTTCCCTGATCTCCAGCCTTTCCCTCGTGTCCCTTCTGGCGGGCCATCTCTCCCCTCTCACCTTGTGTCCCCTCGCGTCCCGCTTCATCCCTAGACCTTTCCCCTCGTGCTCTCTGAGGTGTACGAGGCCTGGGAAGCCGTGCTAGACCCGGGCTCGCCCCCTGCCCGGGCCCGGGGTCACCGCGCTGCCCTGGGGGACCCTCCCCGCCCCATGCCGGGGTCCGTGATGGGCCGGGGTCCACACTCC
>VZTR01020117.1:351848-411802 GCA_013400775.1 Chaetops frenatus | reverse complement strand
GGGAGCGTCCTCCCCGCCAGGCTGGTCCAGCTGCTCACGGCCGTTGTTCACCCGTCCAGGCGAGTTCCCGTAACCCGTCGGATATTCCCGGGTTTCGGCACCACTTGTTGCCTCTTGTGGCATAGCGACCTGGTTCAGGAACAACACGGTGACCACCTCAGGTCACTCGGGCCACCAGCTCACAGACACCAATGTGGTGGATGGCAGAATGGCGTTTATTAGAAAGTTTTGGAACGTTATATACCCTACGCTTATGCTGTCATTTCCGTCTGCTCACGTCACACTCTAGATGCTCTTGGCTAGTCCAACAAGACTAACATCGCTACCTGTCAGGGGGGATGGGCCCTTTCTTTCCGTACAGCACGATATCTTCTGATCGCTGATCCCTGTCTACCCACAGGGGCCCACACTCCGAGACATGAAGTGTTAATTATCAGCTGCTTCCTAATTGACTGCTGGGAACAGGGACGGTTTCTCTACCTCTCTTCTCCTATTGTTGATTTTTTAATGATGTTTTAACTAAATTCTTACAAAGAGATTACCTATTTAAAGATTTAGAACTTAACATATGTAAAATAAAGCCAAAGTGAGTGCTGGAGCTGATATGTTGTAAATTAAGGTTTTGGTAACATTTTAAACCTTTCTAATTCTTGTAAGCATTTGTCATTTTATTAATAGGCTATCTTGTAGATTACAGATTACTGTTGAAATGAGAGCAGTCAGTGGAACACGCTGTAATTTTTAGAGAAGTGCCTTAATGTGTGGGGAAACTAATATCAAACATGTTAATGCTGACTTCTGAAGCAGCAATGACACAGGACAAATTTTCTTTGGCAATAACCACTTTTACCAGATCACTTAAATGGTATACACTATGAGAGGAGACTTTTGAGAATGTGAAGAGTCTTTGGGACTTAATTTGCAAGTCAGATATGTATTGTAAGTACTGCCCCATTGTCCTGGTTTGAAGGACAGGTGTCTGCTAAGGAAGGCAGGGGACCTCCCTTGGAATGGAAAAAATGTAAACCCTTTCCCTCCGAATTATCGTAATTCTGAAATTAAGGGGCTCACAGGCAAAGATATGGGAAATGGAATAACAGTTCTTTACAAGTATTTATAATAAAACAAACAAACAACAGCTACTATGGCACTAACAACAAACAAAAGCAGGAACCCAGTGAGAGCCTGCTGGGTCGCAGGCACTTTTGATGCAGTGATGGTCACAGCCGGCAGTGGGGTGCTGGTGGCGCGAGCTTGGGGAGCACGTGGCAATGGTGTGGTGGATCCCCTCCCCACACACAGCCGGGACGGGGAGGGATGGAAAAAAGAAGTTTTACTTTCACAAACCCCCTTGAGCAGTCGATCTCGGTGTCCTGGCGAGGCTCTTGGGAAAGGAAGGCAGCAGGCTGGGACAGTACGGTGTCTCGGTAGGCAGGGGGTGCAGAGGCTGCAGCGCCGTGAAACCCAGAGCAGCTCCGGAGCAGCGGCGGGGACGGGGCAGCGGCAGCCCTGCCTCCAGCAGAGCAGGGAGAGGCAAACTCAGGGATCCCAGGTGCCCACACAGATGGTGACAGGTCCTGGTTCCGGACAGAGACTCCTTCTGCAGCAGAAGAAGCAGCTCTCCCCCCGAGGTCCAGCAGCAGCTCCTCCAAACATTCTCCCTGGCAGCCCAGAGCAAGACTGCCAGTCCCCTCCTCCAGCCAAACCTTTTGCCCGCCCCAAACTCCAAGGTACCCCCACCCTGCTGAGAGAAAAAGACTCTCCCAGCTTCACAATACCTGCCCCCCTCAGCTCAATCACTTCTTTTGTTCCCCTTAAGTACCCGGCCATTATGGTCCCTTAGTAACTAATGGGCAAAAAATTCCACAGGTGAAGAGAAACAAAAGGGAGGAACACCCAAACCCCAACACCCATCCTGTTTTGATTGTATTAGTCAACCTTGTTGAAAACTTCATTGCTTTTGCTTAGTCAATGCAATCTTGTAGCTTTAGCAGCTGATTTTCAAGGTGGCATTTACCTGAGGGGAACAAACTTTGCTTTATTCAGAAGAGAAGTATTTATGGATAATAATCACTTTAGTTACCCAGCATTTAAGCAGGTAAAGTCACTAGCTGTGATGATAAATGTTTTAGTGTGATTATTCTTCTGTGTTCCTCAATTAAAATAAATCCTATGGAGGATAATTTAGAATAGATTGGCAGTTGTTTCTTTTGGTAACATGTTTCAGAGATACTAAACTTCCATGGTATATTGACCTGTTTTAGCTACAGTGAAGGATAATAGTTGATAACATGACTTGCCTGTGCAGATAAGAAAAGTTCTTATTGGAAAGCTGCAATGCATTTATGCTTACACCCCAGCAAACACCTAAGAATGGTTAACTATTTACTGACTGCCACCCTCTACCGCTAGAACTTGTCTGAATGTTATTTTCTGTCTTTACACAGTGAATCTCTTCCTGACTGGGAAAATAGAAAGTGCTGTTACCTCATTAGGTAAGACATACTTTTCTTATTTGTATTTACTGTGTATTTGAGCTTTTGCTGTTTCTTCCCCATACAAAGAGATGTTCTAATGACAGAGTGACTTTTTAAATGATATTTCTTTAAGACAGACTAACAATGACATCTTAAGAAGTTTAGGACTTTTAAGTCTTTCTGGGCTTTGTCCCAGTGCCAGGCCAGGGATCACTGTCCCCAAGGCCAGGGATGGCTGTCCCCGTGCCGGGAGGGGGCGGGGCTGGAGCTATGTGGGCGCGGCAGCGAGGACAAGACAAAGGTGCTGTGCGGAGGCCGTGCCGCCATTTCCGCGCCCTTCTGTTCCTGTCCCAGGGCAAGAGCAGCGAACGGAGCCAGGGCCACATTGTGTTGGGCTCTGAGTGCTTTGCGCGGCCTCACCCTCTGTTACATGCTGTTGTCATTAGTGTTGTTGCTGTCAATGTTTTCTTACCTGGTTGCTGTTTCCAGTAAATTGTTATCTCAACCTGTAATCTCCATTTTGTCTCTCTCACCTGAGGGGGTGGGGGGATGGGAGTGGCTGTATGGGGCTTCTTTTCCCGTTGGGCTTAAACCACACTGTCAAGGACAAGACTGGACAACAGCCAAATCTCTGTATAAAAGCTTTATTGAGGCCTAGGGGGTGTCAACGGGATGGCTCGGGTGCCGCATGGATTGGTGATTTGGTGGCTTGTCGTTCCGTGGATCCTTCCGTCCAGCTGGGCGCCGCTGGATGGTATCCTCAGTCCGGTGCCGGATTGTCTCTGGGGTGCGGAGGGGTCCAAGGTGGAGCAGCAGCTTCACTCGCCGAAGGAGCAGGAACAACGCAGAGAACGACCTCAAGAGGCTCAGGACGCCTCCTTATATAGGGCTTCATGGTCCCTTCTGATTGGGTGATTCTGCATCCACCATCCCATTGGCTGCTTTGCAGATTGAAACTAGTCTGTTCCCATTGGCTGTCTTGGGTCCTCCCCTTCCCCTTATTGGCTAAAAAGTTTTCAAAGTTTTTATGAGTGACATAAGGGGGTGTTACCCACAAAACTTTTCTGTAAGTCCAATCTTGGGGAATTACGGTGATCAGGCCATATATCTTAGAGTACAAGAACCGTACATTATTAACATAGAGCAACTCCTAACACAGATAACACTACAGTGAAACAATAACCAGTACTTATCACAACTAACTTTTTATCTTTTGAACATTTTCACCATTACAGCCTTTATTGGACATCCCAGTTTATCACACACGCCAGGGTTATAGATTGCATCACTGTCACTGTGATAGATAAAAATTGTAACCTTGAGGCTAAGGTCATAATGCATGCTGATAGGTTTAGGGGAAAACTCTGTTTAGG
Organism: Chaetops frenatus; assembly: GCA_013400775.1. Lineage (NCBI taxonomy): Eukaryota > Metazoa > Chordata > Aves > Passeriformes > Picathartidae > Chaetops > Chaetops frenatus. The sequence continues at coordinate 407,952 of VZTR01020117.1, read as the reverse complement.
AAATGTGCCTGGGAGCATCAACTCTGGGAGAGTGGCTCATTCCTGAAGAAGCTAAAACAAGAATATAAAAATTGTCTCATGAATGTCAGCGTTGAAATTCAACCAGAATTGCAGCAGTTTGTGTCATTTCCTTCTCTCTAGCTGTGCTGTGACTTATTGACATTATGGGAAAATTGCAGTCAGGGTCCTCTTAGTGATAAGGGCCCTCTTGGGACTGTCACCATCATATGTGTAGGTGTACTTTATGCCCAAAGAGGCTGCAACTTATATTAAAACCGATAATGGCAAATAAGGGAGATGCAAGGAAAGGATACTGGAAAACAGAAAAATAATTCTAGGACAGGAGATCGAATAATGTGGGAGCTTGAGTGTTCAAGTCAAAATTGAGGGTTGAGAGAAGGTTTAAATCAGGAGAAGGTAGTAGTTTTTTTATTAGGTAACTTGCTTGAATTAAGCTTAGAGTAAGTGTGGATAAGCCATGCAGGACATGTGTTGTTTGCAGCACAGTATTTTCCATTCTTTCATTGGAAAAAGTACAGAGTGTCATTTATATCCTAGTATGTTCTGCCTGGATGGTTCTTTAGCTCTTGTTGGAGTTTGGCATCTGTTTGGTGTATAATACATGAGTTTATGAAGTGTAAACTAAGTAATTACACAGTTGCTTACTTAGACTGGTGATACTGTCTCAGCCTAAAATATGTAGAGCTTCTTCCAGTTGGCTCTGCTGCTTTCTAACACTTTTTTTCCGCTAGAAATAGAGTTGTAACATCTGGCTTTTATTCTTTCAAGTATGCTGAAAACCTCACAGTGTTGTAGCCTTCATGTTTTCTTGTCTTCATACAGTTTTGAGTTACCTTGTCTCCTGATGGTGTAACTGGAGCTTGGGATGAAAATGGTCATCAAAAGTCATTGCAACAGGGTGATCCCTGTGTAGCTTCTCTTACCTGTGCTCACAGAAAGCTAGGTTGTCCTGTTGATTGAGCAGCGTGAGCTCAGATTTTGTCACATCTATGAGTGGAACCCTTGGACTCTGCCTTCGCTGGTTCTGATCGGGGGCAGAAGAAGCCAGCTGGAGACTGGGCAAAGTGAAGGGGAGCCTTAAGTCTTCTTTTTCCACAGGCATAAGGGATCTGTATTAAACCATGTGTGCAAGTCCTCCTCCAGGGAGCATTGTGAGACCTTGGGGAGAGTTTCCTGCCGACTGAGACAGCTACTTAAGGAAATGTATATTGCCAAGCATTTGGTTTTGAGAGGAGATTCCTTGTGGCAAGTGCAAAACACCTTTTATCTTGGAGCAGATGGTTGGGATGTGTTCCTTGTGACTGGGACATGCCCTGGTGCAGAAGAACGTGAAGCTGCAGGATTTATTTTTGTCTGGGATTGCCTGGAAATTTATTCTGGCACAGCATAGTACCCTCAGTGCTATTCTTGGGTGAAGCTCAATGTCTGTTTATTACAGTTGCTCTTGCAGAAATAGGATTAATATTATTAGTGTAAAGTTTTTGGAAATGTCATTGCACGTATTTGTGGCATACCTAACTGGCAGAGGGAATCTGTTTACAGTAGAAGAAATACATTTGATTATTACAGAAAGAATCCCATTAAGATTTATGCCCTCTTGACAGAAACTCACTGAACTCAAATCTCTTCTGGCATTTGTTTAAAGTTTGGGGTNTTTTTTTTTTTTTAAACTGGAAGATTTATTATTGTCTGTCTTTGTAATTTATCTTTTTTTTTAAAAGCACCATCTCAGTAAGATTTTTGGTGGGTCGGTTTGCCAATCCAGTAGTTGGTATTTTTTATGTTTCTTCAGTAATGTTAAATGTGGGGAATTTAAGCAGTTTGGAGTTTTTAGTGAATTGGGATTTCACTTTTCTTTTAGGTTTGTGCAGAAGTGCTGTGGAAAGACACAGAAGAATTGTTGAAAAAGTGTTATCACTGCTTTTCTTATGTGTTGTCACTGATGATAAGGTCTTCAGAATCCAGGACTACCTTTCTATTTAGGAACTTTCCTTTCCTTTAGATGTTTTGGCAATTTGAACAGGCTTCTGTTTATTTTCCTTAAAGAATCACAGTGTCATGCTGAAGCTCAACTTAATAACACAGTACTTAGGCATGTGTGTGATTTTGCTGACTTCATGGCCAGGAGCTGAGGAGGGAAGTGGGACCCTTTTATTGATGCTGAAGCCCCAAGAGTATAAAATTCTGCCCTTGTGTGGTTTATATCAGATATGCAGTGTTAATGAGAAAAAGCATTTCTCACTGAAGACCTGAACTATGATGTTACAGCAGATCCTCTACATTAGGAAACTACATTATTCCAAAAGAAAGAAATGTAGTGATACTGCTTCAAAAAAGCTGGGATACTTAAGTAACTATTGCTCAGTCTTTGTAATTACTTCCTAAAAATGAGAAACAAGTACTTGGGAGAATAACTCCACTAACTACATGGATAAATGTGTGAATGGAAGTGCTCATGCGGAGCTGTCAGCCTGTCAATGGGACTTCCTCAGAATGGAAACTAAGTTTTGTGTCATTTTGATTCTGTTCTTTTGCAAATACTATGCATAAAGGATATTAATCTAGAACATAATTTGGTACACGGGCAGCATAAATATTTGCACAGGTGTTACTGGAAGCCTCTGGATAGTGCTATCCACTGTATTTGTTCTTTGACTTTGCGCATTCTGTTTTCTTCCCATTTTGAAGTGTTATTAACCTGGCAGTTAGGAAATGCAGCCATTCCAGCTCCTTCATGTATTTGTTAGCTCTTGGTCCTCTTTTGCTGCTGTGATATGTTGAGGCAGTAACAAGTATGTGGACAATTACAGACCTGAAGAAACTGAGAACCAGACTTGAAAAGTCCTGTAGATCTTATATTTGCTTTCATAATTCTATGATTGCAACTGCATCTGAGTATTTTCCAGCATCTGGCATGGAGCTGCTCTGGTTTTAGAAATATGATAACAAAAATGTTCTTATTTTTGTAACTGCATTACTGCAAAGTATTTGTTTGGAAACAGATGTTTGAATGTATTTATGTATTCTGTATGTTTTTGTGGCCTTTAAAACTAGTAGGAATTACATGCATATATTTCAGTGGAATGCCCTATCTGGAGAGTAAAAATAAAACATGTTTATATTTTGCCTCAGGTAAGTTACTCAACTTGTGCTTTTTGCATTCCTATGTCTCTCACTTCAAATGTGCTTACTGTGAACAGAGTTGTGCCAGGCCTAACTTTCCTGGAGGGAACATGCTACAGCCCAGCCCCAACCAGGACCTCCGCAGGCAGCCCTGCCATCTGACTTGGCTGAGCCAAGTAGCTTTGCTGGCACTCCTTCGTTCCATCCTGCCAGTGCAGCAAAATCTGATCCTGACTGTGGATTGATAATGGTGTATTTATGTGGCTGGATTTCAAGCAATACTGTAAATCTCTCATTTATAATGCAGTGTATTTGGATGTGTTTGTGTATGAAGTGACAAGGTATAGGCAACCTTTTTTTTCCCTTGCTGCATTTTTCAGCTACAAGAATGTAAGCTTCTGTCAAATATGGAAATATTCAGCTTCAGTTCTCAAGTCACGCTCTAGATAGTAATTTGTTTTAAAAATAGTTTAAATAATATTTTTTGAGAATGTTCAGAATAGCTATTGCATTACAGAGAATTTTCCCTCTTACAGTCTTCTAGGAGCACGTTTTCCTATCAGAACAGCTTTTCAACTTGTCCTTGAAACATTCAGTTTTCATTTTTGAAAATTGCTTCATTACAAATGATAAGTGTTTGATGTAGCCTGATGTTTTCCATAGGAAGAACTAAATGTGCTTTGAAAATGCTGAGCTTTATTTGGCCTTGTTTGCTCCTTTCCGTGTCTTGAAATTTTTTCCCATCTATGTTGATTCAGAAGGAATTTAGAGTACTTTAGTAACGTTCAATGAAAATGTTTTACATTGGACCGCAGATTACTTTTTTGTGGGAGGGGTGTGGGTGTGGTGGGTGGTAATATTTTTTTAACCCTTACAAACTCTTCATGTGGTTAAGAGAATAAACAACATGTCCAGGAACATATTACAACAAAATGAGCTACTAGCTACTTTACAGTTAATATGGATCATCTTCACTTGCTGGGTGACCTACCTAGGCTTTGGGAAGCTGTTAAGAAGGATTTCTGTATAACATCCTCTTGGCAGATCCATGCAGTAATATTGAGTGTAACCTGTGGTAGATTCATACAAGATTATCGATTGCATTGAAATGCAGGTTATGCTTACCTACACTTGGTGTGGGTGTCTTAATTAAAAAACAGGGCAGGGAAGAAAGCAGTAAGAGGATAAAACTGTTGACTCTCATATGTCTGCAGTCTCCAGAAACTGATGAAAGCTTTTGAAGCTAATATGAGTTTTTGATTAGGCAAAGCATTAACAATATTATTTTTCTTTTCTTATTCACAGCTGCTTGCAGTGGAGAACTGGAACAGCACACAGAGAGACGGGGAGTCATCTATAGTCCTTCTTGGCCATTGAACTATCCTCCAGCCATAAACTGCAGCTGGTACATTCAAGGAGATCATGGAGATATGATAACAATTAGGTATGGTTTGATATTTGTGGAGGTAAAGGATTGCTTTGCTGAAATAAAACAAAATGTGAGTTTACCTGATACACCAATGTGAGGCTGTCTTCAGAGCCACTGGATGATCGAAGAAAGCCAAAACTGGTTACACTGGAACATGGTTGCAGCTCTCTCGCTTAAAAAATGCTTCGCTGTGTCTTGTAGGCTACTTCTAACATCCATTATGATACAAGTCACTTGTAGTCTTTTAACGTATTTGTCTTCACAATGCCTGTGTGAGATTTCATATACCCCTGACAGATGAGGGAGTGGGAAACAACAATATATTTACTCACATTAAATAGTCCTCTTTCTGTTCATTGCTTATAAATAGGAGTAGGTGAAGGCTATAAAATCTGGAACAGCCTCAGTGAGCATGTAAAATTCGTAGAGAAATGTCGCGTTGCAGACAGATGGTGAAACACCGCGACCTTCCTAAGTGTCTCCAAGGGGAGGGTGCTCCGCTAGGTACATGGTAGACACCACACTCACACACCATGGATAGCTGATTAAAGCAGCAGAGGTGGGAAGGGTCTTTGTGTGGGTATCCAGTGGCAGTTTATTTCACCTACACACTGAATGGTTCCAGGGACAAAGAACGAGCAATAGTGGAGGGTCCAGGGTTTTTTATGGGTACAGAGGGAGTGGAGTCCACGGTAACAACCAACCAACAGGTCGGGTAGGCAGGAAAGTAGTTACAGGTCCCAATAGGAAAATGACTAGGGTAGACAAACAGGGTTACAAACCAATGGGGATACACGGATCAGAGAATTTGCCAGAACTTGACCATATCTGGCAAACTGGGGATGTGATGGCCAACGGGCCAACAGCCAGTGGGGCTACAGAATAAAAGGACCTTACCAGAACTTCAACAAATGTGGTGAACAGGGGGAGTAGAACTGGGACAACTGTCATTTTATTACAGAGGCCTGTAGGGGTCCATAGGAGGGGTCAAAGCCTAGGGGTCATTCCTCCAGGGCTATGCCCTGGCAGGCTCATAGACCCCCACAGAGAAAAAATAGCATTTTCTCTAATGTCTTGAAATGGTGCTATATTTAATAGACAGTTGAAGATAATTATTGCTTGTTGTTACTTGTTTACCAAAAGACACATGCTTTTCTGCTTAACATTTTTATCCAACAAATCAAATAATAGTTAGCATTTGTGCTACAATTTCAGCTCAATTCTAGAAAAACGCTATTCAATAAAGACTAAAATGTACTGCAAATGATTTGTTAAGAACATTTAGAGTATAATATGAGCATACTGTGGATGTGCTTAATTTCTCTGGGCTTCTAGGATCCTTCACGAACCAAGAATTTCTTGCTTAAAAAAAAAACCTAGGAAAAGTTTTTTTTGGGGGGGGGTTAGTACTGTTACATTTGACACCATTGGCTCATTCTTTGCTGAGCTGCTTAAAAGGACTACAAAACCTCTTCAACTGCAGATCCTCAGAAACTGAAAGCATATCTGCCACAGATGGAATCATAGGAAGGCTCCACCATCCAGTAGTTCAAAATAGCAACTACTCACCAAAAGTAATGAAGTAAATACCTGTCAGCATTTGAAATTCATAAATAGAAACGTGCTTTTAAACCCCATTACATTACATTGGATGTGGGGAATTTGTTTCAAAGCAGAAATTGTTGGAAACTGGGAAAGCATACAAATGAGACACAGGACTTGACTCTGAAGAATAGTGCTGCAGTTTATGCTATGAAAATGTCTCAGAGCTCCAGTTAGAATTAGGACTCTCTTCTGCAAGTATGAGTGTAACAGAGGCTAAAGAAACAAAAGAACGTGAGGTGTGGCAACTGGTAATGATGTTGATACAGTTTAGATGTATGTACAGCCATATGACTTGAAAGATTTCTTCTTAATTGGTTTGTTTTCTATCACTGACTACACAGCCATATCCTGCCTTCCTCTGCACATGCAAACAATAGAAACAATGTGTTTACATCCCAGGGACTAGTGTTGTGATGTTATGTCTCTGACTATAAGTGTACTTGGAATGACTCACTCCAGTGTATGAAATGCAAAATGTTACAGCATCTGAGGATTTCTTTACAAGGCTGTTGCCCTTGCAATGCCAAAGATATAAAAGAAGGAACTGACTTGTCTAGGCTGAGAGGTTTCAAATGCAAATATGTTTTCTGTTTTCCAGTTGGATATGCTTCTTATTCTAACAGTGTGTTGGTAAGGATATAAGAGTAACTTTTAAAATTTTACTAGGAAAATCAAACACAGTTCTTGCACTAACATCTGGATTTTGAAAGGTTTCAAAAAACCCCATCTCCTTTGTGTTGTGTTGCACAGTATGCACTTCCTTTGATCTTGAATTCTTGTTGACAAGAAGTCAGCTGTGTTATGTAAGAGATTTGTTTAATGAGATACAGCAGGAGTAATTAAGAGATAAAATTGCAATTAGAAGTATTTTTTATTTCTAAACTATTTGCACTTGGTGGTTATTTTTTATAAACGTATTTTTCAGCAGTTTTCAGTAGAATAGTGACTGGATCTACATGTGTAAGATGCTGACTTCTGTGGCCACGTTCTTTAGAAGCTATGTCTTAATGTCTGTCATGTGTATATTGATTTTATTCATATCCTCACATTCCATGCTTATTGTTTTGCTTTATAGTTTACTTCTTAGAAATCCTTGAGGGAGTTTCCTTTGAGCTTATATCACTCTGTATGCATATTTCAATACTTTCTTTCAAGTTCATGTGTCTGATGGAATGGTTCTATTGAGACCTGGGAACAAGTCTGTAGCCACTGTTTTGCAGGACTATGTTATGTCTCCTTAAACTCAAGTAATCAGTTTGCTAGTTACTGTTTTGGAAACTAGTTGATTTCTCCACCCATTTTCTCTATTTTTATGCGTCATTTCACAGAGGATTACATAAAATCATGTAAGATCAGATAAAGATGTCATATGCAGTATCTGCCTTTGTACCATTGTTTACAGGCTTTGTAGGTTTAAGTGTCTTCATATCTAAGAAAAAGATGAAAAAACCTTTTGTTTAGCAGTTGCTGTTACTTGATGGTTGTAATTAACCCTGGTGTGGGTGGAGTATAAATTTATTATTTTATTATTGAAATTTAGGGGACTGTGAGTAAAATCTACATGTTCAGAATTCATAAGAGTATTGAAGAGCAATGTGCTTAGTCACCCACTCAAGCTGTCTCTTATCAACTGAGGTGAGGGACTCACCTTCATTGGCTATCACTTCAGTGATTCCTAACACTGGCTTTGAAAAAAGAAGTTGTCAGATACCATTTGAGTTTCCATTTCTGCATAAAATTGTGGTCTGTTCATGTATTCTTGCTGGTCTGTAATTGTGTGAAGCGTTAAAGAGTCTGCCTCATAGTCTATTTACCAAACTCATAGTGCTTCAGAACTTGACATTAATTGGGAAAAAACCTCATAAAAGCCATTTACTTGCTTAGCTTTTGAAGAAATAGCCCCATTGTCTCTTGCCTAAGGTTATGCAGTTAGCTGGTGCTTGGGAGCTGGGAGTAGAATAGAGCTTTCCTGACTTCAGGTCCTTGTGCTTCAGTGGTTAAGCAGAAGTTTTTAATGAGCCAATTAAGTCATCAGTTATTCGCAGTCTACACTTTTTGTGAGAAGTTGGCAAATAGGAGTAACTTTTCTTGCTTAATTGGTCGGTTGGTTTTATTTTAGGACTGTGCTCTACTGACCTATCCATAATATTTATTCTCCAATTTTTAAAATCAGTTTAGAGGGCCAAATTGGACATTTACTTTTATATTTATTTACCAAGTGCTTTCATTCAGATTTTGCATCCCATGTTTTTCCTCTTCCAGTCACTAAGAAAGCTTTATTTTTCTTTAATCTGTTGTCGCTTGTGCCTAAATTACTGAAAGGGTTGTAGAGAATTCCCTACATTATTTATAGAGGTACATTTTATCCTTGCTGCTACTGTTCCTTTCAGTGGAGATGTCAAAAAACTGAGCTCTCCTAAACACATTTTTCTCATATATATAGACTGTTAATGTGTGTTTATGGTAATCTAGTTAAATGAAGTACTTTCCAGCAATGTAAAAATACTTGTCAGATAACAGGAAGATACCATTGTAGGCTGTTACTTCATGTGGGTACGTAGGCGAGAACTGATACATACGACTAACCCTGTAATTTTCTGTAAACTCCTGGAGTTCTGCTTGCTCTTGGAGGTGAGCTCTTTTTTGGTATCATGCCACTGTAAAAAGAATCAGATGAATATACTGATTTCTGCAGAAGTCAGTAAGAACAAGACTTAATGCTGCACTTCTCAGTTCACATTGAATTGTTCTGATCCTCAAATTCTGAATACTTTCAGTGTTTAATAGGCTATTGTACTTTTCTATAAAAATGTGGAAGAGACATTCTAAGAGCAAGACAATAGCATCTTTCAGGACAAACAAAACCTGCAGAATTGGTCCAATAATTTTGGTCTTGTACAACAGTCTCCTTCTATATTCCTGTATTGTTTAGGAGATCCACAGGTAATAGTGAGAACAGCCTAAGGGCCAGACCATTTTAAAGGATGTTCTGTGATTGGTGTTGTATTTTGCTTACATTGTAGTTCTAGTGCTGGAAATACCAGTCTTTGACTGCTTTTCCTCTCCCTGCCCTGTGAACTAGGGCTGTGTGCCCTGGTTGTGGAGAGGAAAAAAACATGGAGGAAAGCCAGGTTCTCCTTCCCTTTATCACCAAGTGCCAAGATGCCAAAGCAGGGGAGCATTGCCCTAGAAGTGAAGCTCTTGGGTAGAGGGGGATATCTGGAGCAGGTGAGGTGCAGAGGGGAAGGCGGTAGTTGAGGAGTGCAAGGGCTGGAGTTGAGTGCCACTGTGCACTGCAGCTTGCTTGGTAGGATGGATCTCTGGGTACCCACTCCAGTTCTGCAGAACTGTCAGAGGACTTTGTTGGAGAGGACTGAGCAGATCCGTCTTTTGCTTTTCCCCTCAAATCCTGTGCTTCCCTGCCCAAGATGTTTAAAAATACTGTGGTACTGACTGGTGCTGCATGAGATATGGACGACATTATACATGAGTACTCCCTGTTTCAGTATGGCTCCTGTTTCTTGTATTAGTCACCAAAAATTATGTAGTTTTTTGATACAAAAGGTCTGAGACTTCCCTCAAGAGCAGTAACTACAGACTTCAGTACTTTGCCAAAGACTGTACAATATCTGTATAGTCCTACAAGCAGTACAAGCACAAGCCTTTGTCCCATATTTCCACTGTATACCAATACTCATTCAACCACTGGACTTTTCCTTTTCATAGAAAAATTTGCATTCCGGTTTGAGAAAGCACAGCTGAATAAATAAATGTTTTGTGGATTGTAGGATTAAATTATTCTTCAGAGGACTGTAACAGAGCAGCTCTAGATCTAATTAGAGATGATGAAAGAAGTGTAGTAGTAGAGGCTGAATGCAGTATTCCGGACTCTTGGCTAAAATAAATCAGTTGGCTACTTAATGTCAGAGTAGTATGGCAGAAACTTCTAACACAAAACTTTATTGTCACAAATGCATTTTAAAGTGAAGCCAAATTTTGTATACTTGAAAGTGCAAACATATGTATTCATATTGTTTTTATATTTCTTTACAAGGTAGTGTTTTTTGTGGTGAGGGCTTGTTCAAGTATATCATGCTTTTGGTCTTGTGTAAAATCACCATCAATGTAAACGAAGAAAGATTTGCTTCTGGTAGGGGCAATATAACTTAAAAGGGTGCTGAAATAGAGTGACAGTGCCTTAACCAAAGGAAAATTGTTGAAAATACATCTGTTGATTAGTTTGCATATGGGGGAATATAATTGCTTTGGCTTTACTTTGGCCCCTCGCAGAAGAAATTTTATAACTGCTGTGGTATCTATTACACATAAAACTTAACATTGGAACTAGAACATATACAGGGAAATTGTGTTTGAAACTCCTAGGCACTTGGGATTAAGATATTTGTTTTTGTGAAAGAGTTTGCTCTTGTGAATATTCTGTATTGCCCTTTTTGAATACCAAGGCATTTTTTTCAGTGGCTTGTGTATCTCTGAGAGGCATGGTGTTCTCAGGGAATCTGTTAAACACAGTGTTTCCTTGCAAGTCTATTCTGCCTCATCACCCTTGTACTCTGTAGCTGAAGTTTGGATTTTTTAGTGAAGAAGTGTGGGATTCTGCTCTGAATCTGTCTGAGATCCACAACTGACACTCAGGAAAATCAGTTATCCCCTGTATGCCTGGGCTTCTGTATTGGAAGCTGGAACTAACGGTTCTTCTACTTCCACAACCAAAAAAGCTGTTTATTAGCAATGTACAATACTAGACTTTCAAGGTGCAAGTAAAAGATATTAATTATACATGAATGCAGACTTTTGAGAGGTATTGTTGTCATCTGCAAAGGAGTTTGTAAACAAAGTATGTGCATGTAGCTGACTTTACTGTACTCTTTTTTTCTTTTTTTTTCTAGAAAGAAATGCATTTTTAAGTAAGTTATAGACAGCTTATTGTATAGGCAAATTTTCCCCTGGGTTTGTGCAGTTTGTGTTGTGTAGCCACACTTCGGCTGAATTGTTTACTTGATAGACAAAAGTAGCACTTTTCAGCAGAGCAAGGAAAATGAGTGTCTGAGGGACCCAGCTGGAGTGCTGGGAACTGGGTAAGATAGGAGAACAATTTGTTTGCCTCTTTAAGGTTGATCCTGGTACATCTCAAATAACTACAAAAGTAAAGGATCAAAAGATTTAGTAGATGAACTTGTTTGTATCACACAAACAGTAGTTTTTTTGTCATTCCCACCTCCACTTCCCAGTTTTCAGTTTTTAGTTTCCATTTCTTGATTTAGTGACTTCCCTTTTCTTAAAAATGTTTGTTGTTGGGCAGATAGGTATTTTTAACTCTTAGTCAAAAAGTTTTCATTAAAAAATTCCTATGAACAATCCTCCAAGTAGATGATAGAAACCCTACATGATGTGTGGTGCCAAAACGAGTTACAGGGAGCAAAACTGATGTGGTGGCTCAGTAATGCTATCTCACGTCTCATGTAACAAATAAACTTTATGTGAGTACCCATGGCTTCCCTGATGCTTTGGATAATTCCTTTTCATGATGCAGTGGCTATTCACTTTCTTGGTCATTAAAAACATTTTATGCAGAACACCTGTAACAGAAATACTCTGGTTTATCTTGGAATGGCTGAGCACTTAAATATTTTTATTTTGGCTGCACAGTCATCTAAAACTTCCTTGCAAAACATGCTGGTTTCAGAAGCTTAATGAAGTTGCTTATAACAAAGAATTAAGTGCTGTGGGAATATTTCTTCACAGCTGGGAAGGCACACAGGTTGGTGAGAGAAAAAGAGTTAGAAGAGGGAGGACATTTCTGAGTGGATTGTCCTTGCACATATGTTGTTTGTCATCTCTTAATTTCTATTTTAACTTACCACTTTCAGTGCTCTCTTACTTCTCATGCTCTTGCAGACAATTTTTTTTTTGAGAGTTACTAAGTCAATGTGTTTGGCAGAACTTACAACTATGGGTAAGCTGAGTCTCCTGCTTAAATGAGTTAGCTAGATTACATAGCTGCTGTTCTTTCCCTTTCAACTTCAAACGTCAAAATCTGGCAGGCGTTGACAGTCTTTTGTAAATACACAGTGATACCCAAAAATTATCTTTCCATTTATCTTTTTCAAGGAATTTGTCTTTGATGTTTATGAAAAATCCTTTTGGGAAGGAAATCTGCATTTTGTAGCAGCTCTTCTGACTTTTTGAGATTTCTGTCTAGATACTTGCAGGGAGTATGAACAAACTTCTACCAAGTTAATTTGGTGTAGCTGAGTTACATAAAAAAGGACCAAAATTCATTCCTAGGTGTTCTGAACAGTGTGTCCTTTCCTAATGAGTATGCTTTTCTGTGCAGTCTGCAATCTGTTATTGTCACTGCAGCTAGCTGAATACAAATACAGTCTGTTTCATTAGAGAACAAATACCACATATGGTTCCTGAGCCATAGGTTAGGGATTATTTTCCAGTTGTGTTCAGTGTTCTGCAAACAGTCAGGGCACCTCTTTGCACTAGGTAAGTTACTGTTGAATAATCACTTGGCTTGTGTCAGCAGAAAGGCTAGAAATTTGACTGTAAAAGGTTATAGTCTTGTNCATTCCATTTCTACCCCTTTTGTCTTCTTGTTCTCTCCTTGCCCATCCATGGCTCGAAGAATGGACTTGTGTCTCTCATATTTAGCCCTTTAGGGTTCTTTGTACTGCTTCCTATTATTCTTTTTCCAAGACGGTAGTCAACCCTGTCATCTCTAGTTTAATAACTTTTATGGTTGGAAATTACTTCTGAAATTAATCTACTTTTTGTATAATGTATCCTGGAATTTTGCTTTTCCTCATATCTGTATTTTAGGAAGCAGATTTATTTAAGGACTGACTTAAAGACTAATCATTCTTTCAGCTTTTGGAGCTACTTTGGTATGATGTTTATGCTTGTGAGATGGGTGATTTTCCAAACTGGGGCATGTGCTTTGTTTCTATATACTCAAGGTAGTATATAGAAGGTGGATGTTTTATTACCTTTGAATGTGATACTTTTATGTCAGCACTGCTTGGTGCAGAAAGCTGGCTGTTAAGTCTGTTCTTTCTCTGTTAGGCTTTGTTCCAGATACATGTCCTCTTTGTAACTTGTGCTTCCTTTTGTTCTTAACAGTTTTAAGAACTTTGATTTGGAAGACTCTCAGAAGTGTGCAGTAGACTGGTTGATGATTGGCCCGTCTTCCAAGAGGGAGGAGTACAAAGTGTGTGGATCTTCCATACCTCCATCTTTCATCTCTGCAAGGGACCATGTATGGATATTTTTTCACTCAGATGCATCAAGCTCAGGACAGGCTCAGGGATTTCGCCTTTCTTATATTAGAGGTAAAATCTTACGGTTTTGTTGACTTCAGTTTATGCTCTCTCTGGCAAAACTTGGAAGACAGTAGTACTATTTTTAGACAGGTGTCTTGGGCCATTGATAACTGTAAAGTATTGGTGACATTATGTGCATGTGGCTTTTTAACAGTATTGCTGAAGTGTATTGGCCTTAGTAATTAACTTGTGACATGCAGGGTAGTAGATGTTGGAAAGTGATATCAGATAGTTCCAAAAGTTTTGATACTGATTATTTTTCTCCTTGTCCTCTTTCACAGGAAAGATAGGTCAGTCTGTGTGCCAGTCAGATGAATTCCGTTGTGCAAACGGGAAGTGTATTCCCAGTACTTGGAAGTGTAATTCCATGGATGAGTGTGGTGATAACTCAGATGAGAAAAATTGCACTGTCCCTCCAACAGACCCTCCATCCAGCATCTGTCCCTCAGGAATGTTTCAGTGCAGCGCAGCCCACTCCACCAAATGCTTGATGAACGAGCTGAGATGTAATTCGGTTAAAGACTGTGGTGATGGTTCAGACGAAGATAATTGTCCTGATCTTTCCTGTGGCAAAAGGCTGGGTAATTTTTACGGATCTTTTGCTTCCCCAGACTTATTCCGTGCTGATCACAGCAGATCAGACCTTCGTTGCACATGGTATGTGGACACACAGGATAATCGGCATGTTCTCTTGCAGCTCGATTTGCAGTTAGGCTACAATGACTATGTAAAGGTGTATGATGGCATTGGAGAGAGAGGTGATAAATTAATGCAGATGTTTTCACACCACAACAATAGGCATTCGGTGAGTGTGGAGTCATCAAAGGGCCAACTCACTGTCTTGTACCATGCCCGCTCCAAAAGCACTGGCCATGGTTTCAATGCAACATATCAGGTGAAAGGCTATTGCCTTCCTTGGGAACACCCTTGTGGAAGTGACGAGGAGTGTTTCACAGATAAGCAGCATTGTGATGGCTGGTGGCATTGTCCAAATGGCAAGGATGAGGAGAACTGTCCTGCTTGCCAGAAGAATGAATACCCATGTGAAGGAAATAGTGGGCTTTGTTACTCAGTACTTGACCGCTGTAATAACCAGAAGAACTGTCCAGATGGCTCAGATGAAAAAAACTGCTTTACTTGCCAGCCAGGAAACTTCCATTGTGGGACAAATCTGTGCATCTTTGAGACTTGGCGCTGTGATGGCCAAGAAGACTGCCAGGATGGAAGTGATGAACGTAACTGCTTGGTGATTGTTCCCAGGAAGGTCATCACAGCTGCTCTGATTGGGAGTCTCGTGTGTGGCTTGCTTCTAGTGATAGCACTGGGTTGTGTGTTTAAATTATATTCTCTGAGGACCAGGGAGTACAGGTAAGTGTCTTGCTTTGTTGGTATTTTCATAGCTGTGGTGGTTTTTTCTATTTTGTTAAAAGGAAAAAATGTTGATTCTTAACCAGAGAATTTGCAAAATGCTGTGAAATCAAATCCAAGGATCTGATGACAGCTAAATGGTAGTCACTGCATTAGGCTTAGAGAAGGTTTCTATGAGTAGTGCGGGGAATATCGGCTCTTCTGTGGTCTGTGAGAAGTACATGTTTATTGTGCGGCATGACAGAATCTCTACCTAACCTAATCTGTCTTGAGCAGTTTCCTTTTCCTTCTCCTCACCTTGCAACAAACCCCTTGCCCTTGCCAAAAATCGAATGCTGAACTGCTACAGTGAAGTCTTCACTTAATCTGAATTGAATAACCCTTCACCTCTCCCCAAATACTCCAGTTCTGCTAAAAGTGGGGCTACGATGGGGCCTGTTCTGAGCAGGAGTTGTCCTGGTGTGGTATGGTATGGTATAAGCTGTGCCCCTTTTTCCTGGTCATGTGTGCCTCATTTTAGGTGTAGTGCGTGTGGTTTTTTTGCCTGTGTGTTACATGTATGTGCAGGTGGGGTTCTGCTTTGTAGGAGAGAGTTATAAGGGACTTCCTGGTTCCCATCTTCTCATGTGCACCAGCTCTGTGCTATGCTGCTGACACCGTGTTTTAAACAGTGCGCTTTACATTCTCTCCTGATCAAATCTGCATGATTAAGGACCTGCAAAAGGGTTGCTGTGCTAACCTAATGCCTCTGTTCTGGCAGGACTGCCAAACCTCTCTGCAACTGCAAGCTGCCCCTGTTGTGTGATTGTTTCCAGTTCTTAATGATTTTTCCAAAAATAATCTTTGCGCCCTTGCTGAACAAGTTACTGCTGTTAGTGGCACAATAGTTACTGGCCAGTTGAAAAAACTTCAGTTGCCTCAGTGTCCTGAGACTGATTCCACAGCTGAGACTGCACTAGAGAGTTTGCTGGTTTGATTCAGTCATATTTATACCCTGTACTCTTAATCCTTTTGTTTATTTTAGCATCCTGATAAGATTTTCATGGAGCTTAGTGGAAGGTTTGTAGTTTTACTCCTAGCATGGGCCCTTGGCAGTGCTTTTATACATTAGTGTCAGGGAGGCAGGGCAAACTGTTACTTCTTTTCCATGTTTTCTCTCTGGTTCTGTTTCCAGAGCATTTGAGACTCAGATGACGCGACTGGAGGCAGAGTTTGTGCGGCGGGAAGCTCCACCTTCCTATGGACAGCTAATTGCACAAGGACTTATTCCCCCAGTTGAAGACTTCCCTGTGTACAATGCATCACAAGTATGCAGACAAGTCCCAATGAATATTTCAGCAGCCAAACTACTATAAATTAGAGAAAATCAATCTGGAGCTGTATTTCAGTGGCTGTGCTAGTTAAATGGAATTAATATAAAAATGTGTATGCATTACATGGAGATGAAGAACCACAGTTCTGCAGGTGCTGTGGGTAGTTTTGAACATATTAAATGTATTTGCTGGGGAACAGCAGTGAGATTAACACTCTTGCTGTACATCAAGACAAAGTGAATAGAGACAGAGAGAAAGGTCAGAAAGTAAATAGGAAGAAAAAGGCTTTTCAAGCTGAAACTGTAAATGCACCTGAAATGATAAGAAAATAAAGTCTCTAGCAGTATTCTTGGAAAATTCTTAATTTTCCAAAATGATTGGTTTTCATTTACAGGTAAATTACACTGGCAAGCCATTAAGTCATTCTATTTCATTGCTGAGTACTCAGTAAACTTCTGTACCCTGTCAGAAGTGTCCAATGGAGATACAGTTCCTAGTGTGATAGAGTACTTGTAGTTTGTTACTCCAGTGGAAAATTAACTTCCTGGGCAGAGAAGCAGAGCTTAAACTCATAAAGGAAACACTGTAAGGGACAGAAGTTGTGGTTGCCCTTCCCTGGCAGTGTTCAAGGCCAGGTTGGATGGCTAACCTGGTCTAGTGGGAGGTGTTCACAGCAGGGAATTTGGAATTAGGTGATTTTTAAGGTCCCTTGCAAGCCAAACCCTTCTATCAATCTGTGAAAGTCTTTTGGTACAGGCAGAGCTGTCTTTAGTGTCCCCAAATAGTTTGTTAGAAAATGTGCGTTTAACAAAGAAGCACAGGGATCAAGTCTGAGTATTGTGCTAAGGTGGAGATATTACTGGGGAGAACAGGGTTTAGAAGTCTTTTGAGTATGTGTGAAATGCTAGTTTGCTACCTCTGTGTTACAGGCTTCTGTGCTGCAGAACATTCGGACAGCCATGAGGAGGCAGATGAGACGCCACTCATCAAGACGGAGCTCATCTCGGCGGCGCTTGGGCAGGCTCTGGAACAGACTCTTTCACAGACCTCGGGTGAGAGGACAGATTCCCCTCCTGACGCCTGCCCGCACCTCACAGACTACACTGGGTGTTGGAATCATCAGCAGTGCTGATGGGACTATTCAGAATCCTCCAACTTCCCCGGAAGGACCTAGTTTAGAGGCAAATGGCCAAGCCACAGGCCCACAAGAAGCTGGATGTAGCAGCTTGCAGCCAGAGACTGAAATTACAGAGCCATCGCCTTCCAACATCTTCCAACCGCATACTTGCACAGCTTCACATGCAGAGCCTGAGGCTGGACACACTGATAAATCTTTTAGTGCTGACTCTGACAGAGAGCTTAAGCAGTCCGGTAAAGTAGATAAAGGAAAGGCTTTCAGAGATCCTTTGTCTGAAAGTGTTACAGAAACGATCCATGGAGGGTCAGTATCCAGGAGGACTGTCCCAGAGGACAGTACTTTAGGTGGAAGTCATCCACTGAGTGAAGATCGATGTAGATTACCCTTAAAAAAGTGGGAGTCTGGTTATCCAGACAGCCCTATGAATGTTCATATCCAAGTGAATGGACAAAACCAATGTTGCCCTAACTCATACCAGGAGGAGCCTTTGAGTGTTCATGCAGCTTGTTGCCATTCAGTGGAAGTGCCAATGTTACAGTCATCTACTTCCCTCTCTGAAAACAATGCCAGTGATGATGAGTCTTTACTTGTTTGCTAATAAAAATTTTTGTTTTGTCCATGTAAATTTTGTAACTTCATTGTTTTTGTGGCAATGCACTTCGATAATAGGTGGTATGTCTGTGCCCCCAAATTTTTCTCTTAAAATGAGTGTGCTTTAATCCCACAGTGAGTACAGTACAAGACTAAATGAGACAAGTTTATGTCACCATTGCTATTTCTGAAACTGCAGTGGGGCAGAAGTAGGCCAGTATGTGTGATGTCAGGGGCTAGGAGAAAAGGGATGTGTCACTGCAGTTTGGAGGCATTTCCATCCTCTGGTATTTCTTTTCTTCTGTACCTTACTCTGCATTCAGTGTTTCTTTGCCTTTCAGTGGGCTTACTGAACTAGATAACTCTGTTAGAACCTGGGGCAGACACCAGTCATTGTAAGTCTTGAGTACTAAGCTACAAATAACATATTTTTAGGCATAATAATTTAACTAAAATTTAATAATTTTAATTAAACATACTTAGGTGGAACTAAAATCCCTTGTAGCTTCCTCTTTATAGAAACTGCTCACTTCTTTTGCTCACTGCAGAAATGTTTTGACGGCCATATGTACTTTGAAGCATCTACTAAATCCAAAGTTCTGTGTAGAATACTCAGAATGAAACCAGGTGTCTTATCTACTAAAGCTTTGTAATGAGAGTATAGCAGTGTTAATATAAGTGGAATCCTAGTGAATCCTAGTGAATCCTAGTTCCAGCAATATTTCTTTTTTGCACTGTCATGTGTTGGATTTTCTTCATAGTGATATTGTTAGTGTTGCAGAATTGTTTCCTCTTTCTCTTCCCTTTGTCCTCTCCTCCCTTGTGTTTCCAGGGACTCTATGCTGATACCACTTTGAGTGTACCTGAAGGACACTGAGGCTTTACAGCACCTGTGGACTGCATTGAGAAGTACTGAGCACTTGGTCAGGATCAGACTTCTGTTTTATTTTGAAATAAAATCTATCTCATCAGTTTGCTTGTAAACCTGCCATGTAAGTGCAGATGTAGAAGCCAGTAATCTTTTTTTTTTTTTTTTTTTAGGGAATGTTATTTTGCTTTTTTAAAATTTTTTTTGTTTTTTTTTTTTCTTTGAAGAATGAAATACATCAGTGCCATTTTCAAAGCTGACACTGTGTAGATTGTACACACTTAAATGTAAACTAGTGCCTTTTTGGTTTTTTAGAGTGTAATTAAAAGTAAGCAAGTTATTTACCTGTAAGAAGGTGGCATTGCTTAATGAGGAATCCCTGCAGAATGACAGAACTTTGCTGTGTGATAGCTTGGTCCTGTTGCAATGGCTGGGATGGTGGCCAGACTCTCCCATCTCTAACAAGACTTCTGCTTCCATTCCCTCATGACACAGTGACATACAAAAATGCTTTATAAAGGAGTTAACAAGGAAGTTAATGCTGCTGCTTTAATCCGAGTGCTCCAAAACCTGTTTGTTGTTGTAGGAATTCAAGTTGTCCAGAGTTATGAACTGAACTTGTGAAATTGGGGGTCTTTGGCATCTGTGGGTCTGAGCTTTGCTGCTCATAGGACTTTCCTGGCTATTATGGCAAGCAGACTTCTGCAGTGAACAGTTAAGTTTACATCAAAGTGTCAAAGATTTTTTCCTTTCAACAGGATGTATTTTGCCCTGGATCTTTCACTAGGACTCCCTTCGGGGGAATGCCTTGAAAAGAACAAGGAATAGGGCTTTGACCTACTAAAATGTAATATGGAAGAATTCAATAGATGTGATTTTTTTTTTTCCTCTTCTGTTGCAAATTGGTTTCATACTGTGCATTCCAGAGTTAGAAGATTCAAATTCTTAAGGGCTTTAATAAGAAGAAGGGCTTGTGGCAAAAAGCATAACAAGAGTTGTAGTTGCATTAAATAAATACTGCTCAGTAATTTTTTCCAAATTCTTCTGTGATCAGAACTCATTTTGTCAAAGAAAATGTAGTTTTGAAAGAGATCTTGCTTTCATAGCATTTGTAAACATTTTGGGTACATTCTACCTTTGCAAGGCCCTGTACTGTAGCCATTGCACTACCAGAGTGCATTGTAGTAATTGCTTCCATCAAAGGTGTTGGGGTTTGGGTGTTCCTCCCTTTTGTTTCTCTTCACCTGTGGAATTTTTTGCCCATTAGTTGCTAAGGGACCATAATGGCCGGGTACTTAAGGGGAACAAAAGAAGTGATTGAGCTGAGGGGAGCAGGTATTTGTGCAGCTAGGAGAGACTTTTCTCTCAGCAGGGTGGGGGATACCTTGGAGTTTGGGGCTGGCAAAAGGTTTGGCTGGAGGAGGGGACTGGCAGTCTTGCTCTGGGCTGCCAGGGAGAATGTTTGGAGGAGCTGCTGCTGGACCTCAGGGGGAGAGCTGCTTCTTCTGCTGCAGAAGGAGTCTCTGTCCGGAACCAGGACCTGTCACCATCTGTGTGGGCGCCTGGGATCCCTGAGTTTGCCTCTCCCTGCTCTGCTGGAGGCAGGGCTGCCGCTGCCCCGTCCCCGCCGCTGCTCTGGCGCTGCTCTGGGTTTCACGGCGCTACAGCCTCTGCACCCCCTGCCTACCGAGACACCGTACTGTCCCAGCCTGCTGCCTTCCTTTCCCGAGAGCCTCGCCAGGACACCGAGATCGACTGCTCAAGGGGGTTTGTGAAAGTAAAACTTCTTTTTTCCATCCCTCCCCGTCCCGGCTGTGTGTGGGGAGGGGATCCACCACACCATTGCCACGTGCTCCCCAAGCTCGCGCCACCAGCACCCCACTGCCGGCTGTGACCATCACTGCATCAAAAGTGCCTGCGACCCAGCAGGCTCTCACTGGGTTCCTGCTTCTGTTTGTTGTTAGTGCCATAGTAGCTGTTGTTTCTTTGTTTTATTATAAATACTTGTAAAGAACTGTTATTCCATTTCCCATATCTTTGCCTGTGAGCCCCTTAATTTCAGAATTACGATAATTCGGAGGGAAAGGGTTTACATTTTTTTCCATTCCAAGGGAGGTCCCCTGCCTTCCTTAGCAGACACCTGTCCTTCAAACCAGGACAAAAGGCTACAGGCTTTAGTGTCTAGTGTCTTTCTTTTTTTCTTTGTTTGTTTGTTGGTTTGGTTTTTTTTGTCTAAAGGTAATTTTGAATCCATAGACTTGCATGTGTAACATGGTTAAATATAGTTAGGAGGAGGATTAAAGGTTTATATTGTGTGGATATGAAGGACCTTAGAGATAAATATGTATTTCTGTTACAGAAAAATATTTTTATAATAAAATAATGCTGATCATGCCATGCCTTAAACCACTACCATAATAAGGCTCATAAAGTTGAAGTATCTGCTTCAGAGTACTACTGTATTTCGGGAACAACTCTGAACAGCTAACACTATTTTAAGATGTGTAACTTCACATAATTTCTCATGTGTATCATACATGTTTTGTGTACTGTTGCATTTGGTAACTCAGTGAAAATTTCACTGAGAAGGTTTTACTTTTAGAAACTTAAAAAAAGTTCAGGTTAATGAAAATTTGATGTTAAAGCATACAGAAGTGTTCACAGCCCTCATTACTGGGCTATACAGCTTTGCATCAATGAGAAATACAAGCCTGGTGCTCTTTGTAAGCACTGACTTCTGTATGCTGCAGGACAGCTTTCTCTCCTAGCTCACCCTTTGGAAGAGAAGAGCCACAAATTCACTGTTAATTTAACTGAAGAAATCTCTATGTTTGCAGTGTGAGCACAGAGAGGTGCATTGCAGTGCCCTGGAATGTCAGTACCTGGATAAATCGCATAGTCTGCCTTAGTGTATGTCTGCCCTTCTGCCATCTCTTCTAAGTGTTAAACAGGGAATTAACCATCTTTGAAGGCACCTCAGTTCTGATTCATATAAACTGCCCCCTTGTATTCAGAACTTCTTAAAATTAGAAAAAAGGATAAAGTGGAAATACAACACTTTAGAGATTATACAATCTTAAGTTAATCAGCTAGTAAACTTGTTAAAATTTTTGTTATTTTAATAATGGTTTTCTGCACTCTTTAAAGATTTTTGTAGACAAACACTGTTTCCTAAGTTGTTTGTTTGGTTTTGGTTTTTTAAGATACAAAATTCCCCTCTCCAAGCAAGCCAAAAAAACCCCAAAAGAAAGAAAGAAACAAACACACACAAAACCTTCTAAAAAAACCCCCCTTCCAAAAAAAACCCTCTGAATAGAGAAGAATACCTACTGGTTTAAAAAGAATGCAAGCTCATAGGCAGCATAAAGGGGAAGAGTGATTCCCTTAATATTTTCTCTACTGCTATTAAAGCAGGAACTATTTCTGTTAGAAATTTTGGTACCTTCCAGCTTGTCTATTACTCTGCAACACCCCTTAAATGTACTTGTTCTCTATTTCTGTTCTCTGCTTTCTGGCTTTTTTGTTTGTTTTTAATTTGTGTTGTAGATATTAATTTAGTTACAACATTTTACCATAGCAAGTGTGCAGTCATATAGTTCAGGTATGGCGTCATGTTTACCAGTGTCTACTGCTGCTTCCTGGACTGAGCAAGATACTAAGCAAGAAAGATGCTGGGCATCATCATACTTTGCCTAGCTTTGGATCTCTCAATTTTAAATAAAATTTCATGTGCCCAGAGCCTGTGGGTTTCTGACTGTCTCTCTTCACACCTAAGTCTGAGGATTCCTAAGTTGTACTCCCACAGTCTTTGTTTGACTCTGACTCTTCATGTGTCAACCCGTGACTCCATGTGGTGACATGAATGGGGGCCAGGGGGTGTTTTAGTTTGGTTTTGTACATTGCTGAAGCTGGTGGAAGGGCTATCCCTTTTTAAATAATACATGCAAAATCTTGGTACTAGCAATTCACTGTTGTATACAGCTGCCTTTAAAATGTATGTATGCATATATTCCAAGTGAAAAAAAAAAAGGCCCTGAAGTGTATGAGTGTGACTGTTAGGGTGATTAAAAAAAAAACTTCTGAAGTACAGCCTCTCCCATTCCTGAGGCTAGTGCTTGTTTTGCTGATGCTGATGCTTCTTCCCCATCTCTTTTGAGGTACTGCTGGCTCTGTCCTGCTCTTTTTCAGAAGAAGGTGAAGGCTGAGTTATTTTGTGTTGACTGTGTTGAATGGACTTGGAAATCTTTATCTGTATTGAAGAGAATTGGACAGACCTCATGGTGATCCCAGATTTATCTGTAGGCATGAAGGATGGAAGGACACAGCTGAATGCAAGGGATAATACCTTCTAGCCTAACAGAAAGTCTTTGCTTTGCTTTGCTTTGCTTTGCTGTGCCATGAAATGCTCATTCAGCCACAGTGGCAGAAGTGTTAATCTGATCTGAGGCTGAAATGAGAATAACCCATTAAATGGAAATAGAGTAGTTAATGATACCTGACTGTTTGCAGGTCTTTTGACAGCCTGTGCAGTACAACAGATATGTCTTAAAACAAACCAAGGGGCAAACTTGAGAAGCTTGAAGGGAATTGGGTACTTTTTAATTAGACCTTTCTCTGAGAGGAAGAACTGCTTTTGCTTGTTTAAGATTTTTGGACTTGGCTGGAAACTGAGTTTTAATCTTCCAGGCAAGTGCTAGGATTTAAAATCCAGTCCTGTCCTTTGTCAGTCTGTCACCCAAGCAAAGAACTCAGTGAGCTATTCTTCCCTAATCAGATTCTGTCTCTTGTGTTCTTGGCTGCAGGGATTAAATGGTTACCAAGGCTGGGATGTGTGGTGGAGGTTTACATTTTATTCCCTTTCATTCTATGTGTTCCCTGCTTTATGATGCTTTCTGAATCTCCCTCCCTTCTATCGCTGTGTCTTACTGTAGGACTTAAAGACAAAATTGGTTTTGGCCTCTCGGCACCTTCTTACTTTCTAATCCTTTTTCTTGAAAAATTTCCTATTTTCCTTCTCCATTTTCCAAGTGCAGAAGTTTTTCATTGAAGATAGAGCACTGGTGAGAGGTGTCAAGGACCATGGGGAGGAGGTTTAAAAACCAGAGTTTGGTTTGCCTTTGCTCACAGCTGGAGGTGGAGACAGGACACAACTCTGAACTCCAAAGCATTAGAAAAGATGAAATTCTAACCAACGTTTACCCTTCATTTTTCTTCCAATATGCCTCATAGAACTCCTCAGCAGGTGAATAACTGCTAACAATTTCTGATTTGGTTCTTGGTACAAGGGGGCTGTAAACCAAATGTTTTTTTTTCCAAGGTTCAACAAATTTACAGTTTGTGAAACATGAGAAATACCTTGACAAAGGCCTCTGAATATGAAGCATGGGACAGCATGTCTGCTGGGGGCTGGTTGGTTGTTATTTGTTGTCTTTCCTTTGAAGATGAACTATTTTGTTTAACTTCAGCTCTTCAGCACATTTCTCTCACAGCACTAGCTTGTTTGGAGCTGGGCTGTGACTGTCGCTCTGTCCTGGGCTCCCCAACCCACCACAGCACCTTACCAGGCAAAAGTGCTGCTCCTCTGTGGCCACCGGCCCCTGTCCTGAGGTCGCCAGCTGCATCAGGGTTTGTGCTTTCATAAGTGATGAAGCGTGGCTAATGAAATTTTGTCTGCATATTTCTGGATACATGTTTTGTAAGGATGCTTCCAAGTGGAATGTATTATTAAATGCACAGGGACTCATCTGTCCTTCTTGAACTGGATGAAAGCTCTGAACTGAAGTAGCATGATGCTGAACCCAAGGTTCAATCCCCATTTGGGCCAATTTCTTAGTAGCTGGATTTGATGTTCCTTGTGGGTCCCTTCTAACTCAGAATATTCAGTGATTCTATGAGTCTCATCCCTTCATCCTTCTGAGATCAAACCCTTCTGGTTTATGTACTAATGTGAATGGAAAACAATCGATTCCTTTATTAAGATTTTGAAAACACTTGAGGGTGGGCAAGCCAGCAGAAGTACCTCTGCCTCTTTCTCTCTGTGCTTCCCGACAGTGCCCACTCAACTCCTGGAATTTTATCTTCTCCACTTCTGTCTTGCAAAACATGTAGTACAGTGATGATATATCTGTTGCCCCTTTTTTCAGTCTTGTGATAAATCAGGTAAGAGTAATCCAATCCATTTTTTATTGACTTTGCCTTAGGTTGACTTAGAGGTGATACTCCCCAGAGTATTTTTCTGCATTACAGCCTCTAATATTTTATTCTACATAAATATAATAGCGCATAAAATATGGGCTTATATAGTATTGCATTGCTATCCAAGCGTTATTTAAGCTCCTTTCTGTTGCCTTTCTGTGTCAAGTATCACAATACAGTCAACATACTGATAGTGTCAGCTGCTTCAAGGTTTTTCTTTTGTTCAGTGGGCTTTAAAATACTAGTAATTATGTCCTCTTTGTGACTAGTTGCTTTGTCTTTAGGAAAAATCTCTCTTATATAGATAGAGTGTGCTGCTAAATTTCATTTAGCGTATGAATTTATCTTTCTAATTTTGTACATTGATTTCTATGGTTAGAAATTCTGCACATTAGGCACTAACCTTTGCAAAGCCTTTAACATATGTGATGCTGGGAGCAGAGATGAAGCTGTTCCTAAAAATGAAACATTGTGGGACACTTTTTGGGATTGGTATGTAATTCAAAGATGAGGTCTAGTATATCATCCTGTTCTAAATTAAGCCCTTTGATTTAAGGCCAAATGTTGTTACCTTTAAAGCGCGTCAGTATAATCAGGGAAAACTTGAGCCAAATTCAATTAACAATTATGAGGAAATTGTTCTTTAATTTTACTTTTGATTTCCATATATAACAGCCAAGAAAAGCCTTGGTAGCTGTTGCAGCATTGCTACTATTACTCTTATTATTACCATTTTTCATTGCCATACAGACTTGTCCCAAGAGCTGCAAAATTTCCATGCTGGCTGATTTCCATACCTTAATTGTTTAAACAAACAAACAAACAAACACACCAAAACTTAGCAGTTCTGAAAGCAATCAGTATCGCTGATGCTGTAGTACACTTAATTTTCCCACTAGCTAGTAAAAGTATTGAAAGAATTAATCTGTTGGAAATTATACCACAGAAAGTAGATTTTGAGCTATGGAAAAGGAGACAGCCATGAAAGCCTCTGACATTAGTTAAAGATTTAGGTGCTGCTTAGCCACATGGAGGTCTGTTTTTAACCTTTTTTCAAAAACAAGCTGAATATTTATGATTTCCATTAGCAAACTGTATATTCATACTGTTATTTACAATGTGGAATCTTTCTTTACATGTGGGCATATATACACATAAAACCACACCTTTTTTTCTAGCAAAATATATATTTTAATCTCTTATAGTTAACAGCTTTATACAAAGAGAAGAATGCAAGCTGTGTTTCTTTTTAGTGTCTACCATCTAAAGTTTGGAGAGAGATGAATAGAATTTTAATATATAAATATAGATATAGATATTATTAGACTACAAAATATTTCCAAATAATTAACTAAGAGATAATGAATCCATAATTTTTCTGCCAGGGCCATGAAAAGATACTTTTAAAATTACATTCAGATGGCTGTTACCAAGGCTACTGAATGTGATAGTTTTTGTTTTCAAGTACTGTGGAAGAATAGTAGCTCAGAGCTGTTCTCACATTTTGCATTTTCAGAAGATTCCCTGGTGTGAAAGTGGCCTTATTGCTACAGCAGCATATCTCTGTGTATTAATTAAGTGCATGAATGAGATTTTTTTTCCTAGTGTATGGCACAAATAAAATATGCAGAACACTTTCTAAGGAGCATCTGATATGTGCGTGATTTAGGCTTGTTACTTGGTTGAGCACAGCTGAAATGAAGAATTGGTCTCTGAAGCAATGTGACACCACCTGACACGTCAATAGACAGGAGGAACATCAGGGTCCTGCCCGTGTTTCCTTTGAGTTCTCACTGCTGAGCCTGCTGCAAACCTCTCCATGTCTCCATCCTCCCCAGCTGGCACCTGGATCATGCTGAGCTTTGTGCAGGAGTTCCTGGGTGGTGCAGTGAGCCCCATTTCATCAGGGATGCAGGAACCCCCCTCCACCTTTACAACAGTGCTTCAAATCTGAGATACTTGAGATTTAGATCACTACAAAACTATGATACTTGAGATTTAGATAATTACTTCTGTATCTTTTTTTCTGTATCACAAAATGATGCTGGAATGGTCCAGGTGATTGTTGGTGTTGCAGCTCTTACTCTGCAGTCTGTGCTCGATGCAGTCATCCTGCTCCGGCTGCGCTGGTATTTGGAGCTGGGATGGAGATGTTGTGCTCCTCCAGGTATGTGCTGGATTGTAACTTTGATGCCTCATGTTATGTGGGCATTCACCCCACCCAGGGACAGCAGGAGGTCTCCTTGCTTTCTCTTGATTTCTGTAGTTTGATTTTGTGTTGGGAACTGTCCTAATTTTGAAATGCCTAAATGTGTTTGTCTCTGGTGGACCCTCATGGTGACTAAAAACAATATTCCAGAGCTGTGTCTGTGCTGAGCAAGAACAGAAAAAACCCCAACCAGTGCCTTATTTTACTCTTCTCTTCTCTTCTCTTCTCTTCTCTTCTCTTCTCTTCTCTTCTCTTCTCTTCTCTTCTCTTCTCTTCTCTTCTCTTCTCTTCTCTTCTCTTCTCTTCTCTTCTCCTTATTTCTTAGAGAATAACTAAAAGCTACAGAGGCCATAAAGAATGTAGCTCATTTTATGGGCTTCACTATTAGAGCTCTAAAACCATTTCTTTTCCAGAAAAACTTTTTTTCAAAAATCAGCATGTAAACAAGGAGCCACTTCGGCCTCCAAGGCCACACTCTTGTTATTTCCTCACTTCTGTCTCGCTCACCAGCTGCCAAGAGTGGGCTGAGGAGGCCTCCTCCTTGGCACTTCCACACTGAGGGTACACCACAAAACACAGCTTCTGCCCCCAGCATGTCATGGACTCTGAAAGGAGCAAATGGCCAGTGGTTAATGGGTGGTTACTTGGCATGCTCGAGCTTTCTAGACAAATACGTCATGCTGGAGGGATGCCACATGGGAAGGAGGCTGCACAGCCCTGGTGGCCCACTGACTGACCCCTCCAAGCCTTCTCACTCCAGCTCAGTGATCAGAGTGTGAAGCGGGGGCAAATTAAGATGGGACAGCTTTAGCGATACCTTTTCCCAGCCCATGGCAGGCTGACAGAAATGGTGGGATGGCATGGCATGGCATGGCTGCCCTTGTGGCACTGTGTCAGCCCAGCTGCAGTGACCACTGGCCCGGGGGAGCTGCTGGCAGCAGAGCCAACTGCAGCTGACAGAAACTCTCCAGTCGGAGCAGAGGGCTGTAGTGAGCTTGTTTGAAAGTCCTTGCTTTGGACCAAAGTGATTAAAAATCAAACACAACCAAACATAAAAGACTATTTGCAGTTTTGATTTTATATGAGGGATAATGTAAGGCTTTATAAGAAACTTTTGAGAATGACATAGTCAGTCGTGTCACACAGGGCTTGTGTGAGGTGGTGACATGACATGCTGCTGGCACAGTGGAAGAAGGCAGGGCAAAGGTCAGACAAACTCCTCAGTCCCTTTGTGATTACTCATTTAGTCTCCATGTGCATAAAGTGACACCTTGGTGTATTTGCCACAGGACTTGTTGTCCTTGCTGTGAGCAAGCCGAGTGGATGGGCGCAGAGGCATGAGAGGAGGCAAATGTAGAGTGAACCAAGCATCTGCCCAAAGAAAAGCACTGCCTCGCCACTTTTTGCCCAAGGGCTGCCCATGGCTGAGAGTAGTGGCCGGCTTCATACAGACAGTTTCTTGGCTGTTTTGGTGTCAGTGTGTCAGAGTTTAAGCAGAGAGGGCAGGGAGGCACATAGTGCTGGCTTACCTATTAGCCTATTTACACACTTTGGTTTATTTCTCCAGTAGACTCCAAGGAAAAACACTGGAACTCCAGTTAAAATGATAATTAGTCCAACCCCACAGACGATCGGCTCAGAGTATAAGCTGAAGATCAGCAGAAATGCCCAAAATGCCAGGTAAGTGATGGGGATGAGGAGGTTCACCTACCAGGAGAGAGCAGAGCAGAGCACGACTGTGCAGAGCAACAGCACTGGCTGGTTGGTTGTGATGGGCTACAGGCAGTGCAGGCTTCAAGCCCTGCCCAGGTTGTGTCCCTGTTCCCTCCACCGCTGTTGTCCTCTCTGCCCATCCCAACAAGTTCTCAAGAGATCTGCCTGTTTATCCCTCTTTTACACTAATGGCACTTTGGGACGTGGTTTGAGAGGTGTTCCCATCCACCCTTTGCATCACTATTGCAACCAAGAAATTTAGCTTTAATAGTGTCACCTTGATGGGTCTGAAGATTTTGGGTTTCTTCCAGCGTAAAACAATCAGGCCTATAATTGTCACTCCATAACAGAGGTAGTTAATAAATGACACGTAGTTGATTAGCGTGTATGTGTCTCCAACAAGCATGATGATAAGTGTGGCCAAACACTGCAAAGAAAGGAGCATTCTTCAGCCATTACTAGAAAAGGTAGCTTAAAAACAACAAAACCAAGCAAAAATCCCATTAAAGCATTTAAAATCCTTTTGTTTATGGCACCTGCTGGGCATGTGCTGTCTCCTGTGGCTCTGTTCCTTATTCTTGAGCTGGACCACCAGGTCTGGGGCTAAATGGCTATTTAGGGTGATTTGGGGCATGCTGAAGCCAGAGACTAGAGGGTCTGTTTGTAAGTACCCTGAGTTGCTGACATAGGTGTCTCTGCTGCCCATAACTGGGTAGGCAGGGCTGGGAAGGTTGGCAAAGCTCCCACTCCACCTTTTTTTGTTAGGTGTTTTAAAAGCTATTGAACCTTATGGTGAGGACTCCAGGTGAGAGGATTTCTTAGACTTAACGTTGTGTTTCAGGCACTATGTTGTTGCAGGTGCTCTGTATATTATAAAGAATTGGAGGTTTGCCCTTTCACCTGCTGGCTCCTGTCACAGCTAATCAGCATCATCAATCTTATGAGCATGACCAATGTTTGGAAACTGGCAGATGGATGGTGGAAATTTCCATGTTTTGCTTGCTTTTTTGAGCCCTATGTCTGCCCAATACTGACAATGAATTGATTTTCATCTTTTTTGCTTTTATATACTCTTTATATTCTTTATACACACATTTGTAGTGCTGAAGTGTATTACAGTATTCATAGCTAGGTTTTTACCTACTATATCAGACAGAAACAAAAAATAAATTCTCTGGTCTCCAAGAGCTGGGGGTCCAAGGTTAGATTATCTGCTCTCCGAGACACATTTTCATTAACAAAGTTTAGTTCGTATCTAAGTGGGGAGGGAGGGGAGTGTGCATCTTTGGTGCTTTCCACCTAGCGAGTTGTACATCTAAGGATCCTTATAAAGGTAACCCCTTTTTATCAGCTAACTGTGTCTAGCTTGTGATTTTAGGACCAGCAAAAACGCATCTATACTGTAGACCCAGGGGAGCTGACTTGGGGGCCAGGGCACTGCTCCTCAAGCTTCCCACCCTGCCCTTTGGTACCACAGAAGCTGAGTACTCACCTGCACAAAATATTGGTCCAGTACACACTGCTGGGGCCCAGAGCCTGAGGGAAACTAAATATCAAAATCACTCCAGAGAGTGCTCAAGATTCTGGTTGGTGTTGATCCAGGCTCTCTTTGTGCTTATGTCCCTTTTCTCTTAATTAGCTGTTTTGATAGTAAATTCCTCCCAGGAGGGAAGGTTTCTGCATCCCCAGAGCCAGGAATTAAGCACCACCACAACCAAACGCCCTGTTGGTCCCTCTGTCCCCCTATTCAAAGCCTTGCAGGCTTGGCAGAGGGGTTTCAACACCTTGAACAGTCTCACCACAAAGTGGAGTTAAAATTGGACACTATCTCATATCGCTGTCATATAACATGGTTGCTGCTCTCCCCTGAAGTGTCACTGTGTTGTATGTGTATACAACTCTCCACTGCCACTGAGGGGTTTGCAGTGACGTTAATTGGAGTGGCAAGACTCCATGCGTGTGTGACACTGATGTGTCAGATCTGCTCACAGGGCAGGTGTCATCCCCAGTGGCTTGTGGCTGAAGAAGGGGTGCTTCCTTCTGGATGATCTTGGTTTAGCCACATGGCTGGCAGTGGGGCCAGCTACTCCCCACCATCTTGCAAAAAAAAGCACAGTCTAAATTTTGATTTTTGGAAGTAAAATAGTGAATCAGTAAAAATAAAGGTCTCACTGGTAGTGTTGAAATAGCCATTCTCCATGTATATACAAACCAACCTCTCTCCATGCAGAGAGCTAGGTGTGATTCAATGGAAAAGAACCCTGATGTGTTAATTGGGTTTGCCTTAAATGTGGCCCCATTTGCTGTTGTAGCTGCCTACACTATACTATTACTATCTTTCCATTTGTTAAGAAACAAATATTTCCTGAAGCATCTGACTTGCACTGAGCTGCATTAAAACACCTTCAAATGATGAGTTAATATACCATGCTTGTTCTGAGATTTGTCATTCAAGGGGGATGCCATGGCATGGATCAGTCAGCTTTACAGGCAGCTTGCTCTTTTTGGGGCTGTTTCACAGAGGAACAGCCTCTGAAACTCAGCATGTTGTTTCAGCGGATGTATTTTTAAGGACAAGGGGATTCTCCCTCATGGACCCCTGTGGAACACAGGATCCCATGATGGCTACCCAGGGCAGTTTACCCCAAACCTTCAATGGGCAACATGCAAGATGTTTGTGATGGGGCACTAAGCCCCAGGAATGCTGTAAAACCTCAGCAAGATGCATATTTTGTTATAAAGGGGAATGAGCAGGACGCTTATTGGTGAAATTTGGTATAGGTGTACTATGCCAGAATTGCTGTTAGAGCCAAGAGGCATGTAAACATGCATCTTTCCAGTGCATCTGGGGTCAAACCCTTGTGGTTTTGATATCTGTGACAAATCCGCAGTTGGCAGCCATTGATGCAGCCAAAATTTCAAGCAAATGCTCTCTGGGGAGGGAATTCCTTTGTTTGGGCCCTGCAGACATAGACAGCAGCAGTGCAAATAATTTTCCTCTTTATCATCTTCTATACCACTGTAAAACCCATCACACATTCTAGTTTCACTATTGGTAAAAGAATATGAAGCTCTTTTTTTTCCAAATAATAACTTCCCTACGTCATTAGTATTGTGGAAATTTATACTGTCTAAAAAGTGAGGAGAACCTTTTTCCCATGGGAGCACACCAGCAACTGGACCAGCCCCCAACACTCCTAACAGCTGGCTCGTTGGTGTCTGATCTTTGCAAGTGACCTCTTGTCTGCCTTATGTACCATTCAGCAGATGCATTACTCAGGGCCACTGTAATCATTGTTCCTACTTAATTTTTTTGGCCTGTGGAAAGAAACACCTGTGACCCTCAGAGAACTGCCTGATCACCCCCCACAAGATGGCTTGGTTGTTGAAAGTAATTTTAGGAGCACTTTGTCCTTTTCCTGGGACCCCACCGTATCTGTGGCTTTGGTGGCAGGACCTAAAGCAGCCTTGCCTGAGTGGGATTAGCAGTGACCATGGAGATTTCCAAATGCTTGTGGGAAGCAGGCAAAATTGGTCCAAGAAGCTGGTCTTTTCTTTAATGAAGTATCTCTGTTTCAAAAGCCAGTCCCTGTCTCCTGGTGCAGGACAAGAATTAAAGAGCTTACGTTGCAACTCAGGTTATGAGGGAAACCCTTCAGGTGTCAAGGGAATTGGGAGAAGTAGAAATTATTTCTGAAGCTGAAGGCTGCTTCTCTCTGGGGCAGTGAGAGCTTCTCAGCTGGCACCTACCAGCTGTAATTCAGGTTGACCCACTGCTCCTCTTCTGGGGTAAAACCATCTCTAAAGGGTTTTTCCAGCTCATCTCTGAGTGATTTAGTGTTTCTAAAAGCAGGTTACATGACATAGGTGACAGAGCAGGGATAATAACACTTACACAGACCAGAAGGGCAGGAATAGGTGTGCAGTGCTTGACGTGGATCATGGCGAGCAAACTTGGCAAATGGCCTTCTCGAGCACCAGAGAAACATAACCTGGAAATAAGGAGAGTAATGGTGAATTCACTGGGTATGCAACAGCCTCTCTGGTTCCTAGTCATATAACACCTCTTATCTCAACCACCTGCTTTGGTCTTCTCATGGAAGGGAGCTGTGGCTGCAACTGGAGAGAAAACTAGGGATTGTATCCCCTAGGGAAAGTTATCTAAACTAAACCCTCAGTACACAAGGCCTTTAACAGCTAATGTCACCTGGGAAAAGACCTACTCTGAGATGCTGAAATACCTCCGTAGACTATCTGCTGGCCAGTGTTGTCCCTTTACCCAGCAAGGGATGAATACTCTGATGGTTGTGTGGGTATTTACAGTGTCAAAAGGGTTTTGGATAAGGTTTAATGTGCCTTAGCATTTCACTTTTAAGTGTATAACCTGTTACATATGCACTCCAATTTGTTGCATTTTATCATACCT
This sequence comes from Chaetops frenatus, assembly GCA_013400775.1. Taxonomy (NCBI): domain Eukaryota; kingdom Metazoa; phylum Chordata; class Aves; order Passeriformes; family Picathartidae; genus Chaetops; species Chaetops frenatus. Next base: position 374,607 of record VZTR01020117.1, on the reverse strand, counting down.
ATGGAAGTGCTGGGGTAAATAACTTTGCCAAGGTACTTCAGCTGTTTCGTCAAAAAAAATTTTATAACTTCTAAATTAAATTGACAGGTCACTTATTATAAACAGACCTTATTACAATCTTACAGACTTTAAGGATTCTGGCCCAACTATCAGCAGAATGCATGCAAAACATCTTGATTGAAAGGTAATTTTCCAGAATGGGCATGAAAATGCCTGTAACTGAATACAGCACCAGGCCCTAAAATTCCTCTTTGAGCAAGGTACAGTTTACCTGTGAGCTACTGGAACTTCATTGATACAAAATTACTTTAGTTCCATGCTAAGCTATGTTTGGCTAGTACTATGAATTATTGCACATCTGCAGACACTTTCAATAACTCATGAGGATTAATTTGCAAAAAATTTCATGATTCAATATTACAAACTGACTTGAAACAGAATAATTCATAACTGATTGTACCCAACACACCCAGAACCAAACTCATGCTCTACAACATCCAAAATGTCTAACTAGCATTTCTTTAGAAAATGCAATTAAAACAGCCCCTCCCCAAATTAGATAATGTTCATAAAATTGTACTCCATCTAACCTTGATGAGGTAAAAAGGTATCCATTTATTCCTCCAAATGTAGATAGGGCCACTGAGACTGGCATAACCCAGGAAAAATAGCCCAGTAACTTTTCACCAAATGTCTAAAGCAACAGAAGGCAGAGAAACTGAAATAAACTGCAAAGCACAGTACTGAAATCAAAGTGTATTTTATACATCCAGGGAATGGTTTACTTACTACCGCCACAGCGTTGGAGGACAAGAGCTCTTGGGGTGACATGGCAGTGAAATATGCAATGTTGGTGAAGGTATACACAAATGTCACCAATGGGATGGATATGAATATGGCACGAGGTAGGTTCCTAATAAAAGAATTAGGAGGGTAGATAAGAAATTACAATCATGCACAGCAAGACCACAACAACTGTGTACGGCCCAGGGATGGTCACCCAGCTGGGTGGGTTTATTGGCTGTTTCTCTGGAGCAAAGAAGTGCTCCCATCATCTCTCTGACCCACTCCATGTTAGAGAAGGCTAAAAGTGCTATGAAATGCTGTGTCTGCAGGGAGCTTCCTGGGATAAAGATACCATGACATCCCTTTGGTCTCTTGATTGGGATGAGGAGACTGTTACTGAAAAATGAAACCTAAGTTTCCCAGAAGCCCTTGATATAGGCACCATGGTGGAATAAAATGTCTTGCTTTGCTTTACCTTTGCCTGCTCTGAAAAGGAAGGGATCCTGCTCTTCAGCTGCTGCCCTGGCCGATTGTGTGCTGTAAACCTGGTCTGGTCATACAATAAATACCATGGCAATTTACAGTAGTACAGATGTACTTGATCTCCAATCCGGGGACCTTCTTAGAGCAGGACACCTGAACTGTTCTGTATCTAACATAATGTATTTTTCTCTGTGTGTCAGATTTAGGAAAAAGGTTTTAGAAACATGTTTAACCTTGTGAATTTGAATGGATTTAGTAAAAGTAGGAAGTGGTTTTGGTTATCCAATTTTTTTTATACTTGAATTTCTTCAGTCTGCAAAAATAATTTTAAAAAAGGGGGCCTTTTACTCCATTCTCTCTTTATTTCTCAACTAAGGCCATATTTACCTTATTTAAGTAATAACCTTTTTATTATTCAGCTTTGAAATCATGGTTGTCCATTAAAATATTGTTCTTTTTAAGTAAACACATTACCAAACTTCCTTCATTCCTGCTGCGATCTCTTGACATGCATTTTGCCACTCACTGGTTTGCAGAGATGCTCAAAAGGCTGTAGCTTTAAGTCATTCCCATCCAAACTGTAATAGCTTACATGTCTTCTTGTTTGATTGCTGTGTGTGTTGGGTGTCCAGTAGTAACTACTACTTCAAGAGCTGCTCTTGACATTTGTCATTCCACTTTATTAACTCAGAAATGTTGAAACATTTGAGCTTTCCTAAACTAAAATCCCCTTTCCCTTCAGCCTTCTCAGCCTGCTTGTGATAAATCCTTTCCAAGCCCTTCCCACAGCCAGGGTCAGCAGTGACTCAGTGTAAGTTGCCTTGGCAGGCTGGTGCTCACAGCTGTGCTAGGGCAGAGTGCCACTTTCACTGCACAACTAATCTGCTCTTTCAGGTGTCTGTGGGAGACCTTTGGGTGAAAAAGCAAAGCAACTTCCATGATAATTCAACTTTTTAATGACAAAGAGGATTCTTCCTGTAGACACTTTTCTGATAACTCATCTATAGTTAATTTTCTTCTATGGAAGACTGAATATAATTGACTAGTGACATAAAGATATTGCCTTGTCTATAGGCTGCTTCGATTCAGTTAATACCTTGTGCAATATTTTTTTAATTTCAGTGTTTCTGTAACTTGCCTGTGATCTGTTCTAAACAAAACTCACTCTCCTTTAGAAGGACGAGTCCCACAGACATAGAACGACATTGCAACATCTTATAAAATAATCAACACAGCCAGATAGCTCAAATGTCTCAGCACTTAGAGTGTCATGGAAATGGATACTTGCCTGCGGGGATCAACCAGCTCTTCTGTTACATAGTTCAAGAAATTCCAGCCACTGAATGCAAAGGACCCTTGAAGAAAAGCTAATGCTAAATGCCCCACGGATGGAGCCATCCAAAAATTGAATGCGTTGCTTGGTGTCAACTCTTTGTAGTTTCCTGCATAGAGAATGCAAGTCAGATGTTAGGCCACACCTACCTACATCACACACTTTAAAATATGTAAGCTTTTACTTTTTATTCCTTATTCTTTATTGGAACTGAGACTTGATGCTCTTCATGTCACCATGGACTGACATAGCAATTGCAGTGCTTTCTGCAGGACAGTGTCCTGGTGAGGCAACTTGTGCTCTACAGGCACCCTTCACTGCCATCTGTGCCACAGCAAGTCATGAGACCCTTTGTCAACCTGCACTGTCTGAGGGTGGATCCTTGGCAGTGTAAATTCGTACCTGCTCTTAAAGCAATTTTCTTTTACAAGAGTTTGGTGTTGTTTAGTAGAAATCCTTGAAAATAGAATATCTATGGGCCTGAAAGACTTGTCAACACTGTAGGACTATTACCACTAAGAAAACAAGTTTTCTGCTCTCTGTAAGTGTCAGATTTCTTCATCCTTTATATGAATCATCATATACATGATAAAAATATTATAAGTCTTTTGTACTTTCAGCTTTTCAATAACTTGTGACTCAGTGAGACATTTTCCACCTATGTTTAATCTTATAAGTGACTTTTTGTAGGAAATTGGACTACTGCCTGAGATGAAGCAGATATCTTCTTGCCCTAGGCAAAGCATTGCTTATTCATTTTACATCCAGAGCACTTCAAATTCAAGGAATGCACAACAGATTAAAAATCTTTAGTAACTATTCTGAAACATTGTGACCTGCTCTCATTTATTCTATCAAATTCTACAATATGGGCTGGAAAGGGACTTTTTTAAGGGGATACAGCTAATTTCTCCCTTGTGTCATACTTTCCACAGCTGTGTCAGTATGCAACATCACAGCTTGGCAAAACCCAACACACCTTCAGGTCACTTTGTCAGGAGGAAACACAGCAGTAAGTGGGAAAAATCAAGTCTACCAACAGTACCATACCAATGTTAGAGCTGTCTCACAGAGTACCTTTAAAGATCTGTATGAAGCCCACGACAATGATAAGGGTCAGGGCTAAGAGTTTTCCTGCTGTAAATATATCCTGAATGCGCGTTGCCCATCGCACACTGGAGCTGTTCACCCAGGTCAGGAGGACTGGAGAGCAAAAGACTGATTTCAGTGAAACGAAATATTGTTTATTTAAGAACATACAGTCAAAATATTGAAAAACACATGCATGTTCCTGCAGGGAGCTCTAGTGTGGTCAGGAATGAGGGTGAAGAGGAGCATTGTCTTTCCCAAGGAGACTCCCAGCTTCAGGGGCACCCCTGGCAGCCATCAGTCTTCACCCCTTGGGTGCTGCCAGGTGGGGCTCTCCCCTGCTCCAGTAACTGTGCCTGAGTAGTGCTCAACATGTAGGGACCATTGCCTCCTCACAGAAACAGTGAAAGTCTGCAGTCCTGGATCTTGGGTTTGCTTCTGCCAGCTCCAGAAGTAACTGATGCAGAGCTGGCTGCATGCTGCCTGCTGCACACTCATGTTTGTGAATGTGAAAGGAGACTAGGAAGGGGAAGGGCTTAAAGGGTGGTGGGTCACCTGTGCCAGGTGCCCATGGCTCTGCAGGGATCACAGCACTGTCCCATCCCACATGCTCACCTGCCACCACCTTCCCTGGCTCCACAGGGATTCGGGTGCCTTTATGCCTCCCTCCAAGTAAGTGGAAAGGGACAGAATATCCCACACCAGTCACAGTGCCTCTCCTGGAACCTCCCCACTGGCCTTTGGAGTTGTGGCCCTGACCCCAGCCTGGCTGGAGTGGCCCCTCAAGTGGTCCCTTGTAAAACCAGGGCAAGATTTTTGTGTGTGCAAGAAAGCAAATACTCACGTAAACACACCATGGAGAGGATCCTAGAGGCATTATAGGGGGGAATACAGTTAGGGAAGACGGGCTGCAGGACATAGTTTGAGAAGGTCAGTGCAATGACAGCCAGACTAGTTGGGTACATGATAAGCACTGCGCTCCACAGCAGCAGAAACCTGGAAAGACAAGGAAAAGCACAAGAAAGCACTGCTGGTGCTGTGCTGGAGGAGATAACACATGCTCAGCTGTGCACAACGAGTCAGAGCTGAGAACCTTTGTCCTGCTCACACATAATAGCCACTCTCCTCATGATTCTCTTCACTCCTTTTCCTATGTTCTCAACACAATCTGGATTTTAAATGAAACATTGTAAAGCAAAGCATGGTTTAGGAATATGTGGAAGAGTGAGGATTATGACCAGTGGGCATGTTTTGATTTAACTGTGTGTCTAGATGAAAAGAGCTCTCTTGCTCCTGGACTGACATGTCACCACAGCAGACAGTAGTCCCTACACTGAAGGGACTTCTAAAGGGTTTTGGCAGGGCCCTCAGCCATAGGCAGCAGCTGTACTCTTTGGGCTGCTACCAGTTCCTTGCTGGTCAGTGGCGGGGGTTTCTTGTCACTGCTGGTGTTGGCTTCTGACCCAAGCCAGGGCAGATTAGTGCTGCAATATTTTGTGATGGATCACACAGCTGGGGTCCACTGGGCTGGTTGTCTGCCTCCAGTTGTGGCTTAAGATGATTGCAACCTACAAGGTATCTGTGCAAATATAAAGAGTGAGATATTTTGGTTTTTCATTCTGTACAAAGGCAAAAAAAAAAAAGTTAAAAAGGCAGCAGTGGATCAGGTTAGTCTTTGAAAATATTTGAAGTATTATTATTTCTATAGTGAGAAGCAGTCATTGCAAGAAAGTGAAGTTTTTCTTGCCATGTATATGCACACACACATACACAGTCATTTGTTCACATACATGCAAAATGTAATGTGCAGGGATGTGTGACACAGATGAGGATTTGAAATGATATTTCCAAATAGGACGGTATAATTTCTATATTACACAGGTTGCTCTTTAAGGGGCTGCACACACCCAATGTGTTCCCTCCTTCCAGCCCTGTAAATCTGACACAGCTGAGGGAGCCTCTCTGTGTGTCATTAACCTGTAGGGAGGGGCTACGGCTTTTGCTAGGTGCTCCTTAGCTGAAGTGGTAAACGTTTCTCACTCCCATCCTTCACTTTGCCTTCTTGTTTCTGAGAAGTATCAGGCAATTATTAGCTGCTAGAGTTAATTTTGTAAACCAGACTGATGCAAGAGATGGGTACCTTCCCAACTGGAACTGTAGTTTTTTTACATATTCAGCAATTTTTTTCTTTCTCTTTATTTTGTTGTGTGAATCTGGGTTGTTCTTGTTTGTTTTTTTCCCCTCGAATGTCTAATGTTTTTCATTGTGGTTCAGAGCAGTTTTCTCCAGTGATTGCTTTGTGCTATTTGGTGGTGTCGATGATGCACCCAGTTTGGGACAGCTCTGCTTGCTGAGTTAACTCAGCTGGTCCACACTGAAGAATAAATAGGATGTAAAGGCTGCAATAACAATTTGCTAAATATGATTAGGATACTGATGGTGCTGCCTGAGGTAAAGTTGTTTTGTATGGCTGTTGACTGGCAGGGCCTTTGTGGAGGCTACCAGTTTTTCCCTGTCATGTTTATCTTCAGCCAGACAGATTATGTAGGCTGGGAATTGTGTAAAACCTTCAGTGGGGAGAATGACTCTGTAAAGACTGTTTCAGGCAAAACTGGCCCATTGGCCCTTGTTTCTGTGCTGTAATATGTAGTGTGGTATAGCTGGTATTGGGTAGAATATGGTTTAATGGGAATGGAATTGAAGTGCAGGATTGATAATGCAAATTAAAGCAAATGCATAATTTTAGCAGAGGGGGAAAAAGTTACACTGTCAAATGCAAAGCTTAAAAGAGAGATGGCAGTAAAACAAGAAAGAAGCTTGCCTAAGGCGTAGGCCCACTTTTATTGTGTTTCTATGGTAAGTTTTAATCAAAACCTGTTTCTGAGAAAAAGATGTCCATGCTGGTCACTCAGATCACATTCACATCCTCAAACAACCAGCTGTGGGGGCCATGGTGCAATGCTGGCACATACCTTGTTCTCACACTGCCAGCAGCTGCCAGGGCAGGATGAGGACCTGAAGGCCCAGCTGGCTAGGAATGGTTGTTCCTGAGTAAAATGGCTTGTGGAGAGACGATGTTTGTATGAAACAGGGAGATAACAGCATAGCATACCAGGAATTACTTTGTTTCCAGATGGAAAGTGGCAAAATTATTGCCCTGAGTGCTGAGTTATGGCACTGGAGCTGGAGATGGAACTCCTCCCTACAGCCTTTCACAGTTACTCAGTCAGTAGCTGTGATTACAAAAATACAAGAAGTTAAATCTTCTCTTGTTGCTGACTGAGAGGTGATCAGATCTTTATAACAGGCTTGAGACAGCTGAATGTAAAGAAAAAGGAAGATTTATCTATTTGGTTGATTTGGGGATTTTAGTTGTTTGGCTGAGGTGGTTTTTTTCTGAACATTGAAGTTTGCATGAGGAATCTGAGCTCCTGCATGTGCGGGCTGTGAAAGAGCTGGTAAAATAATCTCCCTGTCTGTATTCCAGTTGCTGGATGGATGGCCTCTGCTGTGTTTGGTTGTTGAGTCTGATCCAAAGTTCATTGAAGTTAATGGCACCCACTCCCATCAGTGTGTATATGAATGAGATAATGTCTAATTAAAGCCCATCCCCCCATCTTAGAAATAGGCTGGAGTGCTATTCTTGAGAAGGTGTGGCATTCATGTGAAGTGCCAGTGATCCCTAGACCTAAACTGAATTTTTTTCCAGATACCTCTGTGTACTAATTTCCTCATCTGCAGAGAGAAACAAATGTCATCGTTTGATCTGAGTCTTAAATAGTCTAGTGGACTTGGTGAAATTGGTTCTCAAACAGCTATTTGGGATGTGCCTATACTCTCATGAGGATCTCACATTAGATATGTTATGGATTCAAAGCAGCCTGTGAAAATATAAAATTCCAGTGTAACCTACTTGTGCATCATTAGCAAAAGAAAACAGTTTGAAATAGGTGCTGTAGTACAACTCACCTTAGTACAGTTCAGGAAAAAATGAACTGGTTTAAGCTGGAGACAGTTTGAATACTATTAATGCTATCCTACAGTGCCAAAAGCCTTACTGACTTTGGAAAATTCAAATTCTTACAATAACAAAAAAGAAACATAGAAGTATATGTGAAGTATATTATACTTGCAGTTTAGAGTGACACTTTCTAAAGCTTTAGCTAAAAACTCTCTGCTGACTGATTTTGGTAAGGACGTATGTCCAGTCACCAGCCTCTGCTGGTGAAGCACCTGTGTTAGCTGCAGTGTCATTGCTGAGCATTCAGAAGTAGTTGTATTGATCAGAAACACACTGGAGGGCTTTTCATGAAGCTGAATTTATTCAGTCTTCTGCAAGAATACATATGAAGCCTTTTATTTATCATTTGGGGTAATGTTCTTTTTATGACATGTACAGACTTGCAATCCCACATGCATGATAGGAGAGCTGTGCTCAGATGGCTCCTGCAGCACAGGCTGTGACACATTCCCTGCAGTTTGTGTGCACACACACAAATGCTATTTAAAACCAAAATTATTTCTAAATAGAGACGAAAGCAGGGGTCTTTCTCTGGTACCAGAGCTCAGTAATACTGGAACCCTTCCTCACCTCTTCCTTCTCTCCTGGCTGGAAGAGCTGGGGTGTGTATCTGCTCAGGGTTGTCTCCACCCAAGATTTGCCATCACCACCAGTTTTCAGCAGTGTTTCATGCTGGCCCTGAGCTGAACTTGGAGCAGAACTGCTGCTCAGCAGCCACAGCCCCTGCCACACAGGAAATGGCCCTGTCCTACCTCTGTTATTCCATTCACCTACTTACATTACACCTAGCAAAGTGGCTTTTTAAACAAAAAGTTATGCATCCAGCTATCAATACTGCCAGACACAGAAGCTGAGGCATGTAGTACTCCAATGGCTGTTACAATCAAATATTATTTCTTTGTGCCTTATATCTGTGCAGGAAAACATAATAAAATGGAGGATTTTGGAAGACAGAGAGTGGAGTTGTTGTGGTCTGGGTAGATACAGCATGTGCTCTTATAACAAACATCTTTGTGTGAATAGACCAAACCATCCAGTTGGTCACTGCAGAAGTCAGATGCATGGGAAAGGCAGATGCACTAAAACTTTGTGTACTGTGTTTGATGTACTTGGCTGCAGAAGGATTAAATCAAAAGAGAGAAGCAGTGGTTTTTATCTCAGGGGAGGCACAGTGCAGGCCCCTTTAAGCTCGGACCCCGTGTGCAATGGCCAGTGGTGAATGGGCACTTCCCAAGTGAGAAGCTGAAGGTGCTTGTCAGAGTTCCCCAAAGCTGCAGGTGGTGGTTCAGCAAAGTGCAGCAGAGCACAATCCCAGCTTGGGGGTACTGGAAAATATGACTGAAGCCCTCCTCTTTACACCAAAACCTACCTGAAGGCTTTTGCCTGATGCAACCCTTTGTCAGAATAGTGAGACTATTTCTTTTCTTGAGAGAAGAGCTAGTCTCCACACAGCAAGAATGGGTGCACTACTTCCCTTCAGGTAACAAGTTGTGCTTTTTTGCTATTGCTTGTGCACTGCAAGCCTGGACAGCAAGCAAGTGCTGTCCAAGCAGAACTTCCTGCCTTGAGAGGTGAGACTGTCCCCAGGTACATGCTGGGCAATGATCAATCAACTGGTGTGTGGTTTGTTACAGCAGCTGCATAGCTTGGTGTTTGCAGGGATCAGGGAAGTTCTCTGAATGTGGCAGAGGGAGCTGAGGAACAATTAAAAGCCAGGTTTAGTTGTACTTGATTTTTAAGTAGTTTCATTTTCTCCCCTAGAAAGCACAATCCTTCTGGTTTTTTGAACTCTCATGTTTCTGGCCTCCTTCACAGTGATGTTCCAGGGATGGGACTTGTGACAGTTCGTGGGCTTCTATGCTCTCATTTCCCTTGTCCCTGCTTGCAGACACTGTTCCTGTGAGCTGGCAATTGGGAAGCTGCTGTCTGCCTGCTGCAGTGCCCTGGGGAAGCAGGAGCTTTGCTGTGCAGCTCCTGCCCCTATGAGAAGACGAACCTCAGTGGAGTTGAGATTTGGTTAACCAAGCCAATGTTGTTGTTACCTCAGTCTGTTCTGTGATGTCAGTGTAATTTTCTATGCAAACTGGGACAGCAGTCAGAGGAGAGAGTCCAACAACTAAAGAAACAGATTTCATGAACCAGCACAGGGCAATGACTTAAGTCTGACAAGCATGAGAAATGTACCTTGTGACCAGGCATGTTTGTAATGCTGGCTGTGCCCAGTGCCTGTGTGGCACTGAGCTGAGGCAGGCATGAGAGGACAGCCTTTGGGATCAGGTGACAGACTGCCTGTACTATGCCTGTTTTGATTTGTCCTTGCTCAGCAGCCAGCTCAACTATTATAAGCTCATTTTCCATCTCACATGAGAAGGAATAATCTGGTTTGGTGGTTTTTTTTTTTTTCCTTACTCTTCCTCTAGCTTTCTGTACTGGTGCTTATTTTTCTTAACTAAACCACCAGCATGTGGTATGGCCTCTCTACTCACAATGAGAGAGCTGGTCAGAACATTCTGGTGCTTCTCTAATAGCCTGTGAGTACAGGCTGACAGATTAATTTATTGTAATGAAGACAGGAAAAAGTGTACACTCAAATAAAAAACATAACCTCCTCTCACTTGTCCCTTCCTCACTTAGCCACACTACTGCATTAGAAGTACTTTCAAAGAGAAGTCATTCCCTGAGTTAGCAGTTCCCCCCTCTCTATTTACAACACTTGGTTATTCTGTACAGCTGCAGTAAGTGAAGCAGCTTTGCTTTATTTCTGGTGAGTAGCTCCAGCCTGGCCTCCCTGATGGGTAAAGCTCTTCAATACAAGGCACTGATCATTCATGACTGACACACAAAAATATCACTTGGACACAACATCACTCTTTTCTGTCATGGACTTTGAGGTAGTGAGGGAAGTGAAAGCATCTGTCCCCTTCCCTTGGAAAATAGCACTGGGTGGTCTGTGTAGGGGCAATTTGGTATTTCTAACAGAGAACAGAAAGATTGATTTTGCTAAAGCATTTTTATTGACAAGTCAGATGGCTTTCCCACACCAAATACATAATATAAATGTGTTTTCAAACTAGTTTATAGAGATAGAGTACTTACCCAGCTAACCCACCAAAAATCTCTGTGACATAGGAATAATCCCCTCCCGACTTGGGGATGGTGACTCCCAGTTCAGCGTAACATAGTGAGCCGAGGGCAGCCACACCACCACCAAGCACCCAAATAATGAGAGCGAGTCCCACTGAGCCGGTGTGCTCCAAAACTCCTTTCGGTGAAATAAAGATCCCAGAACCAATGATATTACCTGGAAAGAACAATAGGTTAGCAGTGAGGTAAAAGAAAGTAAATAGTTTGCTTTTATTTATTCAAAAAAAGGTAAACAAGCCCATAGCCTCTACTCAAACAAAAAACACAGCTGTGCCACCCCTGTGCCCCCGTTTTCAGACTTTGCATGACTGCACTATTTCTGATTATGCCCTGGCAAAAGTGTTGCTGTTTATGAGCAATCAAGATGGTAAGTGTGTGCTCAGCTCTGCTCAAGCATGGTAAGTTTCAGTTGAGGATCCATGAGTTTTCTGGCATGAATTTGCTCAGCTTGCACAACTGTCTGCCCTCATCTGCCATGCCCAAGTGTATTATTGAAAGGAGTTAGATGTGACTTTGTAATGAAGATTTTTCATCCACTCCTAAGAGGAATTTGAACAAGCTAAGGCCCATTTCCAGGGAGTTTGGGAGGTCAAAAAAGAAAAGAGTAGCATTATCTATAATGATGTGCACAAAAGGTGTTCTTGCCACCAAGGATAGATTTAAGATTGTGCTTGAAAAAGTAATCTCAAAGTCTGAAATATGAGAAACCCATAAGCATTTTGTGCTTGCAATACCTGTGCTGCTTATTCATCAGCCATAAAGTTTAAAGTCATAATGTGGCATAACTAAAATATTGGACAATATGAGACAATTGAGAAAATGTGAGTTGAAGGAGTGCTGGTTATAGAATAGGAGTGCTGGATACCACAGGTGCTCTTTTTTCATGTGGGGCCAGTATGTGTTTTATGATGGGTGAGCAACTAGCTCACAGGTTGGGCACAAAGAGTTGTAGTGACTGGGGTGACATCAGGCTTGATCTGCCACCAGTGAGGTTCCACAGGGCTCCATCCTCAGCCCTGTGCCCTTCAATATCTTTATTAACTTGGACTCAGGTCTTAAAGGAACACTAAGGAAGTTTGCTGATGACACTAATTTAGGAGGAGTTGTTGACTTCCTCGATGGGCAGAGAAGCCCTGCAGAGAGACTTCAACATATGAGAGAGATGGACAATCCCCAACCCTGTGAAGTTTAGCACAGGCAAATGCTGGATTCTGCACCTGGGATGGATCACCCCTGGCTGTGTGGATGGACTGGGGAATGAGAGGCTGGAGAGCAGCTGCAGGAAGGGACCTGGGGGTCCTGGTCAGTGGCCACTTGGATCTGAATCAGCAATGCCCTGGCAGCCAGGAGGGACATCCCTGTCCTGGGGGCATCAGGCCTAGCATTGCCAGGCCAGGGAGGGACTGTCCCACTCTGCTCTGGGCTGGAGCAGCCTCACCTTGAGTGCTGGGGACAGTTTTGGGCACCACAGCATAAAAAAGACATCATGCTATTAGAGAGTCCAGAGGAGGCCACGAGGATGGGAAAGGGTCTTGAGGGAAAGGATCTTGAGGGAAAGCCTTATGAGTCTTTGGTACTGCTGTGCTGGGTGAACCACAGTTGTACTCATGCATATGAAGAAAGGCCTTAAGTTATAAAAGCCCCTTAAAAATGATCTGCCATCCATACCTTGTTTTTTTTTTTTTTTTTTTTTTTTTTTTTAACACAGATCAATGCACTTTTGGGAGGAGCTAGTGGTATTTTGGGGAGCGTGCTATAATTCAGACATAGTGTTTGTTACCAAAATAGATCTGTACATTTCCATTGCCTCTTTGGAATGGAACTGTATTAGTTTCTGGCCACTCCAGTATTGAACAAACGCCCAAAGAGAGAATAACCTTTAAATGGGTCTGATGGCTCCTTTTGTGCCATCTCCTCCTTCTGACTACTCTTGTTCACTTTACCTCAGGTTTGCTGCTATTTTTGGCAGCAAAGAGCAGATGCAAATACTCATCCTTCAGCAGGCTTTCAGTTTCCACCCCTATCCCTTGGGTCACCTTTCCATTTTGTCCGTACATGGAGAAAGGATGCAGTCCAAACAGCATGGCATCCCTCCAACTGTTAATGGACAAAAATCCAATGTTACAGCATCTCTGCAGACCTGTGCTGCTGCATGGTGCTGCCAGGGTGCTTCTCTAAGCTCCGCGGTGGCTTTGTGCTGGTGAGGGGGTGAGTTGATGGCACAGTGGGTTTCTGTACCCACTCAACTTCTGTGGTGTGATGGACACACCTGACGTGGGGTGGGAAGGGTGGGGAAGTGCAGAGTTAAGCATCAGGAAGCAGTGTGATCTGGCCATATTGTGATGAACCCAAGGAAGAGAGAGCTGAGTCCTGGTGACGTGTAACTGCAGAGAGAAGGTGTGGCAGTGATCTGGCACAGCAGTGCCCGAGTGCAGTCTAAACAAACAGTTGCTGATGTGTTTTTTAAATGCTTGTGCTTGGCACAGTCAAAGCTTTGAATCTCTCTGTGTTTCATCTTTCTGCCTCCGGGAAGGGGCATGGCTCATCCCTGGCAGCCTGGCTGATGGGCAGTGAGGCTCTTTCTCAAATCCAAATGGCTGCAGGGAGGAGGTGTCTGTGGCTTAGACTGATGGCCTCCTGTTAAGGTAAGACTGCCTAAGCAGTACTCCTCTGTAACTCTGCCTGAGCTGGAAACAGCCAGAACTTTCTTTGTTTAAGGAGAATACTTTCTGGGTGCAACTATATGAAGGAGCAGGACAAGGATCAGACACCCTTCTGGATGGTTCTTTCAGGCAAACGTCATGAGATTTTTTTTTTGTAAATTAAGTAGCTAATCATATTTAAAAAAATGTAATATCCTTCATGAGTGAATAAATAATAAGGCAAAATTTTTTTTTTTTTTTATTATGGATTTCCTATTACTTTGCACTCACAACACAGGCAAGAGCCATATCAGTAGGAGTGGAAGTGCTATACCCCTTCTGATAACAAAATGTTCTTATGAAAACCTGGCATGAGCGTGGTAAATGTGCCCAAAAAAGCACTTTCACTTCACTTGGCATAGGACATGTTTAAAAATAGATATGGTGGAGATACTGAAATGCTCCAGAAAATAAGATGACAGAAACTGCCTGATGAGAAGCAATTTTCAGGAGGTCTTGGTCAGCAGGAACTGGAGGGAATTTGGTGAGCAGCTCTGGGGTGAGAAAACGCAATATGCAGTCTTTCCCATACATAGCATGATATTTTTTCATCTCTTGATTCTTGGTGTTTGTTGCCTTTTTTCCTCCTTTTCACAATAATATGGAATAGTTGGTATAAAAATACCATGACAACCTCAGCTTTTGTTTAAAAATTCTGTTACCAACCCTCATGAGTCAGAAGGCAAGCAAAATATCCTGAAATATAAATACGACTTCTGAGATCTTATCCAGTGTCATGATTATTTTTCTTTTGGGACAATGTTGAGAGCAGTTTCCACATCCTAGAAAAATAGGAAATGGAGGGAGGGGAATAAAAAAAAAACAAAAGGAAGAAATGTCCGTGTCTTCTTATCTCTCCAGTCAAGTAACACATCTGGCAGTGCTGCTAGTAAAATTAGTAGAATGTTTGCATGAAAGAACCATCCAGAAGGCTTTCTGGTCCTTGTCCTGCTCCTTCAGATAGTTGCACCCAGGAAGTATTCTCCTTAAACAAAGTTCTGGCTGTTTTCAGCTCAGACAGAGCTGCAGACGACGAGCCCAGCCTGTCTTCTATGAGCCGCATGCTCAGCCCAAGCAGCCACACTTGCCGGGTCTTGGGTCAGATGAACCCACACTAGCTGTTGCAACAGGGGTGTGAAGTGGTTCCAACCTCTCCAATCAGCCATGCTCCATCTCTGACTTAGTGGAAGTGGATCCCAAATCTGGTTATCTGTGAAGAGAATGTCAGTCCCTCCATCCTTTCAAATCTCCAGTTGTTTCTCTAGTTATGTTTAGGATCTTTTGTGACCTGGACCTGGAATGGGTTTCCCAGACCAGTCACACACATGCAGCATGTAGTTTTGCTCTGAGGTGAGTACCTCGTGTAGAGCTAAACCATTTGGGAACTGTGGTAATGATGTGAAAATTAGGACATGGGGCTTATTGAAAAATCCAGTGTTTTCATTTTGGCTCCAGCTTTTGAACGATGAGAGTGAATTTGGGGTGAGATATGGGGTTTTGATATCTTTTAATATAACTATGAGAACTGAAACTCCTCTCTTAAACAAAAGCTGGATTCTCACCAAAACACTTCAAGAACTGCACCTTGAAGGAAAACAGTATCACTGTGCTTGTGAGAAAAAAAAAGGAACTTGGTAATACTTGGCATATTCACTTAGAATGCAAAATCCTTAGGGCATCTTTTGTCTATCTGAAGCCCACAATCCACATAGACTATCAAAATAATGGATCTTACAGCCTGTTGAAAGTACCCATCAGTTCTGTAAGAATGGACTTACTTATTATATGTAGAGGCTATATTTGGTCTTGCTTGGATAAAACCAAGCAATTTCCTGTGTAGTTAGCAAAGAAAAAGATCACCCATGCCTTTTTATTGCATGCACATTTCTTTAAAGATCTGTTGTAGATTTGAAATTCTGAATGGCTCAGCAATTTGTCTAAGCAGCTCTTTCCCTTAAAAAGTGAGGTACTAACAACAAAGAAATTCTGTGTCTTCTTTTTTTTTTTTGGCCACAATCAGGTTGTGACTAGTTGTTCAGTGAATGATTATAGCAGGCAACATTGCTAAAAAACTGTGCATGGTTCATGAATATGAATCCTGCCAGACTCCTGCTCTCATTGGGTGCTTGTTTGTTGTCCTCAGGAGATGGCACTCCACACTCAGTGCACATTGCAGGTGAGAAGGTGGGGAGGTGTGATGTTCAAAGGCAGGCAGAGGGAATGCCTGTGTTAACGGGGTGTCGTGCTCCCTTCAGCATTGTTGTGGTGGTGCATCCTATGTTTATCCAATCAGAATAGGAATTAGTAAGACAGTAGTCAATCACAAGAGTCAGGCTCATCAAAGATTATATCCCCAACTGCAGAGTGGGTGTTTCATTGCTACAGTTGTGACAGATGGTCTGAGTATGTGACTGGGTATATTGACTATGAAGGGCAAGTCTGGCACCCTTTTCTAAGTATCAACGTGCAGAAGCTGTAGAAAATGGGATTTTTTTTTCTTTAAATTAAGTGTTTGAGAACAACCTGATTTCAGGTACAGCTCTCTCTTGGTATATTGGTATACTGTATCCTCAACAGCAGATACAGGCAGTTTTTACTAAGAATAGAATAATAATTAAAAATTT
This sequence comes from Chaetops frenatus, assembly GCA_013400775.1. Lineage (NCBI taxonomy): Eukaryota > Metazoa > Chordata > Aves > Passeriformes > Picathartidae > Chaetops > Chaetops frenatus. The sequence continues at coordinate 358,425 of VZTR01020117.1, read as the reverse complement.
CTCCCATCCTCTCAGGACTTCCACATCTAGGTAGACATTGCTCAGACCAATAGGATGACAGTCTGTGTCACCGCTTTAAAAAGTTCTCTTACAAACAAATGCTGAAGCTTTGCATCCTGCCTAGGAATTATAAATAGATACATCTTTTTCAGTAGAAAATATTGTAAAGAATTGAGAATCCTGTTTGGCAACAGCAACAAAAAAGCTTAATCAAAAGGAATTGTGCTTTGCAAACTGTTTAAATCCAAATTAAATATGAGGTGGATTATGTCAATAATGGTGATGATGTAACTCATCATGGATGTTTACTTATTTATTTACTTATGTATTTAGCAGAAATCTGCTAAATGAAGCAGCTTCTGGTGCAGCTAACTGCCAGTTAATTGGTTCCCAGGAGTTAAGCACTCCCAGCTGAGGATGTTAGTGACCAGTTTTGACTGTCACTGCCTGTTTGTTAACTCAGTGCATGACAGCTACAAAACCAGTCAAGAAATAAAATGCACAGTTCATAATTTTGGTGCGAACTGGAAATTTTGTGGCAGCACAGACAGCCCGAATGACTCTGTTTATTCACAGTAAATAAACTTGCTGCTCTCTGCCCTGGCTAAGCTCGAGCTCTGGCTTAGCCATGTGCCAGCAGTCCCAACCACATGGCCAGGCATAAGGCTTTGCCCTGCTCTTCTCCAGCTTATTAAGTGTAGCATCTAATGCAAGAGATTGTAAGTGTCCCCTCCTCCCCCATTAAAATACAAAGACTAAATGAAATTCTGAATCAAGAAAACAGCTCTAAAAAATGACTTGCCTTTAGGGACTCAACAGAAAAACTATCAAAACTATCAAACACTTCAAGTGCATTTTCTTAACCTCTGGTCAAACATGAATTTAGACTATGTGAAAGTTAAGGTATTTAATTCAATTTCCTGGAGTTTTTTGCTTTTAAATAGAATTCAGAAAACTTTTAATGAAAAATGGATGAAGAGTTAAAGGATCTACAAAGCTTGGCATTAAAATAATAGCCATTTAACTTCATATGCAACTAAAAAAGAGGAACTTCTGTATCAGTGGAAAATGAATTATGGCTGCTCTGCTAATATGCTTGCAAAACCCCCCCCCCTCAAAAATGGCTATTAAAAAAACAGTGATAATTTAATGTCTACAGGGATTAGTATTCAACAAAATTAAACAATCTTAAAACCTGACTTCAAATATTTATGTAAAAATTCCTAGCAAGAAAGAACATGACCGGCCATTATAAACTGCTATTTCAACATTCCAACTGGATTTTACTGCATTAAGAATTTATAATCTGATTATACTACACACAATTTTAAAGATTTTAAAAATTGGGCTGCTTCAAATACTGACAAAAGTGTTTTCCTTAACTTCTGATAGATGTATAAAGATGATTATTTGCCTTCTGAGCAATAATATGCAAGTGTAGTCCACGAGGACTTGAAGAACCAAAGTTTTCTAACAATGGAGTGGATAGAACAGAAAACTGAGTTAATGAAAGTAAATATTTCAGGCATAGCTTCACTAATAATACCTGATGCAGCCTTACAAGGTGTGCAACAGTGTTTCAGTGATAAGGGTTAGATTTTGCTATTGCATGAGGTACTGTGGAGATCTGTAAATAATTTAAATTTCTATGTATTAAAAATCAATACTTGCTCAGCAGGGCACACTGTGCCCTGCCCAGTTGCGCAACGGGCAGAGAAAAGGCAGACTTGCCCATCCAGTGGGCAATGGGCTGGAAATGTGTGTTATCTGGAGAACTTGAAGAGCTGTGGCAAGGATGGAATATCATTCTTATCCTGAATTTTAGTGAATGTTACTGTGGGTGCCAAATTTTTGGTTTGCTATTCTCCCCAGTAATCAACCAGTCTGCAGGATGATGGCATGCATCCTTCCCCAGAGAGAGGAGCCTTCTTATCTGTTATTTTAAGAAAATATAAGACTTATTAAATTGCAAAGGCCACTGATGAATGGAACTAGCAAGTAGATAGCACTTGTATGTGCCAGCTGCATTGTGGTGATTTTGGGAGTGTGTTAGGCAGCTGTGTCGCAATTAGTGAAAAAAAAATCACAGTCCAGAGAAGAGCAATCAAGGCAAATTTGTGCTAACCTCAGTCTTCACAGGAGCTTTAATATATGTGGGGCCATTTGAATAGTTCTTTAAAAGTAGTAAACTGCTCATCTGGGTCTGGCTTAAGGTATATAAACTGCTTAATGATGGTGGTTTGTTTGGATTCCCTTTCCACCAGTAGTGGAAGGCAGCCTTAAAGGAAAGCAGTACTCTAATCCTGCAAGATGCATTTATGGGACTGCAATGCTTTGCTATTCACCTGAAGCCTGCTGCTTGCCATGGGAGACTGACCATGCTCAGGCTATTAGTAGTGCAACCTCTGCCAAAGTACCCAACAGCTTAAACTCACAAAAACATGGTGGTTTAAAATTTCTACATTTTTGTAAAATAAGTGATAGTTTGCCAAATACTTTTCTTCTACTGGAGCAAGTTAACCAAGAGAAACTTCATCAAGAAAACTTTTAAGCCTCTGTTCTGGTAACATGGTGGTCACAAAAGAATCTGCTGCTTCAACAGCATTCAAAAGAGGTTCCATTGGCATGTGATGACTACTTATAGGAAAGGTACATCTGTGCCATACAGACCTCGCTACAGGAGATAATATGTGGGGATATTCTTCTTATAGCACTTGAGTCAAATGCAAATGTTCCAATAACCAAAGACAGCACTGGAAACTCTGATCCAGTTCTCTGACTTGCAAGCATCATCCTCTCCTGAGTATGCATGTGGGCATACACTAGGTATGACAGATGAATTTACAAATCTTTTTGTCCAAAATTGCAGGGCCTAACTGAGAAGGAAACCTAGTTGTCCTTATCAGTTGGTGCTAGTCCCGACCTGCTGGAGACCAAATATTTAGATGGTGTGTGCAGAGGACAGACCTGCACTAAGGCAGATAAAGGGCCAGGAGGTGCTGGGGATTAGGCCTCCTAGGAGCATGTGAAATAATAAAGAAGATGACATGTCTGCTAGTACATGGTTTTATTCAGTTTTATTTGAGTTACACTGTTACAGTGTGTTTATTTTAAAGAAGAAGTTAAAGCCTGTATGATAGGATTTTGCTATTGTTCTAAACTGAAACTCCCTTTATTCTGCTAATCCTTTCACAGGCTGCAGGCTCTGTCTCCTCTTTTCAAGCACACAGTCCACTGCTTTATTTCCTGCTCCTCTGTTCTGACTCTTGTACTTGGTGTGACTTCTCTACTTCCTTAACTTCTGACTTGTTCTCCTCTTCTCTTGCCAGCGTTGGGATATGTGGGCTGCATTTCATTACCACAAAGAGGAAACCTCAGCCTCCCTTGCCCTTCTCTGTACGCTGCAACAATAAGACAGAAATATCAGGAAAAGTCTTCTCCTAGGGACTAGGTGACTACTCCTAGGGTAAATAGCCCATTTTTAGTGGGATAATCTCAAAGTGGGCTTCCATATGCTGCCACACTCAAAGCAGCCTGTCCAGGAGTACAGCTGTCCAGGAGGAGATTACAATCTGCTACTTTTGCTGAGCTTCATATTGCACCTTCGTCTTCTGCCTTATTCCTTCACATCAGGGACCTTGAGTAGGGTTTATTGCAGGGCAGTGCTGCCAGGTGAGGATGAGGGAAGCTCACAGACAGCTGCAGAGCAGTCCTTTTTGGTGGTTCCCACTGCATTCCCACTGGCAGTGGTGCATGGGTCTATAGGGAACAGAGGCACAAACTTCCCCCTTGACTGTGGGACTTCAGCACCTAAAGGAGGTACTGTGACCCTTTAAGCAAAGGAGAGAAGGTTTCAACCCTCCTACCAATTTCCAAAGAGAAACTGAATGCCAAACCTACCTTGATGCTCTGAGAGGGATGTGGACGAAACCCCTGTGATGTTCCTAAAATGCCTCAATTGCCCTGGTAAGAAAGTGCAGCATCGCACACTGACTGCTCTCTATAAATAGTGCAGCTTTATGTTGTTTTGGCTCTTGTTATCTGTCCAACATCTGGTTTCTGTGCTCTCTGGATCTCAATATCCTGACTGGGAATTTTACCTGCAAATGGCAGAAATGTGTCTTTAAATCCCCTGATTTAGAAATGGGTGATCTGTAAAGCTCTGCCCTGCAAGCATGCTGGAGCACATGGGGGCCTTCTCTAGGACACTGTGTGACTGATTACTAACCGATAAATTCTGATTTTAAGGAAAGCAAGTGATAGTGGAGATTGGTCCTTCTGTAGTGGCTTAAGGAGCAGATGCCATCCCATTCAGCTGATTTAATGTTTGTCCCTCGGCTGAGAAATCCCACAAGTGATAGCTACACCTCTGGGAGTGCTCTCACAGGGCCCTCTACACCTGCAATGATTTTCAGTATTTACCAAGAAGAAAAGCAGTTACAAAATGCTGCTGTAATGCTCACAAACTCAGCAATAAAAACAGCCAGAGTTCAGCTGTTGTTGGGGAGCACTGTGGGTCAGACAAGGACAGTATGACAGATACAGCTTTTTGGCAGCCCGCTCTTCAGCCCTACTCATGCCAATGGTTAAGACCCCTGCACCATCTTTGAAGCATAATTTGTTTATTGGAAAATGCTGGATTTTTTTTCCTTTTTTCTCCCCCTAATTCTATTATTTTTGCTCATTGTGATTGATCATGGTGAACAGATTATTCAGTCTGGAAAATTCATCAGCAACTGCTGCCCAGTGGGAAAGCCTCATGCTGTCCATTCCTGAAAGCTGTTAGTCTGCATGGATGTGTCATTGCCTGACTCAGAAAGATTAAATAAAACATCAATATGGAATTTCAAGAGTTACACAGCACACAGAAGGATTTTTTTGTTAGACAAGTCCAGGCTCTAGCAAAAGAAAGCAGCCTAGAATTTGGCATGTCTCTCTGACCCTCCACACTCTCTGCTTACCTTGCACAGCATTTCTGAAGCTTTTTGCTGTGAAAAATGTTCCTCCTTGCAAATTAAAAATTTTGCATGTATTAGTGTCCTTGCAACCCTCAGCTATGGCTACCAAAAACCCATGTGTGCTCTGCACAAGCCAAGGGACAGTGTGAGGACTTAAGGGGAAACATTACAGGAATGAGCAGGTCTGGAGAAAAGACACAGCTTGAACTTGATTGCTCAATTTCAAACAAAGCAAAACCCAACTCTCACTCTTGCCTCTGATTTTCTCTCACATAACTGGGTTTTATGCCTTCTGCTCTGATTCCACAAAGATGAACCCTGCAAAAGTGTCCTCAGACTCAGGCCAGTTGGTAGATTTTGGACTGTGCTTACACAGCTTCTGCAAACTTGGGATCCATTAAGAGCACTTAAAGAAAAGAAAGAAAGAAAGAAAAGCAAGCAAGCAAGCAAGCAAGCTCTAAACTAGGTATCATTAATTCTTGATTTCTCAAGGGGTATAATGGGAACTTCAGTACGCCAAATTTTTAAGGTAAAGCTTATTCTTCAACACTACCCTGAATAGTAAAAGGCTAAAATGTTCAAAGTGCCTTCCTGAATTGAAATTCCTGACAATACATGTTTGAAACAATGCTGTATGAAAATGACAGTAACAAATCATCCAAATACTCTTGTGTTGTAGCTCAAGTTATGTTATTGAGAAGAAAGATTGATTTTGAATCTCCTATAAGGTCTACTGCCATTGCCTACGGTCTTACACAATCTTATTTTGGATGCAGATGTAAACAAGACATGAACTTCTTAGCAAAGTTTGGGGTTGTTGCAGGTTTCACACTTCCTTGAATGGAAATCATTCACTCTCTCAAGTTTACATTCTTCTGACTGTAAATCTGTGTTAGCATATTCTCTGTGGTTAGTTTTACCTCTGACCATGGTAATCTCAGCATTTATGTCTCTCATTTACATCTCTAAGTGGGTTTATCTCTGTTTTATCAAAGAATACAAAGATAGGCTAAGGTCAATGAACTGAGGTGGAATTTAAAAACAAAAAAATGGTATTTATTCTTCCTGGGGTGTGCACAACTATTGTGCAATGATATTTGACTTAAAACTTGCACTTAACTCGAAGTGCACTTTGGTAAACAGCTCAACCTGAGCTTAAATGAGAATCACTAACACCTATCAGCTCAGTATACACTTTAACAGTGTCATGGTTTGAAAAAAAAACCAACTTCTTTTTCCTTCCTGGAAAGATTTGTTTTTCCACTTCCACCAGGGCAGATTCCAGCAGAGGTGAGGAGCCCACAGATTGGCTAATTTTAAGATGGGCACTTTGTGTAGCCACTTGAACACTGAAAGCATCTTTGCAAAACTTACATTTTTAAGAGCGGAAAGTTAGAAGTTCTCTTTGACTTCCATTCGCAGGGAAGGGAACATCTCTGCACGCCCGGCCGGCCGCTCTGGGCCTCAGGGCCTGGGGGCTGTGCCGGGGCTGCAGCCGGGTCCCTGCCGGCTTCCCCCTCCCCTCCTCTCGGGCAGTGCTGCTGCTGCTGCTGTGGGGCTGCTTTTGCTCCCCCTCCCTGCCTGAGGGAGAGGAGAACGGAGCTCCAGGAGGGGCCACC
>VZTR01020117.1:295845-351287 GCA_013400775.1 Chaetops frenatus | reverse complement strand
AAGAAACCATCTAGGGGTTGATTTTGGTGTTACATCTGGGGGTTAATTTTGATTCTACATCTGGGGAGTGATTTTGTTTCTTTTTTTTTCCTCTCTTGCTTTTTTGTTCTGTTAATAAACTATCTTTACCTTTGAAGTTTAGGCCTGCTTTGCATTTCTCTTAATCCTTATTCTCACGAAACCACTACACTACACTCTTGCCTAGTGTGAGCAGGCGAGCAGGTGAACGTGAAACCACTAAAACAGACACCACTTATGATGCTGTGTTGCTGTCCTCATGTATTTAGAACCAGTGCAGACTTGTATCTTGACTTTACTTTTAAATATATAATTTATTTTTAAAGAACATGTTTAGACAATTTTACTGTGGAGAACTAGAAACTCCTGGATTTCCAAAAGAAGTGGCAGCTTTTCTTGCAGTTCTTAAATATCTATGATCTGGGAATTTAAGCACCTGTTGTAATATGATCAAGAGTTAGCAATATTATATAATATACTTATGCATGTATGAGTCTTGTATTTGCAAATATCACAACTATCTTCTGAAATTATGTATCTTCAGAATTATGAGACTTCATGTTGCTCACTGATGTTTTTATGTATGAAGTTTACCTAAGCAGTTGACCAGCTGTATAAAAAAATTCATCACAACGATGTTGCTCCTGCCCCCTGAATAGAAAAACTTGTTCATAGAATGGTTTGAGTACACAGAAACATGGAATTAAATTAGCTAATCCTGCAAAATACATGTTAACACAGACCTGAACACTCCTGCTATCACAGTGTATAGGACCCTGGTTATAATACACACTTCCTGCTCTAGTTTTGCAGGAGATTGGAGATCAGTCATGTTTTCTTCTTTCCTAGTTTCCTAATGTAACAGACTTACATTTGAAGCATGTTCTTTATAAATGTCACTTTAAAGAGTTTTCTCCTTGATCTGGGGTTTTTCAGTCCTAGTTCTTCTGAGCAGCCATATCTCAGCCAAGAATTCCTCAAGCTATTTTGGAAGGCCTCAAAGGGAAACAAAGGTATTTCAATAGATGGTATATTCATAGACCTGTCTTCAGGGAGGTTCTTTGAGTTGATGGCTAAAAGTGAATTTGCTCCTTTTGGCCTTTGTGTGCCTCTTTCCCTGTCTGAAATATAGGGGATGATCCCTACACAGCTGCTGCAAAGGGCAGCCAGGATACTGTTCCTGTCCCCTGACCATGTTTGGTCAGTGACAAGTGTGTTCATTTTCAGATTTGTAGTAAATGCATGAATGGGACTGGCCCCTGTAACTTCAATTAATGCGAACAGATTACACTATACCAACTATTGTTGGCATTGCTCTCTGCTGTGCAACCTGAACACTATCAGGTTCCTTCTTGATCACTTCATTGCAGTGCAACTGCCAACCTTGCTCAGGTATGTGAGTAACAAATACTGTGTTTTGTACCTAGTTGCTTTAATTTAATTTAATTTAAAGCCTGATCCTATGAGGCAATGAAGTCCTCTGCTCTTGTTGCCTTTGGTAGGATTTGAGGGACCAGTTAAGAAAAGGGTCTTTAATTTTCTATCAGGAGCACAAGCATGTGAAGAAGAGCTATTCCTTCTGTATGCACTCGTAATATGTACAGGATTGAGCACCTCTTGTAACAGTCTGCTTAAATCTCACTGTGTTGCTAGGGAACTGGCTGTGTCCACAACCAAAAAACACGGAGACGTATCCTACTGGTTTCTGGCAGAGTTTACCATAAGAAATGGCTTTATTGCAACAAGATCTACTAGCAGGAGTACGAAAAATGTAACTTGTCAGCTATTTTTGAAAATTACACATACTTCAATTCTATCACACACATGGAAATCCCTTTCAAGCTGAAGGCTGGCATGTGAGGACACCACCAAAATCAAACACTCCTTTCCTTTATTCTTTAAAATACTGATTCAGCTATTTTAAATTAATACTTGAGTCAAAGTACAGTGTTTGGAAGCTTAACATCTTGGATGCTCTCTGCTTTTTGTACTAACTAACGCTATTACTATTTTCAAGACTCATAAAAAGAGTTGATTATGTATGTTTCCAAAATGTATGGCTTTTCAAGTTTTCAGACTGCATTTAAAAGTATCAGAAAAAATAAACTTGTATTTATGGAGACCTAGAATGACATTTCTGATATTTCTTATCCCTTTCAGGTCATCAGGACTGTCTGTGTTGTTTTAAATTAGTGATAAAGCAAGGCTTGAAACTCCATACACCAAAGAATAAGTCTGCTATCAAAACAGGACAAAATCTGGGCATGGGGAAACTGAAATATAGTCTGTGGTGAACTCACTTATAACAAACAAGTAAACTCTGTCCTGTTAAGCTCTCAGGAGAGCTGCTAAGGAATTTTGAAATAATTCAGACGAGGAACTCAACCCTGCATTTTCATTCTTGTTAGTCCTTTTCTTGCAAGTCCCTAAGAAAAAATGATCCCTTGTGTGTTTTCTACAAAAGGATGAATTTTTACAATATAAAAGCACACACTTTAAAGCTGTGAGTCCTCATTCCTTGGCAGTCATTATCTTCAGGTTTATGGAAAAACACATCCTTTCCAAGGCATAGGTGGGCAGGAAGGCAAGAAACACTCTTCTGGATTCATCAGCCCTCTTTGTGGGGCCTGACCATGAGCAATCTCACAGCACAAAACTATTAAAAACCTATCATATCTGGCACCTGTTAATAGTTTTTTTCTCCTTCTCTCAGGATGGTTGCATGATTTAACAGCAAAAAGATGGAAGACACTGAGGAACTGGGAGACTAGCCAAATAAGGATGTTTTTTCTTGTCAGACCTGTAGCTTAACATGTCATGCATGTGTACACAACTGCAATGGCCTTTTCACAAAACTCCTTGTGTTACAGAGCAGCCATTTCAATATTCAGACCTCAAGTTTTGTCCAGCACTGTCTGGATGCATCTCTGTAAGAGAGCAACATTATATACTGACTGCTCATCCCTGCATGACTTTCTAACCCAGAGTTTATGTACAATAATTACATGCCTGTGCGTTGACCAGTGCTATAAGTGAATTAGAAATTTTGTTATGGGCAGCCTAGTGACATTCATTGCCATAGATCACATTAATATTGTGGATTTTAGCTCTCTCATCCATTCAACAAAATGAGATTCTTCCTTAACTAAATTTCTCCTGGTATTTGTGGATGTAAATAAGGTCCTTATATTGTTCAAACATAATTTTCTGTGGTATACTATATTAAGATGTTTGACCTGATCTAGATTAAGCGGCTTCATATAACAGATGAAAGAGCTATTGTTTTTCACAGCAGAAAAACTGCCACTCATCCAGATCACTGACCTATTTCTTAGAGTTAGATTAAGCTTTCTAAAGTTTTACTGATTTTAAATGGTATGTTTTACACTATTGATATTTTAGTCCCACATCTGAAGTGTGATTATGCCATTATTTAAGGCGCAGATAAAACAAAATTCAACTTGATTTTCAGATGCAAAAAGATTTTAGTTTTCTGTAAGTTTTGGTACTATTCTAAAGAAAGTGTTAAATGAATCAGAGCAATTCAGCTCTGGGGGTTGTTCCATTACTCAATGATACAGAAATTCCTCAGGCTTAAACATCACCAGTATAGTCCTCGTTACTTTTCTTGCCCTGAGATCCAGCGGAATTTGTCTCTATTGCCTGAAAGAGATGATGAACCATGTCTAGGAGCAAGAATTTAAACAGCTCACCCTAACACTAGATTGGTTCGTACATTACCCTGCAATCAGAAAAACAGCATCTACAAGTTTCTGAAGATGGGAACAATTTGTAGACAATCACTCTTCAAATCTTGCTTTTCACCCCTGACTTGCAAAGGCCAGTGCCAGAAGAAAACATTAGGAGAATAAACTAGTACTGCATAAAGAGATTTTGTGGAGGCTGACGTGAATAAATGTATTTACCACTGTACATGTCTTTCCTCTGCAGGACAATAGGGCTTGCATATTCTCTATGCTTTCTCACTATATAGGGAGGGATACATGCATTTAAAAAGGAATTAGGGTTAAGGAATAGCTGAGATGCTCAGTCAGTTGGATTGTTGGCTCCCTGCTCTTTTCCATGAAACATCTGCTAAAGAACTCTTTGGGAGACTTCTGGGTTTTTAAGGACCAACAGAGTAATGCAACACTATTAGGATGTTTTATATTTGGGGCACTTCAGTACTGACAAATGCCTTCTCATTTTCTCATGCTGCAATCAAGATGACAAAAAAGTGTGGCAGCTAGTAGAAACTCCCCCCCGAGTTCTACAACAAAAAACACGGTCTCAAAAGGAAAAGTTTGGCACAAGAAAAGCTGCAAACAAAAGAAAAAGCTAAACCTCCACCAAACCATTTCTGCTTGTGAGCCTGCCAAAGCAGAACAGACTTTCTCAATAGAAAAGGCTACATTATACTAGAAGGAAATGAGCTGCAAGGCACAGGAAAAGGGAACACGAGTGGAGATTTATGGCACTGCTGAAAGCAGGCACTGTACTGCCAGATCAGGAGTGAGACACTTACCAAAGGATGCTACCTTTGTTAGTTCATCTGTCAAGGAAGGAGTTTCTATTGTAGGGTATCTAAACTACTGGCATTCACTGCAGACAGCTCATTGCTTCAGCCTTGTGATTAGAGTCAGTTTGTCCCAATCAGAATTTTCTACTTTTATTAGAAGATAGAAAGGTTAAAAACCCCAAAACCCAGCAAAATTCACCCAAAACCATCAGTCAATGAATACTTGATAGCTAATGACTTGGAAACAGAATTGTGCGGCAATTGTTGCAGAAAAGTACAAATGTAGTGTTTTTCTTTTTTTTTCTCTTCATATTTTACAAGTGAGACTTCACATGCTGAATTCTCCTTGATATAGACTGCAGCAGAAAGGCACATCTGTGGACAAATAAACCCCTTTTCTTTCTCCATAAATATTCAGTAAAGAAAAATAGAAAGTTAAGGCTTTTAAGGCTCTTCCCCCACCCCTCTCCTCTGCCAGGAATTTCCAATTACAGCTCCTTTTTAGACTTCCTGTGTAAGTAAGTTTAGTCTCAGAGGTAAGCTGCTAGCCCAGAGAAGCTGCAGAATCTCCCTGAATTTTTACCAAGCTTAATTTGAACTTTGCCATGGTTTTTACTTTCAAGTAAAACTGCAGCTTGTTTTCAGCTCCCTAAACTCAAGTCGAAGGCTACCCCAAACAATTCTGATGGAAAACTGTATGTTGGAACAGTCTTGAAGAATGTGGGAACATGGTATCACCCCTAAAATATCATGCCATAAATGTAACTTGCATTTTGGATGGGCATTTCTAGCTTTCTTTTTTTCCAAATGCAGGATCGGATCTTCCTCAGTAGTATGAACCTTTTTTCCTATTGGGTACCATACCAAATTATGGATACCTATCAGCTTACACGTAGATATGGAACCTGGACATGTCATTTTCAGTAGTTTTGAATCTGAGCCTAAACCTCTGGGGTATGTGCAAAAAACATTCACAAGTCCCTCAAAAGTGTCTTTGTGGTTTCTCACTAGTAAGGAATATGTACTTATCTTGAACAAAGTCTGACTGCTAACTTTACTAAACCATAATATGCATTTATGAGAGAACAAGAGATTGAATTACAGTTCTCTATAGTCCAGAGCTAGATCCTGAATTATTGCCCTGAAAAAAAACCAGTTGAGCATTTGTAAATACTTTGTGTGTTATGTCAGTAAGTGCCATCTGGAACTAAATGCTCAAAACATTACTTAGCAAGGTGTGTAACAGATAAGGAAGGCTGACTCCTTTCTAAAGTGTTTAGAAGCACTTTCTTTTTCTTTTTGAGAGAGAACCATTGAAGTGTAATCTGTACTACTCTCAGAAGTTGCCAAACAAAAGTGTGTCCCGAAACTTCAGTTAGTTCTAAAAGTGAAATGCTCTTGCACAGATTCAGAGAGGGAGAAAGGTCTTGCTGCAACACCACTGTTTTCTATGAATCCAGGTAGGATCACAGAAATCAGGAAAAATCATCCAGTGATGGGTGGGGGTTTTTAGCTGTTTTTTTTTTCATACATCTTTCTTTCTGCTGCAATCCTGTAACTTGGGTACTACTCTAGTGAAGTCTATTGGGTCTGGCTAGGAATGATCTCCTAATGATTTGACAAGTTACTTGATAAATAGATGGATCTGATTCAACAACCAAAACCAAGTCCACTTAAGCAATCGTGGCACATGAAACATGACCAGAGAGGATACAGCAAGCACTATGCATTAATATCTGTCCATTTCCACTTGAAAAAGAATAATATGAAGGCTATTCCTAGTTCCATGTATTCTCTTTCTCCAGTGTGAAGCTAGCAGCTTGCTGAGTCCTGTACTAGATTTTGCTGATAAAGACTATCTGTGGGATTTTAAGGGTTGTTAGAATGGCAAGAGGCAAAGAGGTAAGGAGACAGCTAATTGACACACAGGAAAGCTGGCAAATAGTTTTCTGTTAGTGACAAGGAGGACAAATCACACTGGAGTGCTGCCCTTGGAAGTGATATTTATGTAAATAAAAGCTTCCATGTATATGCATATGCAATTATTTGTATGTGAGATGACAGGAGGATACAATGACAACCAAGGCAACTTGGTTGTTCCCTTGATGGATTATTATGCTGTGGGCAGTAAATTGCACTGCATACTGGGAGAACTCTGACTGAGGAGGCATCTCCGATGTAACGAGGCTTTTCAGCTTGTAGGCATTCTCCTGAGACCATCCACTGGGTGGCTGACTGACGTCAGCTATGGATGACAGTAAGTGAGTGCTGCTGTCTGGGCAATGTCTGGGCAATGTGGACAGATAAATCCCAGAAAGCTACTTTCAGAACTAGCAATAACTGAACATATTGCTCACTGGTCAGCTGAACATAGTTTTGTTACTGTCATTGGACCTGAATCAGGAACTAGTTTATAAGGGATCTTACATCAAATTTGTATGTGAGTAGAATAAGTACTGCAAGCATTTTTTAAGCAAGGCCAAGTCAGCTGATGCAGGTAACTTGACTGCCTGTGCTCAGCAAAATAAGATGTATTTAGTTTTAGGTAACATATTTTATTGTAGTTGACTTCGTAAGTCTTCTAGTAGGTCTTATATAACTTGATATTAAATAATTCACAAGTATACAACAGATTTCATCATAATGCTAGTATGACCCTATGGCTACTTTCATGCAGTTTTACAACCACATAAAAAAAGGTTTTAAGAGATGTTTAACTGTTTGTTTTGTATAATGTTACTTGATCTGTATTAAACAGTCAAAAAATCCTTTTTACATGTGTTGTATATGCAATTTGTGTATACAGTTAACTATACAGTTCTAATGTAAGAAAGGTGAATTTTATTATTCAGACCCAAAGAACCAGGCTCGTATCAGACATTAATCAGTCTGCACTTTCTAGTTCTTGTACTTTTCTAAAGAACAACGGAAGGTGGTAGAAATTACACAGAGATGAGTCATGGAGCTTCTTATTTAGCTTTTCACCTACAGAGGCAAAACTCCAAGGGAGGCACTGTACAGCTGATATGCCTGTGCTCAAAGAAAACACACGTGCAATTATCTTAATTACAGACACAGCTGTACAAATGAGATGTAAAGCCAGCTATGTGCATGTGCACAAAATAACTGTTCAATTAAATAGAGCATTGATTTCTGTGTCTGCTAAATAAAATCTAGTGCAGATTTCAAACAATTATATACTATCTATAAGTTATTATCTAGGAGATAATAATGCATGTATGCCGCTACTTTTTAAGCGGTATCATTTAATCTAAGTATTGGCAAGCTTGATTTGCAGTGTATTTGAGTGCGTTAGAAGATTATTAATGTCTGGAGCCCAGGAGAGATTTGTTCTCACTATATGTAACCATGTTTGAGACAGAGCAGTTTGGGTGCTTCTACAGCATGTCTCAGGCGCTTTCCAAAAGTGCTCTTTCTGTGACAGACATGAATTGCCAGAAAGATTTGTTACTACTACTAAACATTGTTCAGTTTTACAGTCATTAACTACCAGTCTCTTCTTAGAATTAAAAGATTTCGTATTTAGTATCTGCATTTACATTAGGATACTCAGAAGAGGTGTCTTCTGCCTCAGTGTGAAATAAAATTTGCAAACAGCCTTCTTTGCTAATCAGGCTTGTTTGTAACCAAGTTAAAAAATATAAATGAAGTAATGAAGGATAGACTTATGTTGTATGAAAGCTAGGCTGCTGGAAGAGATCAGGAGACCGTTCTATGGGGTGGATATAGGACAGATGTATTATATTCCTAATTTGATGTAGTTTATTATGGGGTTTTTTCTGAGTATTTTTTGTTAGATGAACAGGTATTTCTTATGGCAAAACCTTTCAAACCTCTATAAACGGAGGATAAAAATTTGAAAGGATGAGTTTTGTGAGTGCATTAAGACAGCATAGCAATTTATTGTGTTGATGAACACTTCAGCTGTAAAAGTAGTAAGAAAACTGCCCTATAATTCAAAACATGGAAAGAAGATTGAAAACCAAGACCTGTTTTTCAGGGAATTAGCACAGGGTATGGGAGCTTCAGGACAACTGGCAAGATACAGGCTGTCTGTGCCCTCCCTGCTCCCTGAACCAGCATGTGCCCCATATTCACAGGGCAGATTGAGCCCCTCCTTAGCTCCAACAGCCAGATGCATGGCATGTTTAACCTGGATGACGTGATGTACCTGTAGAGGTTGTTTTTATTCTCTTGGTTCCAACTGTGATGGGTTACTAACAGACTACAAAATATTGAGAGATCCTGCCATTACTGGAATGCTTTCAAATATGGTATAATGGTGACAAAGGTGCTCCCAACCCCAGGCTTTCTGTTTCACTTCATGTCATTGCTTTCCGAGTGCTCTCTAGTACAATCTGACTCCTCAGCTCTGCAACTCATATAATACCTTATTTTAAACAAGCAGAATTAGTGTATAGAAGGCAACCGCAAACTTACTAATCACATATTTATAAACTCATATTTACAGTATTTTTCAAATACTCCCTCAAGTTTCCTTTTCTTAATTACTGGAAGATTATAATTCTCTTTATCCATCCTGCAGCTGATTAGAATTGTAGAACAGTCAGCTAAACCAGAACATTTGGTGTAATGCTGGTAGATCAAGCATCAAACCATTATTTGATAATATAAAATTATGTTCATACCTTTTCTGTACCTACAAGAACATTTAAAGATAACTAAGAAAGCATAATCTTTATGTCCATACAGAGCAAGAAGAGGTTTTTTCAAAAGCAATTACTGGTTTTCTTGCTGTTCTCAAGCAGTATGACTTTGCTGTGGAATGCATCAGAATCTGATGTCTAAACCCTTGAAATGGGTTTCCCTCCTCCACTCAAAACCAGGAAATCCAATATGATGGCTGATATAAAAGTCCTGGTCTGTCCTTTGGTCTGTTCCACAGGCTCTGACACACTGACTGCATCCATTTTTTCCATGCCATTCAATCACGTGGAAATAAGTCTTCCACCTATGTTCAATTCTATCAAACAGAAAATTTGTGAGTTAGCTGGTTGCCAATATCAATTTGGATCAACTAGGTGTGTTTTGTTTTTTTTTTTTTTAATGAAGGAGTCTTAAATAAGATTTCACTTACTTAACTCCAGTAATGGCTTGCAAGCCAATCTGATGTAATTTACAGTGTCCTCTGATTTAACGCTGTCATATTTTATGCAGTGACACCTACAAAGCTAGACTATATTCTTACTACATACCACTTTGTTACAGAAGACTTTGATATGTAATGTAATTTCATGCATCTGCACACAAACAAATCAAACTAAAAAATAGGATCCTAGGGTTGTGTTTCAAATGTCTTCTATGAAAATATGGGGGAATTTGCAAAAGAATTTTTAGGCTTTTTGTGGCAAAGCAGACAACCTTCTCTAATACTTAAACCACTTGAGAGTACTACAGTTTATCATAAATGTCAGTGCTTTTATCTGCTCAAATGTCCTTGATTAGATGAGAGGCTATTTCACAAGACTTATTTTGGACAGGCATGACATATATGAATGCTGCTTGCAAGATGTTGCATATAAGCTTGATGAAAGGCTGACTGAGAGAGAAGGGTAGCAGTCTCAAGATACCATTTTCTAATACCTAAAAAATGATAGATGTCATAAATCTTCCTTATGGCCAATAGCAACTCAGGGAATACCTAACCCTGGAATTGCTTTACCTACAGCAATGTGCAGCACTCAATACTTCACTCTAACACAAAGTAACCTGTGCTCCACTGAGATCCAGAACCTAGATTTTCCCCCTGAAACATGCTGAGGGATTCAAAATAAAGGTATGTTTGTATATATAGAACACATCTTCCCACAAAGTGCAGATACATATTTTAGTATTTCACTATGGGAATGGACTGAAATATTTTTCTTTCATGTAAAAGCCTTGCTCACAATGATCCTGTTCAATGGCACTGAAATTTTTTTAAAAACTTTATTTTATTGCAAGACCATATCCACCTACATTTGACTAAAGGCATACATAACTAAGAGCATAAAATTACAGTAAGGCATTATGAGTGAAGTCCTCTTCCTCGGGCTTAGTGAGATCAATCACAGAGACACATCGGGGTGTCCCAGCAAATTCTGCTACTGAACAGTGTATTCCCATGGAAGTGGCAGATCCTGCTGTGCTCACTGTTACCTCTCTGTGCTGCCATGGACCTTGACACAACTGTCACTGCGAGTCTTGTCCACAGGTCTTGGTGAAGGTAATGGCTGGGTCTTCCTATGGGGTTTTGAGCTCACTTTTATTCACCTGGGCAAATTTTCTTTCCCCACGCTTGTGCCCACATCTCCAGCCCAAACGCCAGAGTGATGGAGCGCACCGAGGGATGGTGCTGAGCACATCCTGCCCCAATTTCCCAGTTTTGACTCTATTATGGGAGCAGCAGTCTCAGCCCCGCTGTCAGACCGCTCTGCCAGCGACGGCTGCTGCGGGACACGGGAGAGCATCGCTGCCAACTGGCGCAACAGCCACTGCTGGTCCTGGGACACTGTAAGTGCCTAATGAAAGCCCACGCTGCCCCCTTCACTTTGAAGAACCCCGATCTCAGATAAACGAATCAATCTGCTTTAGCCTTAGAAGTAAGCGCCGCAGAAGCCTCGACAGCTCACCGGTCATCAGGAAAAGACTTTAGGAAACCTCACGATTTTGCGTTCAGCCGAACGACTGGGCAGAGGGGGCTTACTCCAACTGTCACCTCAGCACAGACCGTATGTTACACCGACAGCGAGTCACCGCCCAGCTCGCCACTGGANGAGCCGCGCCGTACCCTGCAATAGCGCGCTGTCACCTCGCCGGTCTCGCACACCTGCTCGCGGAGCCGGGCATCGCCAGACCGCCGCCTGTCCCCGCGCCGGCCGGTCCCAAGCCCCCGCCCCAGCGCAAGCACAGTCGACTGGAACGGGCTGCCAGCGCTGCCGCGGGCGCGCAGAGGCGGGACGCGATGCCCTTACCGATGATGATGGCACAGGCGCTCACCAGCCCGATTTCTTTCTTCAGCGCCACCCGCTCGGGGCCGCCAGGCGCGCGCTGCTCCCCGCCGGCCATCGCTGCTCTGCCTCGCNTCGCTGGCGGCGCGGCGGCCCTCGGACAGCTGCGGGTGTGTCCCCAGGAGCCGCGGGGACAGCAGAGGCAGCGCTGTGCGGTGAGGGCCAAATGCCGAGCGCTGGGCTCGGACGTTTGGCATGTTGGGCAGCGGGTCCTACCCGGCTCTTCCAGCTGGCCTGGCGCCGTGCCGGGGCCCCCTAACAGAGCCGGCCCCGCACCGGCTCTGCGGCGGCCGCCTCCCGTTGGGCTCTGCTAGTTGAGGTAGTGCAATAAAGTAAAGAACAAACATTTTATTGCTTGTCATTAGTACTGCCAGAGTTAAAATCAAGACGGTAATGCCCAAGAGGCTGCTTTCCGTCCTTTTTACGTTAGCTCCTCCGCTCTTTCTTCCCACGTTGTTTCACACTTCTGTAGTGATCCAGCCCCAGCTCGTGCCTGCCCCGGTGCCTTCGCATCCGCGGGGGCTGAGGGGGCTGCCTCCTGTGTCCTCCAGAGCCCCCCTGGGCGCGCTGGGCAGGCAGCGGCGGCTGGCGAGCTACAGCTGGCGTTATCTGCCGGGCAGCTTAAGGAAAGAAGTGTTTCCCCACACAGGGGACGGAGCTTAAATGTTGGGATCTGTGTCTGTTCGCAAATCTTTTGCTCTGTGAACAAACTGCCTTCACAAAAATGTAAATGAATGAGGTCTCCTCTACTCTAATGTGACATCAAAAAGCTAAATCGTAACTTGGGAACCTGGGCTCTTCCCTCAAGTGTTAACAGCCAAGGGTTTATTGATGGAAATGCTCAGTTTTTTACTTGTTTGTAAGATAATCACCTTCCTGAGACCATTTCTATGTTCAGAGAAGACCCCCGTGTAGGTGACCTATTCTGAAAATGCGTAGGTTAGAAAAATTTCATGAGAAGATTATGTGGTACCTGACAACGTGCATCCGTGGGTTAAACAGCGAGACAGTGGAAATTGGTTGTGGTGGGGCGGAACAAGGAATGTCTAGTTTTTCACCTCAGTGAAGGAAGTTTCTGTGGTGACATCAATCTGATTTTCTTTGACTTTGGAATGAAAAGTATGACCTGAGAACTGGTGAACCTTTTGAGAAAATCTGTGGACTGTTCTTAGAAAGCTGATAATTTTAAGTGATTTTACTTTATACTGCTGCTGTTACAGAAAGGCTTACTGATTTTCAGAGGCTGAGGCTTGTTTCATAAGTTGATCTACTGCTCTGTTTCTGAACGGACTGCCCCACTATCACATTAAAAATGTCCTTTTATTGAATTATGACATGATTTTTATAAGAAAGTTTACAAAGAGAGTTTGGACTATATAAACAGTACTACTGTTCTTTTAGAGACTGGGGAATATATGCAAAGACTGGAAACAAAGTTTCAGGTGTTCAAAAGTAACCTTATGTATTAGGTGTTTCTTCTAGGTGCTTAAATGGATAGCTACGTTTTTGACTGGTAGCAACTTGTGTATATTCTAGTAGGTATCTCTGAAAGTCTCTACGAGTTAGCCTTTTACAGACATTATAATGTATTTTGGGAATGTTTTCTAAGATAGTCTATTTCTTTTGTAAAAGCTAAAAAAAAATTTGTTGGAACTTCATTTAAAAAGTAGAAAAGTCAAGAAATATGTGAATGAGTGGTGTTTCTAACTCTACTGATTTTCAGTAACTTAATGAAATTTAGGCTCAATTAACCTTTACAGAAAAACCACACAATCTGTTAAATGAATGACACTTAGAAGGATAACAGTGCGCTTGTTTCCTTTGGCTGTGGTGAAAATGTTGGTTTGCTCTGGTAAATGTGTATAATGTTTGCGGTATTGTGAGGAAGGTAGAAATCCCAGTCAGCCCTCTTCTGCTGATTAGTGAGCAACAGAGCATGCTGACTATGGGATGATGAAAACTAATACTAGAATTCAATTAACTCTAATAATCTTCTTCAAATCAACCCATCAGTAGCTGCGGGGTTTTTTTAAAAAAACATTCTGGCCAGTTTAGACTGGCCAGGGAAAATGCTAGATATTCATGCCTGTGTGTATTCTGCCTGCTGATACAAATATTCTGTAATTGTTCTTCTTACAGAAGGCCAAGAGGAACAGCTAAGTGACTGTACCAATTTAACCGGTAATAAGAAAGGAAAAACCTAACAGAAAAGCACCAGAAATCTCTCCTTAGTAGTCAACAAACCATTAAAGCTGTGAAAAGCAGAGGAACCTTAAAGCATTATATCCAGTTTCACACTGGGTGCATTTTGAACAAGACTAAAAGAGCTGACACTGGAGAACCATGGGGTAAAATCTCAGCTTTGTCACAGTAAACCGTTTGCAGCAAAAACATTAATGAACTGCCACATCTTAGTGTAGCTTAGAATGGCAGAATATTGTCTATTACACCTTACAGTTTCAGCACCAGATCCTGGTTTGTGAGTTTGATCCTTGAGGACAGCATTGTGCCCTTGCCTTTGTGTGGGGCTATTCCCAGAAGGAATAGGCAGTCTTTGTGGCTGGGCACAGTGTGTTTCCTGGGCAGCTGTGCTTCCATGGGCTTCTGACACAGCAGACCCCAACGCTCAGCTGCCTGCCCAAGCAGGGATCTTAAAAATGTCAATTTGAGTTGAAATTAAAGATATACACTTGCCTTTTTCTCTAGATGCTTAGCATTACTTTCGTGAGCACTCCTTTGTGGCATCTCTGCCAGAATGTGCTTCCTAATGCAGGTCATAAGCTTGTGAGCAGTTTAGTCTGGTTACTTGGTGGGCAAATGGGATTTCGGGTGCAGCTGTGTTGGTAATGAAAGAGGATGGTGGATGTGCAGCAGCAGCACAGCCCCTTCCTGCCATGTGAGACTGACTTCACACCATATGGATTAAAGGTTATGGGCAAGGGAGTGCAGCCAAGAATTCTGTGCTAGTAATCCTAACTTAATTTAGGATTGTAGTCCTGGACCCCTGTAGAGAACTTAATTTTTCTCATTTGTCCCTGGACAAAGTCTTTCTCTAAATCCATATAAAGAACATTGATTTACCGATTCTTTTCCCAGGGTGCGCATAATAATTTACATTCCTTTTCAAAGTTTTAAGTGTTTTACTATTGCTGAAGGATTATGTAGGTGGCTGTTTACAACACAAGTTTTCAATATGCCCACATTTATAGCAGAACACTGGTGCGTAAAACAGCAGTGAGCCAGAAACCTGTTGGAAAAGACAACAGTGACAAAGGTTGCCCACATTAACTGCCAAAAACTGCTCTTTCTTTTTTTTCTTCTTTTTTTTTTTTTTTCCCCCCAGGCTGAGTGCCTGCCTGCTTCATTGTATTTTTTGCATGAGGGTGAAGAGAGGATTTTTCTTTACTTGTGGTAGTGTTGGCTTATTTAGGTTGTGTATTTTGTCCTATTGTTAATATAGTTTCAAAATGAGCAAGTCAGAGGGCATGTACGTTCTAATTAGTAGTTATCTGAGGCAAGTCTCAGAACAAAAATCTTGCTTAAATTGTTTTGGATCTGAACATACTGTATGTACTTGAGTGACAAAACATTAGAAAGCAAAAAAGCCAAAGTTCTTTGTCGGATGGCTGTTGCTGCATAGCAACTGCATAGAGAGGATGCAGTGAAGCTTGCATGTATTCTTTTTTGTTGCTATTTTTGTCCTTACTTTCTTCATGTTCCAAAATGTACAGAAATTATTGAAGTTGTTGGAATGAATTGTTTCATTCGTTGCTACTCATGCTCTAAAGACAAAAAAGAAGCAAATAATGCAGTTTGAGTTTTGTATTTTGGGAAGAAAAAAGGAAATTTAATATGTTATTTGTGAAGGGATGCTGTGACTGAGTTTTCAAATGAATGTGATCTTTGATATATGGAAAGGCCGCAATGTTAAAGAAATATAAAGATTCTCCATGACAGCAGGTGTTTTTTCCAGTCTCACTCCATTTTTGTACCCATCTAAACAAATTTCTGTTGTCTTAAAATATAACCAACCCTACAAAACCGAAACATACAATAGTTATTAAAACATAATTCAGCTTTGAATTTATTGGGGTCCATGAACAGCAGCTGGGAAATAGTTATTTGGAAGAATAACATATTTGTTGTGTATGGTTAAATAAAACAGTGGGCTGGTTGGTTTAGCAGAAGGAAATTTGGAGAGTAATGGGATTGTAAAGTGTTTCTTAATTGCTAGTAAACTTGTGAATAAGGTTCTCCATGTTGTATAGTGTCTGTGGAAAGCTCATACAAAATGTGGGAGAGACTGATCTTAACTGTCCTTTGGATGTGCCCTGCACAAGTGCATGTTAGAGGGCTTTGGCCACCCCTATAGCTGATGGCTGATTTGGGCCTTTGGCGTCCCACTGCAATGGGATTGCTGTTACTCTGTGTTTCATCAGCGCTTTTGTAGCAGGACAGAAACTTGTAGAGCATTATGATTAAGCAAGAATACAAACAGGAAAAGGTCACCCATCAGTGGGAGGGACTCATAGGGAGCCTTTCCACTTTAATGTGGATGAGTCACAACAACTCTAAAACAAGCCCAGGTGCAGGTGGATCAGTTACTTGTTGAAAGCATCCTACTCTCCATCACCTTTCTCTATTGTGTTCAGTCTCTAAGACAAAGGTGGAAAACTATTTTCTATTGTATGTCTGTTTTCAGAAAGCTGTAGTAGAGGAAGATGCATGAGTATGTGACTCCTGTGTGATTCCCTAGTACCTACACAAGAAAATGGGGGATGTATGTTTGAGAAGGGAAGGCAGAATCTTTTTGTCTAATTCAGTAAAGTAGGAAAATGTCCAGAGTAGCTTTTACTGTGGGTAGCTACTCTTCTCTGTAATATGGGCAGCAGGAGAGAGGTTCCCTCAGCTGTGGAACTGTTCTAATGTTATGTTAAAGAGGCTCATGGAATCATAGACTATCCTGAGTTTGAAGGGACTCCAACAGATCGTTGAAGTCCAACTCTTGGCCTTGCACAGAACACCTCCAAGAATCACACTATGTGCCTGAGAGCATTGTCCAAATGCTTCTTGGTCTCTGGCAGGAAATGGTGTATATCTTTGGAATCCTATTATGTAGTGCATTTGTTGGGCATTGGGAAGAGCCATAGGTAAGATTGACTATTTGTGCTGACTGATGCAATGATTCTATGACCCTCTGCAGAATCTGGGAACTTTAATTTCATAATTTTGGAATCTCAGGAGATTCTACAGGTAGTGTCACTGTATTTTGTCTTCCTCTGGCTGGAATGTGGGTCTTATACACTGCAGAGGCTTGCCTAGTGTTGATAACTCTGTAGCTTCTATAAAGGACAGTGTTTTGACAATGTAGAGAAAATTCAGGGCCAGCTGCTTCACTGCCTTTGAAGAGCACGCTTTTATCTGTAGATTCTGGTGACTAGAGTGTTTGCTGTCTTTTAGGCAGATAATTCATCAGGTATGAATTGCTAGATACTTAGATACCATTAGACACGTAGATATCTGCAAAAGCTCTATTTCTAAATTTTTGTATACATGAAATGGGTCATTTAATGTTCAAATTCTGTCCTGACTTCAAAGATATTTCATGACCACTCATTAGTAGATGAGTGGAAGTAAATTATGTGAAGGGCTATTTGTAAGTTGTTGATGAATGAGGTTTCTGGCGGCAGAGTTATTGAAAGAACCTAGTTTGAATTAAGCATTGGTTAATTTAGTGTATTATCAGGGTGTCTTGAAATGCAGGGCAAAAGGGAATGAAAGAATGATCAATTTCAGAATTAAGTACTTTTTTTATGCATCTTTTTAAGGCTCTCTGACAACACTGTAGTATTTCAACATTTCACCACTATAAAAAGCAAAAAGATTTTCTTAAACCACCAATCTAAATTGTGCACATTGACTCAGGCACTTAGCTTGAGGTTCACTGGAACTTTTCATGTTCTTCACAGAAGGAAGAGAACCACCAGGTCCTTTCCCTCTTCATTGCTACTTACTCTGTCCTTCCCTATTCTGCATATGTATGCTAGACCCTTTCTTTCTTTTTGCACCACTTTTTCAATGAAACATCAGCATCCTAACTTTATACCATTTTACCAGTCAGCTGAGATCATCCTGAATTTTATCCCTCACTTCTACATTTGGTAAGCCCATGAAGTTTTAGTCTCTATTTGGTCACTCAAAGTGAATTATATTGGTCCCTGGATAGATTCCAGGGGAATCACTTATAAATTTCTTTCTGGCTTGCCACTGCATTTTGAATAATTGAATCAAGAGGGGCAAGGTTTTTTTATTATTTTTTTTTTCAACTAGTTACACAGGTAACATGACAATTAAAACTTGGCTTTTATGTCATATCTTATTGCTTATGAACATAAGATGTTTGGCAGAGTTAAAAGCTCTAGTTTAAAGGAAGCTAGTTCATCTCTACCACTTCCTGTTTATCTACTGAAAGAAGTTCCCTATCAGACATGAAAACCATTACTTGCATCATGCCTTCTTTCTGTGACCTCTTGTCACAGAAGTGCACTAGATGGCACTCTGGATCTGTATTTTACAGTAAAAATCTCGGTTGACTCCTCTGATGATTATTGTAAGTACTTACTT
The DNA here is from genome assembly GCA_013400775.1 of Chaetops frenatus. Lineage (NCBI taxonomy): Eukaryota > Metazoa > Chordata > Aves > Passeriformes > Picathartidae > Chaetops > Chaetops frenatus. The sequence continues at coordinate 333,095 of VZTR01020117.1, read as the reverse complement.
TTTGTAAGTTTGGCATCTAAGTTTAAAATCAAAATTCCTGTAGCAGTAAAAATCTTGTGCTTCACTTTGGGTTCATATTGTCATTAACTTCCCACTCCCCCTCCAATAATCCTTCAGCATATATTTGTAGAGCACAATTTTATGTGTGCCATTGAGGGAGCAATCCAGCTCTGCGAGGGCAGCTGGGGCATGTTCCAGTGTTTGCTGTGTGATGCACTTGTGTATCCATGTTTGATGCATGAAGAAGCAGAATAGGAGGAGCAGAGGAAGGGGATCATTCTGCCATGTGTTCTCCCAGTCTGAGTATGGCTCAAATGTAATTTGAATGAAGGCATGAAGGTTGATGAGACCAACATGATTATCATGATCCATAGGTCCATAGAAGATGTATAGTCTCTGCTAGAGACTTCAAGTAACATTGGTTTTGCTAATGCATTAGCTCTGGAATTCTGTTTCTGATTGTATTTAAGTTGCCCGAGGCCGTACTTACTGCTACATTTTGATAGCATCATGTGACCACAGCTTGGATCTACTAACTCTGCTCAGGCTGCGTGCTCTGTAGGCTTCTACAATGGTTTGGGAAGTGCAGTCTGGACCCTGCTTTCTCTGGGGCCTAAGGCACGTCTTTGTGGCTGTGTGGGTATGCTGTGTGGGCCTGTACTCAAGGTACTGAGGCAGCGCAGCTTTCTGCATGTAGGGGGCAACTCAGTTGCCAGAGGAAATCTCCAGACTGCTACTTCAATGATTTACCACTGAGACATGATAGGGTACACAGCTGCCTCCTGCCTTTTTAAATACTGTCTTCCTAATAGCTGATTGTGTTAAGGCAAAGTCAGTGGTGTTTAACTTACCCTGTCTTGGCTTTGCCTTGAAAAGGCAATGCTTAGGATGCCAAGTTAACTTCATTCATCTAGGATTTTAGAGCTCCCTCTCAACTCTTCCTGACCTGTGAACACTCTTGAGTCTTTCAGGACAAAATAAAACAAGTTAGCTGAGCCACCTGACTGTGGTTTGAACCAGCTTGTTTGATTTTGCCCTAGAACTGACTAGACATGCTTACATAGCCAATTACTGGGACTCAGCTGTAAGATGTTAACAGCAGAGAAACAGAATGGAACAGCTTTTTAAAAGGCCTGTGAACTGTGTGCCCTGGGTGAGAGGCTTTATATCAGCTCGTTCATTTTCCCTGGGAGAGATGAAGTGTGCTTCTATGGCCTGTTCCACCAGAGGAATTTATTAAAAAGCTGTCATGTTTCAGCTGTACCTTTCCTGCAAAGGTGTGATCCTTACCTCTGCAGTACAGATGAGATTCCTGTGCCTAAGGTGTCCAGTGGAGCTCCACAATGTGCTTTACAAGGCTGCTTGTGGTGGAGGCTCCATTGTAGAACCTTATATTGTTGTGTACTTCAGAGAATGGGGAGAGCAGTTTGGCACACTATGTTTTCTAACAGCCTCTGAAATAATAAAAAAAAGATTTTTGTTCCCCCTTCTATTAATAAGCTGGTGCATCTATTGGATCATGGAATAGTAAGGAAATTATAACACTTTTTATCTGTACAACATTATAATTTTTAAGAAGAATAACAAAGTTAGAATATGTATCATGCCCTTCACTTAATGTATTGATGAATATTTGCACAAACAACCACAAATAAAGTAGATTCCCCTGTTGTCCAGGAGAAAATCTGTCTGCAAGATGAAGAGTTTCCTTACAGACAGAAATCTATATTTGGTTAGGTGCATTGTTCTTAGAGTTCACACATGTCCCCTCCGGTACTTATTAAATGAGTTCACAGAAATTACACTGTAAACCTGCTGGAATAATTTTTATGAAATAATTTTCTCTGGTAAGTAAGGAAAACAGAGCTGCAAGGAAGTTAAAACCTGGGCTTGGCTTCCCCACTAATGACAAACCCAGGCCCCAAAATTTGCTGAGACAGAGATGACAGGCTCCTGCAAGTACCTCGGGTCATTCACCTACCCCACCTTTCTGGTTGTTACAAGGTACGCATGCACTCAGACAGAAAGGACTGGGTTGCTTTTGAGCTTTTTTGTTGCTTTTTTTTTTGCTCACACATAAAGCAGAGCAGGAGTGAGATGTAGATAATGCTATACACCTGTCCCACTCAAGTGCACTAAACCAGGACTACCAGACCTTTCTTTCCTCATGCTGCTTGAAGAATATGGACTGTGAAAGTACTGCAGCACTATTGGTTTTCTGTCAATTCTGGGTGGCCATTTTTAAACTGTCAGTCTTGAGTGCGAGTGCTTCTCAGTAAGAACGATTTTTGTTTAAGGAAAAGCTGCATGGGAGCAGGGATGCTGTGGGTAGGTAGGATTGTCAGCGAGCCCATTCACTCACGTCTGCTATGTGCACCAGCCCAGAAAACAGTGAATGAAGCTCAGATACTGGTGCATAATGTGATCTAGTACAAATTTCTTACCTCTCTGCGTTTGATTGCCTACCTCTAAAGGAGCTGTTTTCTTCCTGTTGCAATCTGCCTGAAGACTTGTATGTATGACATTATCCTTTGGTATTACCAGTGGAGGACTTTGTCAAGATGAGGAGGCACATGATGCCTTTTCTTTGTGTTAGGCTTTGACAGTATCTTTGCAGGGGTAGGGAATTTGCTGTGGAGTCCATAATCACAAACATTTGTGATGATAGCATCAAATTTTTCTCCTGCTTGCCCTTATCCCTCGGAAGGGGTTAGACTCTTTGGGTGCTGCCTGATGAAATTCAGGAGGTGGGCGGGTGCAATGCAATTTTCTGGCTGCACCTCTCTGTTAGGGTTACTGAGAGTGCAGAGGGCCCTCAATCCAAATAGAGAGCAGCCTGCACAAATGCAGGTAGAAGCAGAAGATTCTCCAAGGCAGCACATTTCTTCTTTCTGGAGCAACTCACCAATAGGGAAGAAGATTATGTTGGAAGCAGCTGGGCTGTTCTGTATATGTTTGTGCATTTGGTTAATGATCCTTCATGTGATCACATCAACCTCATGGAAGTACGCAGTTTTAGGGGTGTTGGTATTCATGCGTTGTCTGCGCATCATGGTAAGGAAATGAAAGGGTAGTTTGTAAACTATAAAAGGTTGTGTCCCTAACAAGCAGGACCAGAATCTAGAGATCATCCTTTAGTGGTAATCTTACTGATCTGTCTTCCAGTAATATTCTGTATGTTATCAGAGCAAAGGCTGCTGCTTTTTCACCCTAATTTCAGTGGCTTCTTTCTGCCTTTCCAGTATTCTGCCTTTAGTACTCTTTTCTTGATACCCTGCATATGTATTTAGAAGCCTCTTGACCATCTTCATACTCCTTTCATACTTGGAAGATGTGGACAGACAGGCATACACATACGATGACTGCAAATTCTCATTTTCTTGGGAAATCTTGCTCAAAAGTATTCAAGAGCAGCTAGTCCTAAAGTAGAGGTGCAGGAATCTGGCACTACATGATGCATAGTGTAGGAAATATTGATAATTTAGACCTTATATCACCTGTGGAACTATAGGACAACAAACTGTTCAGCAAGTGCTGTTAATGAAATGTCCTTGAGTGCTTTGTTGAACTGGAACTATGGCCCATACTGTGGCATTATGGAACCTTTTCAGCTGGAAAGTCTCAAACTGTTGAGTCAAGTCCTGTAGTGTTTTAGGAATAGCTTAGGAAGCTGCTGATAACCCAGACAAAATGTTTTTCTACCTGAGTTGTTGGCCATTCAAGCTGAGCTCAAAGCAAATCTTTGGGGCTTTGGGGATGCCAGTGACAAATCAAAGTATCTTGTTTAAATTGATTGTGGCTGAATGCTGCACTTGCTTCTGAGGTTTGATATTTTCCTTTAATTAACAAACAAAACCTGCTTCTTTCCACTGACAATTCCTAAGATGACCTCTTGAAGAAAAGGGAGCAAGCATAATTTTCTGCTATGCTGGTGATTCTCAATAGAGCGATTGCAGGTGTATGCAGAAGGCCAGAGCCAAGATGAACACCTGCATGCTTTACTTGCTTCTCTTTGGTTACCCAGCAGTGATTGCTGATGGCACCATGTGGTACAGGATTCCAGAGTGCTCAACTCCTAAAATTTAAAGGGCATGGCTAAACACTTCACAAGGTCTAAGAACCAACATGTATCTAGGTGTTCTTTCTGCTACCTGATGTTAAGTGCTACCGATCCTTAACAGCATCTAAAGACTAGTGCTTTCATTTCTGCTAGTTTCTAGTCACATTATTTTCTATCTTCATATATGTATCTCCTGTCTATTCCTCCCAGAATACCCACCATGCCTTATGTGCATTTTCTTACATGGACAAAGTATAAGTGGACCTGGGTAGTAGTTCTGTTTGACTAGAGGCTTCCTGTAAATGGCCGCCAGAGGGCCTAGGCCACCCCTGTGGCACAAACTTTTAAAATAAAACTCTGGGAAATAATAAAACCCAGTTATATGTATGGATTTTTTATTATAAGAGGTTTTGGGTTTTTTTTTTTTTTTAAATTACTGCTTTGAGGCCAACTCATCAGCTTTTGTTATGTTCATTACAAAAGGGTTTGCTCCAGTCCCTACTAACTTGAAGGGAAAGGAACAGAGTGCACAGACAGAAGCAGAGTTCCTTGCTGGCATCCATTCCCTTGTCCTCAGTATTTCTCAGTCTTTACCACAGCTGCTCTTCAAGAGCCTTCTGGGGCAGGCTGGGTTACAGGGTGGATTGACGAGGCAAGTTTGCAGAAGACAACTCAGAAGTCGGGGGCAGGTCAAGTTCTCCGTAAGTTCCATATCTAGCTTCTGACCTGATACAGCTACTGTTGTTTGTCAAGCAAATAAACAGTTTTCAGCTTTGCCCCAACAAAGTGAGAAATTTTCCTCAGTCACAAAGAGGTAGAAGATGAGATTGGAGGTGGGGGTAAAGAAAAAGAAATTAAAAGGCTTGTTTATGTTTACTAATTAGAAAAGTAGGTTGTTTCCATTTAAAAAGGAATACCCTACAAGACCATGTTTTTGTTAAGTATTTAGGCTCTGTAGATTGGAAAATGGGTGAAGCCCTTCCTTTTCATCTTCAATTTTAGATCATACTTGTTGATCACACCAGTACCAGGACTCCTTGTTCAAAATACAGCACATAATCTGTGCCATCTTCTCTCACCCTAAGATGTAGCTGAATGTACAGAAACTGAGTCCTGAACCAATACTCCACTGGAGCCCAGCATCATACCAAAATAATTCCTTTGTGCACTTCTGGCTAGTTTCCAACTTCCTCTCCTGTCCTCCCAGCAACCCTCACCGCCTTTTCTTTTCTTTTCTTTTCATGTGTCTCTGCTTTCTCAGATAATAGCACAAGCCTTGGCCTGTGCTCTAGGAATAGTCTGATATTCAAGATCTGCCTCTGTTGCAGGACTTCTTGCCATTTCTGTCACACATTTATCCAGGTCGTCTTAATTCCTTTTGGCTTTTCAAAAAACAGGTGCTTCAGACACTGCAACCTGAAGGTCTGATGCAGNAATACAGCACATAATCTGTGCCATCTTCTCTCACCCTAAGATGTAGCTGAATGTACAGAAACTGAGTCCTGAACCAATACTCCACTGGAGCCCAGCATCATACCAAAATAATTCCTTTGTGCACTTCTGGCTAGTTTCCAACTTCCTCTCCTGTCCTCCCAGCAACCCTCACCGCCTTTTCTTTTCTTTTCTTTTCTTTTCATGTGTCTCTGCTTTCTCAGATAATAGCACAAGCCTTGGCCTGTGCTCTAGGAATAGTCTGATATTCAAGATCTGCCTCTGTTGCAGGACTTCTTGCCATTTCTGTCACACATTTATCCAGGTCGTCTTAATTCCTTTTGGCTTTTCAAAAAACAGGTGCTTCAGACACTGCAACCTGAAGGTCTGATGCAGCAGGTGAGTCAGAAGGTGGCTTCCTATTTACTTAATGGGAAGAGGATGCTAAAATCTTCATTAAAGATTTGCTGTAGCTTTTTTCCTGAATTTTCTCATAGAGGCACTACTCAAAAATATATTTTTATGACATGATCTTCTGTTACTCCAAAATTCTGCTGCCACCAAACTTTCTGTTCATAGGGCACCCAACAACTCTCTGGTGGTGAGGACTTGTGGTGGTGGGTGACTTCCCAGTAGATTTTTTATATATCTACTTTTGTCTGTTTCTGAACATGGATTAAATAATGCTTCATCATCAGAAATGCATTAAATGTTCCTTGACAGGTCATCCACAAATCATTTAAAAAGCATTCTTCTGGTTTATTGAATGTCTTTTGAGACATGTATTATTCTCTGCGTAACAAACCACGCAGGATCTTAAACGGTGGCAAGTCTGCTTGATCTCCAAGGATGACAGGTATTTTAAAATTATTTTACCCATAGACTCATTAAATCATGAGACATTTTCTGCTTCACTGCTGGAAATAAATAGAAGTTCCTGTTAGGTAATAAAAAACCCAACAGACTGAGGACCTGGCTCTTGAAAGACACAATAGATCAATGGGATACTTCCATGTGGACCAAATGCCTGGAAACTGAGTTATCTGAAAATAATGTACACAATGGTTTGAATCTCTGGACACAGCTCTGAAATCCCTGCAAGTATTTTATTCCCTGTTTCTCAGTAATTCAGGTGAATTTTCTAAGGCCAGTGTCTGGAGAGCTCTCACTGAAGCAAAAACTAATGGTAGAAATAGAGCTGAGGGATGCATGTTACAAAGACTTCATAAAAACTCCTAATCCATGAGATCTAGCATATTCTATTGAGGATATTGAATAATGGATTTGCTTACTGTACAAACATAAGGCTTGTTACAAGCCCCTTTCACTTACTGGCATTCTGAAACTGTTCATCCCAGCTCCAGTGCCCACCCTTTTTTGGTACTGAGTTATTGTAGGATATATTATGAAACTGTAATACTGGCTACTTCATTCTTTCTGTTTCTGTGTTTTGTCAGAGCTTCTGCCTTTCTGAAAAGAAGTGTATTAAGGGAAGTGTTTTAAGGGAAGAAAATGATAGCTTTGAATCTGTATGTTTACCCAGAGAGAAGCTGTTTGTGGTCCTTTTTCTTTATGTGAGTAATTGGTCTGGTCCTGGGTACTCAGTATCTAACATTCTGCATACAGTGAATGTATCCATGACAGTGGAGCCTATGGGAAGATAGAACAACTGGGAAATTCAGTTCTTATAAATCTATAAAAATACCTAAGAGGTGTAATGTACTGTAATACTGCCACATTAACACACACTGGACTGTCTTTTTATTGTTTTGATATGCAGTACCAGCTTTATAGCTGTTTCAAAAGGTGTTATAAAGCTTTGTTTCAAAATGGAGAATATTCCAAATACAAATTTTGTTTCATTTTTATATGGTTTCAGAAAACTAAAATTAACTAGGATACATTTACATTTATCCTGCTTGTCACAATTACAAGGCAGGTGCAGAAATAATGGAAGTTAGATTCATTTAATAGCAAAGATTCAGCAATGTTTGTGCTATTCAACTGTCTATTTTTTCCCTTGTAAGTGAATTGAGAATCAGAGCTTTTGATGCACAATCAATGTCTTCTGTTGCCTGGTCTTTCTTTGCCTCTCTTTCCCCATGTCTCCACAGGATATCTCAGGAGAGCCTCATGTGTAAAGCAACTAACACTAGGAATCATGCATGCTAAAGGGTGTCAGGGCCCAAAGCAAATGGAAGCAAGGTAGCCAAATATGTGTTGTAAGGTGACAAACACTAGTGCTGTTTTATTCCTGAGACAGCACCTCAAAGAGGCATTTGATGGTCAGTGGTAGCTATGCTCTGACTCTACCCATTTAGTTCACCCTTCTTCCCCTGCAAACAAGCTCTGGACTGCTCCTTACACCCCTAGACTGTTCTTCCTTCTCCTCCATCCCTTTCAGTGGAAAAGGCTCTCTTGTTTTCTTTGTGACTTATATTTGTTATTCTCTTCTTCATAATTTCCAACCTCTTCCTGACAAGGAAGAGAGGAGGAGGTGGTAAAACCCAGAGCAGGCTACCACCATGAACCAGGTTGCATGTGAAGAGATACATAGTGTTTCCCCTCCCGAAGTCTACAGTGGGACAACTGTCAGGATCTTTCTTTTGTTACTCCACTATCCTCTTGCAGAGCAACAAGCATTTTTTTACAACAGCTCCCAGGGAAGAGGTAGCGCAGAACCCAACAGAGAAGCTCTGTGGTATGATAGATTCTTATTTGGATCTGTTACTCAACTGCATGATGCCTAGACTAGGGGGAAAAGCAGTCCTAAGACAGGGCCAAAAGCAGAACAGTTTCCACCCTAATAATGACTTCCTTTACTGTTTGCTCTCTGAAAAACGAAACAGCTTGAAGTGGTGTACTTGCCTCACTGTGTTCCCCTGTGAAAGCACCCTCACCTCTCCTCCTGTGGTTTTTTTTGGTGGCCTATGTATTCTGCTGCGTGCATAAGAATTAATTTTTCTTCTGTGATCCAGAAGGCCTGACTAGAGCACTGCCTGATGCCTATCTGGCAGCTTTCATGCTTTTGTGCTACCTACAAGTGAAGTTACGTGGCTTAGGCTGACTTCTTGCCTATCTCCATGCTAGCACCTGTGTGCCATCCTCAGCATATCACAAGTGATATCACTTAAAGGGGTGGGATTTCAATCCTTTCCTGAATTTTCAGTTGCTTGGTTCACATCAACAAAGAGGTGGTTTGGTTTATTTTAGTCTGTATAACTGAGAACTGATGGAGAGATAGAGCTCATGCTCTTTATGAAGCTATCAAGGGAAGACAGTAGCGTAAATATTTCCACTTAGAATTATTGCTATGCATTCTGGAAATACCATATACATATCATTCCTTAGTGGTTTAGGCTTGTGTCTGTCCAGCTGATTCTGGCTAATCCTGTCCTGGGGCTCAGACCTGCACAGCAATGAACAGTCAGGTTGATGTGGAGAACTTGAACTCCCTAACACAGAGGTTAAGAAAATAATGGTTTCAACAAACAGTTGACCTAACATTATGCATGTATTTTCTGTCTTCATGTACTCTGTTTAGTGTCAAATGTACTTCTGGTGCTTAAAATAATAGTAAGTTTACCTTTCAGGTAAGATATGCCTTCTGAGGGTAAAGTTTTCTTATGGGTGAGGTTGTATGAGAACCAAAGAAGTTCAATGTCCAAAGCAAATCCTGCTTAGTGTTTTAATTCCAAAGATGGTAAATGTTTACATGCATGTAGCCTGTACTCCACATTGTTAGACAAATAAAACTGAGGAGGTTTGAATCTACATTTGATTGTTAAAGGAAATTGTTTTAATGTAGTCCAGGAACTTTGCTGAATTTTTGTTTGTTCTCTTTCTGATCACTGGAAATCTCAGGTCTCTTTCTCAGCATTAAAATGGGGATCATATGTCATTATTTTTTGTGTAAAATTTGACATCTTTGTCAAAGTGATTCTAGAATGTAAGAGCCTGAATGAGAGATGTGGGACTCCAGGCGGCTCTTCAAAATGCAGTTTATTCAGTCCGAGATGTTACAGCAGTCCAGGGTCATGGGCGACAGAGCCTGTGCCTACAGCTGTCAGCTCCAGCTGCAGGCAGGCCTGGAGACCCTTTGGTTTTGGTTACAATACATTATATACTTTTCTTTGCTGAGCATCTTAACACAGTAGAACCAATCTATACCTTAACTTTTATCTGTAGCCTATCACAACTACTATAATTACCATATTCATGTTAGTATTCTCCAATCACTAAAAGTTAGTACATTACAGTTTAAGCCAGAAGTTGTTTTTCAGTTTCCTTGCAGTGAAAAATTCTGAGACCTTTTTTCTACTTACAACATTTGCTGGCTTGTTTGCCTGTGCTATCTTTCTGCTTGGTAAAAACATCTTCTTGTTTGAGGTGGGTTTATCCTTTGTTCTAAGTCATAAAAACCCCTTCTAACTAACATACCCTTTGCCTCCTTGGTTATCCATTAAGACTGGCTCAGCAATTCCTTTATTCTATATCAAACCTTGCTTCCATCTCTATTCCTTCTTCAGAATCTACATTTGAAAATCTTTCTGCTAAGCATACATATCCGTGAGACTTTCTTGTCATACTTTCATCCTTCCCAACACTGGAAAGATTGCTAAAAATGAGCAAACCACCTTGGAAATTATGACCTGCAGGTGATGCAGGCTGTTGTGATGTCAGTAATGGCTATTTTGTACAACTCTTCTGTAAGAGCTTGTTACATTAGAAATATCAAAACACTACTGAGATTGACTGAGAAAACAATATATCATATCTTTTAGCAGACTCTGCTTTATGTTGGTACAGTATATATATGACTGATAATTTTTCTTTTACATTATACCAATAGACAATAACTCTAGCTGAAAAGTATCATCAAAACATTATTGATGAGGAGAAAGATGAGTACTGAACACAGATGTTAAGTGGTGGGTGTTAGAAATCAGTCCTAAGTTCTTTTACCATGTAGGTAGTCCTAGTTAATATCCACATTTCAATTTAGTGGTAATAACAATTAGATCACCCTGATTATCTTGTGCAATAATGCACAAATAGGCATATTTTTCCAGAACTCTGGAATTGTGGCAACAGGAACCATAAAAGATGGGGTGAATATAAGTGTGTATGCTGGGTGCTGCTCCTAACTATGTCTCTCTGCATCTCTTCCTGTGCTGGTAAGAGAAGGGCTGGCATATTCCTCTCTTCTGACAAGAGAGACATTGCACACATTCTTTTCCCTCTACTCAGAAGTGAGCTAACTTTGCTATGTGAGACAGATTGCATTCTTTTCCTGCACTCTTCCATGGTTGTCTTTCAAACAAACAAACAAACAAACAAACAAATCAACCTGAAACAAAAACCCAACCCTTCCCCCTACAAAACTCCATACTTGCCTAATGCAGGCCTATTTCTGATTTTGTGGTATATAAAACAGTGATTTCACTGTTGATAAGGCAGCTGAATAAAGTCTACCTGCTTTCCATTACGGTAATACAGTATTTATTCCTTCCTAGTAACCCAGAGTTGTAGTGGGACTTCATCTGCTTTTGCACCCCTCTTTACCAGAATCAGCCTCTCTTATTTTCCCTGGAGAGGGGATAATAAGGGGAAAGCATATTTGAGGTTAGTATTTTTATATTTTTTTTTCCTTTAAAACTTATTTTTACTCTGATTCCCATACAGGAGCCCACAGTAGTCAGAAAATCTGTTTTACTTAATGGCAAATGCAGATAAAGTTTGCTTATAGGAGAGCCGTTTTAACTTTCTTAGTACTGGTCCTATTGTAGGTTTGGCAGAGGAGAATATAGACCTCTCGTGCCTTAATTTTTCAAAGTTCTAGTGTTATAAGAGTTGCAAAAGTTCTCATCACAGCTTGCTTGGATTTACTTTAACTTTTGGGATTCCTCAGTTACTGTGGATCACGTGTACTAAATGAAGGGTTTTGAGTTTGTTCTTTCTGTGTCAGAAGCACCTCTGAGGGAAAGTTCAGTACTTAAATTTTAAATGCTGGAAGTGATTCTGAGGAAGAATTGAAAGATAAATGTATACATGAATGTCAAGAATTTTGAAGTATAATGCCCCTGATGTGATTTCTGATATGAAACTGTTTTGAGACCAATGAATGCCATTGAAGGATCTGATTCGGTAAATGGAGAGTAATGCCATGAGATGCTGGCAAACCAAGTGTTAAACTCAATAAGGAGGATTGGAGCCCCAAATGTGATTCTCTGGTTTCGTCTTGAGCAGTGGGTGAGTAGGTGTATGCTGTATGACAGCAAGGTTGCTGTAGTAATTATTCATTAGTTTCAAATAACAGGGTAATTATGAAATTAAAATTCATATACCCCAACACACCCTTCTTTTCCTAGCTTTTCAATTTCTGAAGAATGCCTACAGCTGTCTGCTTTGTGTTGTAAAACAGGGCACTAGCCCTAGTTGTACGTGATTGTTTCTTTGATTTTTGTGTGCTCCTTGCAACAAGAATGTTAACTGGGGTGAAAAGGTAACATGAATCAGGGAGGCCAGCACTAGAAGAAAATAAAAACTAATTTTCTTCTATGCCTCCAAGGATGAGGAAGATTCTGGTACTCATAAACACATGTATCCTCCACATAGGACAGGTTTCTTCCCTGAAATTCTCAAATGATCTGGTTTTGTTTACATTTCTGTTCACTTCTACTCTGGGGCAAAAAACAACCAGCAGAACAGAGATGATGAGGACAAAGTGGCAATATTTTGGAATGACAGGATCCATTCTGGTATTCTATAAGGTAAATACAGAATACCAGAATTCATCAGCTGCTTTTGGGTGATGAGGCATGACCAGTGAACTTATGTTACATAGGCAGAACAGACAGAGTTGGAATGCTTCTGAACAGAAGTTCAGATCCAGGAGTTGGTTTATCTCACGTAGGTTGAAGCTAATTCAGTGTTTCCAGAATCTTGGAATGAAGTCTGCAAAAAGTACTCTGTCTTTATACGTGTAACTGGGGACCGTTGCCCATGATATACTGTGGCTGTGCTCCACAGGTTCTGTATGGCACCTCTGATTTACTGCACTCATGAAGGGCTGCTGCAGTACATGTGGCAGGGTGCCTGGCCTGTGATGTGATGTGATGTGATGTGATGTGATGTGATGTGATGTGATGTGATATGATGTGATGTGGTGTGATGTGATGTGGTGTGATGTGATGTGGTGTGATGTGATGTGGTGTGATGTGACGTAGAACCTGCATTGACAGCAGGGGAGAGGGCCTCTGCACACCTGTGGTCCTGTGCATAACCATAAACTAAGACAACCTCCTACACTGCCTGTGCTGGAAACCCCATAACCCTGCCTTACACATTGAGGCCTTCACCTTGTGAAAGGGGCAATGATTCGGCAAGGGCAATGTACTCAGCAGTGCTTTCCTGGCTAGCTTGCCAAGGACACACTGTCACTGCCAGTTTCTTTTACTGAAGTTGTTCAGTTTGCTGTTCTTGACAATTTAATGCTGCAACCACTGGCTAAGGGATCATTCTCTGTTTTTTATGCATCATATTGTGAATGTCCAGTGGAATGTACTGGAGCTTATGCCTTTAAAGGTATGTCTAACTCAGGCCCTTGCACAGTCTAGGGTACATGTGCCAGATGACTTACGTTGCAGATAAATTTTCAGTGCACTGGACTGCTGGAATAGAAGGGGTCAGCAACAGTACCATATTTATTTTCAGATGCGTCTTCTTCAAGGTGTAATCTGATCAGTCTGCTCTAGGATCTGACAAGACCTTTCTGAATGAGATCAAGATGGTTCTGAGTTTTTAATCCCAGATATATGTTAAATGTGAAACTAAGCTTAATGCCTAGTGCTTTTCCAATTTTTTTCTTGCCACCTGATAATATTTGCAACTTGGTATCAGTAAAGTGCTAATAAATTCTAAATTAGTCACCTGATGAGTTAGGTGAGAACTTATGATCTTGTGTGGAAGTTGCATATAACATTTCTCTGTTCTAGTGGAGAGGATGTGAGCAGAGATGGGAGTCTAAAAAGACGCATGTGGACCATGGATTCGGTGTGTTCTGAACTCCAGAGTTGAAATAGTTCTAGTCTGGTGCATTTTCTAAGGTGAGACACTGACAACAGTGGAGAGTTGGACAGACTTGTGGTAAGGGAAGAAATAAATGGTCAGAAACTTGAACTTTCTGAAGAACACTGTTGCTATGTTGGGAAGTATGGAGAACAGATCTGTGAGACAAACCATTTGAAAACAAAATGGTAATATTAGTTAGCTACTTCTTGGAATCTATGGAGGCTTTTCAACAGTGAGCACTTTGTTGCTGCAGTGTCTGAGTGCTCTAACTCTGCACTAGGATTCCTGTTATTTATTCTGAGATATCCTATTATGTTGCAAAATCTGGTTTTAAGAAAAGCTGAAAAAGAAACAAGCTGTTGGATATCTTCATGGACAACAAATGGTTCTCATGTTAAAAAAACTCCGAAACAGATCTACCTTTGCTACTTCAACTCCAGCAAAAAGTCTTATTAAATTGTCACTGAATTGAAAAAAATAACAGAAAGAGTCTAGGCCTGTAAAGAAAGGGAGAGTTCCTATCCAGGCAGCTTGGACAGGGTGATTGTTTTTTCAAATCCTGAGCATTTTGTTAGTGGAGCTTTATCTTTGACTGCTTACAGAATATGCTGAGTTGTATGGGGCCTACAAGGATTATCAAGACCAATTCCTGAACCTGCAGAGAACCATTGCCAAGAATCAACCAGGTGCCCAAGAGTATTGTCTAAATGCTCCTTGAGCTCTGTCAGGCTTGGTGCCTGACAGAAAGTTAAAAGAGAAGGTTGTCATGGTTTAACCTCAGCCAGCAACCAAGCCCCAGTCAGCCACTTGTTCACTCTCCTACCAGTGAGATCTGAGAGAGTATTGGAACAGCAGAAGCTGGAAAACTTGTGGGTAAAGACAGTTTAATAGGGAAAGCAAAAACTGCACACAAAAGCAAAGGAAAACAAGGAGTTAATTGACTGCTTCCCATGAGCAGGCAGGTATTCGGCCATCTCCAGGAAAGCAGGGCCCCATCCTGCATGTTGGTGACTTGGGAAGACAAACTCCATCACTCCAAACATCCCTCTTTCTTCCCCCCACTGTATAGACTGAGCATGCCAACCCATTACTTCAGAGGTTAATGGCTACATGGAAAGTAATAGAGCAGACCCTTGTGGCAAAACAGAAGCTTATCACACAATTTCCTTTCTGATCCCCTCAGTTTTGACACTGAAAAGCAAAAAAAAAAAGCTTTTTGTATCTTGATTTCTCTCAGAAACATTGGTCAGTGAAACTAGGATTTTTCAAGTGGGAATGAAATCAATTTTTGTGCTTCTTTTTCCTTGTCTCTCCATTAAAGAAATCTAACTAAACCAAAACAAAAACCAGGGTGTGGAAGTTTCAATTATTTTGTAGATTGAAGTGAATAAAAATTGGATTATAGACTCCAAGAAACTGAAGATTGTAAAAGCAGAACTCTCATAAAATGACTGTCTGCTCATTAAGTAGGATTAGCTCTGTCATGCAAATGTTCAGATGTAGCAAGCACAAGCAGCAAACAAGCAATTTTCTCACCTTTGTAGAATGCTATCCTATCCTACTCCTTACGTTGTCCTGTACCATCATAAAACTATGATTTCAGTTGAAAACTCTACAATTAAAAAAATAAATACATCCTCACTCCCTTCCCCCTTGATGTAAAGACTCGGCAAAATTGCAAAATGTGTTTTAAACAGGAAATGTTGCTGGTAGAGTAAAAGAAAGAGGAAGGTTTTATTGCTAAATTAGGAAGTAGAAGTTCATCTGAAAGACATTTTCCTCAGGAAAAGATTGGTAGATGTGAGGCAAGGTGATCTGCTACTGCAATATAGCAGCTTTCATCTCTCACTTCCCCACTGCATCCCAGTACAGAATTCTTCCAGGATCACAGTTTTTCTGTGTACCTTATGTACCTAGAACCCAAACATTAATAGCAAAGAATGAATTTTTTGATGATGGTCTGGGTAGTAACTGAGGGTTCTGTAGCAGCAAAGTATTTGATATTACTGACCGCTTATTAGTGTAGGGCTTTGCTATCTGTTTTTCTTGTGCATTAGTTTACTTGTTCATTCCGGAATGCATGCTAAGGTTTTTTGTTGGTGATTCCAGCTATTCAGTTTAATTGATTACAGTTTGCTTGTAAGCCACATGAAATACCTAGTCTTCAACTCGAAAAAACTTACGAAGAAAGAAAAAACCAAATGTCCTTATTCTTATGGATTATGTGGACAAGATCTAGGAGTTCAGATACCAAACACTAGTCATGTCATTGTGAAAAGGAGGCTCAGTAAGGAATTGTTTAATACTTCTCCATTCTTTCTACTCAGAGGGATGCAACAAAACAGAAGGCCAATGGTCACATATTATAGCAAGAGATGTTTCAACCAGATATGAGAATTTTTTTTCTAGGGTGGTGGTCCAACACTAGAACAGGCTACCCAAAGAGATGGCAGTCACTGCTCTTCGGGTGTTTGAAAGCTGAGCCTTGACCAATCTGCTGTAGCTAGCTTTGTCCTGAGCAAGGGAGTTGGACTAGGGGCCTCCAAAGTTCCATCCAGGCTCAGCAATTCTGTGATCTCTATCTCATTCTGCATATCTTAGTTCTAGAAATTACTTATTATAGACAAGATTATTAAATACTGTGGCACAAAAATAATAGATGGTTTTCTACTTGTCAGAATATGTAAATTTTCTATGAAAAAAAAAGGGGTAAATTAATCAGACACGTTTTTAAATGGACTTAAGCATGTGTTATGTATTTTAGTAATTTTAAGCATAATCATTTGTCCCCTTTATCGTAATTTCCTTGGTCTTGTCCTTTTATGGGTGGTTACAGTCAGATTTGTAATTTTTTGTCCTGCTTTCCTTGATGTAGAAAGGACCAGTAGTGTTAAACTGCATGTAAATGCTGTCAGCTTCAGTTTTTTGGCCAGTGGGAATTATGTAGGATATAGGACCGTGAAAAATGAATTTTCTTTGGGAGTTAGTAATAGTTTTCTCCCCATTTCCCAAATGTCCACATTATGTATCATATTTTTAATGAAAATCAATGACATTTTGAATTACACTGATGAAACTAAGCATCCAGAATAGTTTGTTCTTGCAGATGAAATCTCTTCCGTCATGACCTTCAAATAATTACTGTGATTATTAAGTGTGCTGATATTTTTCAAATAATAGATTTGAGGGATATTTAAGAAGATTCACTAGTTGAAAAAAGCACTTTTTTCTACCTTATAGTTTCAATAACTATAATCAAAGAAAAAAAGACAAAATCTTCTCTTTTACAGATGTTACATCTCTTGTTATGTGAAATGTTATTCTTATGTTTTAGAAAGTGTTTATCTTTAGTCTAAGCAATTATCTGATTGGCACCTTCTTTCTTTTTCATCTCCCACTATCTTTTCTCATGTCTGGATTCTTCAGTTTCCCTCTTTCTTTCCTGAGAACTGAATAATAATTAAAAGAAAAAGTCTCATTAAAGCACAGTTTGTTAAATATGTATGTTTTAACAAGCATTTTAATGGAAAGCACTACTTGTGATGGCTGCTGCTATTATGTGTATTTTGAAATTTATCTAGATTTGGAAAATGCGTCTTGTGTGGACAGACAAAACCTTCCCCTTCCAGAAGTAATTTCTATCCTCACAGTGCTTGATTCAACATGCTTAGACTATGTATGAGATGAAAACCCAGGGAATGGAGAAGCATATATAGAGCCTGAAGAAAATAGTGAGTTATTAAAACAATTTAGCTCGCCATTAAATCTCACAATTTTGGAATATAAATAGGTTGTTCTTCCCTTTGCCTCGTCTGTCATTTTACTGTAGAGGAAAATCTGGTACTGGACTAAAGAGGAAGGATAGCTTAGCAGTTAAAATAGAACTTGAAGCCAGGATCTTGATTTTTGTTTTGACTCCACCAATGACAAACGGTATCATCCTGTGCAACTTACCAAACCTCTGGGTCTCACCTACCACTCTGTAAATGTCTTATAACTAGACAGGATGCTGCAAGGTTTAATTTGAATTAATTTTAGTCTTTCAAGTACCTTGTGTTTCTCAGATGAAACATGCTATTTAAGTGTGAAGGATAATTAGTATGTTGCATCTGTGTTTTTCTGATACATTATTGCTATTTTATTAATCGTGTTTTGAAAAAAAAAAAACAAACCAACAAAGCCACGGTACTTACTGCTTTTCAGTTTTGTTTGTATAGTAAAAAGTTAGTCCCTATGAGCACAGTAAATAATTAAAGTAGTATTGGCTTTGAGAGGTGAAGTTGTTTTAATTGAAAATGTTAATGACTATTAGCAGATTGTCACAAAATGTCTGACTGTTTGGATACTTTTAGCACCTGAAATCATTCACTTAGGTGTAAGATGGTCATATTGCTTCTAACTGTAGTGAATTAGCCCAGCAATAACAGCCTGAAAAGTCTCTGAAAAGTTGATAGCTTCCTTGTAGCTGGTCAGCCTTGACCCAGAAAGCATTGTGGAGCAATCGTTCAGAAAATTGTTCTAGCAATCAGTGCCTGGTGCCGCCTTAACGTTTACCAATCTTGTGGGGAGCTGAGCATACCTTATGCAACAGGCCACTCCTGTTTCTCCTGTTTTTTCAACTGAAGCACTGAAATCCAGGGAAAGCCGAGATACCAGAGGATGACACCAAGCACATGGAAGCTCGCTGTCTTGGTGGATACGAGATAATGTATAATTGTGCTGTTTCCAGATGGAACACAGCTACATGAGAAATAAAAATAACTGACTGTAGCAGCAACTCCACATCCCAAGGACATAATAAGTCAGGAGATGTTGAGTTCTAAACTGTTCTTGTGCTTTAACATGGATTTGAGCATGTGATTGGGCTTTTCTTGTAGCTGAGTGTTCAGGAGCCTGAAATAGAAAGGCAGTATTAACAAATAAGATCTGATCATTTGAGAATAATGAACTTCTTTCAATAAGGTTATTGTTTTATTGGCAGGTCACATTCTTTTTGTCCTCACTTGCCATGTACTATAAAATATGACTGTGTAACACACAGGACTTCTGTGTTAATTGCAACTAGATAAAGTCTCTGCCAGTCAAGGTCACTGATGTAACCAACTTATCTTGCTCATAGACACACTCACTGGAAAACTGCTTGAGCTGCTTTGGTGGCAGCCTATTCTAAAGTGGGTTAGAGCATAAAAATAGAAAGGAAATGAATAGGTTTATGCTATTCTTACACTTTCTAGGTACAGCTTGCAGATGTATACCACAATACAACCTAAGCATAATGCAGACCCAACTCATCCACTGAGGCTGCATTTTTATTCTGCTTTAATAAAGCCATGATGGAGCAAAGCCCTTCAGAGTGGCACTCTTACTGGTGTCATTGTCTCCACTGTCCTCAGTAGAAAGTAGCATTTGATAGTCCTGACAGATGTAGAGTAGTATTGGCCAACATGATCTTTGTCAACTTAATGCAGGAGTTCTTTGTCAGCATAGACCAGATGGTAACTTCAAAGATTCCATACTTGCACAAAATGTGTATCTTAAATGCTAATCCAGCCCTGATTATAGTACATTAACATGGGAACTCCAGGCTGACACCTAAAAGCCAAATCTAGTTGGCTATTCTTTTGCAAGTAGGCATCTTGTCTTTGGTTTATCTGGCAACCTGCGTATATGTAGGATAGGATGCTAAATGAAAAGGCATATGCATTTTGTAGGGCTTGTTAGATGAAAAATGTCATTTGACATACTTTGCTATTATCAGGAGTGATACAATACAGAAACATTCTCGGACAGGGATTAGGCACAGGTACATTTGATGACTCCAGAACTTCCTTGTTTCTCCCTTTCTGTGTGTGTCAGCCTGTGATGTCCATGTTAACACATGGGATTTGAGACCTGAAGTCATGGAACAAACTAAATGCTGATTGTGCTGTAATGCCTGATGACCACTCGGTTGCCTGGGGTCTGATGGGTCTGGCACCATACTGAGCAGACAGCAGTTTGCTGTCTGGCACATCTCTGTTGTCCTTTGAGGAATAACTGGTCATGGACATGAACTTAGCTGAGCCATTAACAAAGAGACTACCAGGTCTATGAAGACACTGACAGACTGAGAGGAGATGCAGATGGGTACTATGCATTTGCAAATGTTTATTATTTAAAGTTGGTTACTAGGAAATATATAAAATGAAGGGGTCAGAGTAAGACACTGTGCCTTGTTGGCTTTGCCTTTTAGATTTTAGGAGGTCAAAAAGAAAAAAGGAGGAATATGTCATATTGCAGGTAATTAAGGATTCATCAAGAAATAAGGAACACTTGGTCCTTCTTGTAGCTTTGAGGACAAAAGGCAAGGGGTAGCTGGTGTAATATCTTCCATATGTGGCGTGCTAATTGGAAGAATAGAAATGAGGTATTTGGAAAGCTGAATCTAAGCTCTTATAAATGGAAATTGCTTTTGCTTAAGGAGTTTACTGGTAGACTCAGTGCTTTACACTTGGAAAATAAGAAAATATTTTTGATTATATGTTTTAAATTAGAGTTAGCCTACTTGTTGAGTTAGTCCTAAGGATTTAATAACTTACAACTGAAAAATTGTGTTTTTTCTTTCCCTATAAATACTTGGGATTTAATGATGATTCCCAAGCATTGCAGTATCTTCTTACCTGTGCCTTAGTCTAGGCTTTGGGTATTTTAGTTTAAGTCTTTCCAGAGTTTTGAAAACCTCGCATTGGGAATGGCATACAGAAATAGCTTGTTTCTCAGACCTCAGAAAAGTGTCAGGCTTATTTGGATTAGGTTTGGCTTTGTCTTTGAGGGCAAAAATGCATCCCCATCACTTTGTTTTGATGGATACCCCTTGGCCCGGAAAAACTAAGTCTCTGTCCAGGTGAGTTGAGCCAGTGAAAACACCTTTGGGTAGTTATGTTCTGTAACATGAGACAAGTCGAGAGACAGAGTTGCACATTATTCCCGCTAGATGGCAATTAAACCCCATTGGATAAAACGGCTGGTAACGCCAATGCTTTTGAGTCTTGTTGCTTACTTCAAAGTGCTAAAAGCTGGACTTCGGAGTAAGATTTTAGGACATTTGTATTTTCCTTGGACTAGAACATGCAATGATTTCCATATGACAGAGGAAATTCTGTTAAAGCTGAACCGAATTTTGGATTGCACACTTGGATTCATACATGTTTTGGCAGTTTAGTAAAGGATGTATTTGGTTTCTGTGCTGTAGAACCCCCACTTCTTGGGGAGGGGGAGTAGTAGAGTCAGCAACAAGTAGGAGAGTTCTTGGCAGGGTGGCCAATAGGAAATTCGCTGCCAGGAAGCCAGGAGAGCCCTAATTAGGCAGGCAAGTAGAGCCTGATCCAAAGCCTGCTGAAGTTAATGGGAGTATCTTGGCTTAGTGCATTTTTTTTCCTACTTCCAGGTAAACCGACCAAATGAGTCTCTCCTCTTAGCAGTCTGCTTTGCATATGTTACATCATCTACTGCAATTGTTGCTATACTAGGAATAAATGCATGTCTGTACTATATGTAATGAAGATACGGCACTTGTGCTCTGTGTGAGTAACTTACTTGTAAGGTAATTGAATTGTTTTTCTATTTTTGTCTTAATTAGAATTTGCAACAATATAATTTTCTCACGTGTGTGTTGGAGAGTGTAATTTCTTTTGAATGAAGGAGAGGGAGACCTTTTATCCTGACTATTGTCTCAATATGTTTCAGCTAAAGTTCTAATTAAATGCAGAATATCAAAAGTTGTGCTGCCCTAACATGCACCCAGTGACCTTAGCAATAGCTGGTTCTGGACTTCTAAAATATCACAGTTAGCAAAATTTGAGTGAAAGCTACTATAGTCTTGCTTCTCTGTTTAAAGTTGCTTCAGTACTGGCAATACTCACCTCAGAGATAACTAATATAAAATACTGGAAATTACTCTGTACTCTGTAATGAGGAGAAAAATCCCTATAGGTTCAGTGGGAATATTGCCTGGGTAAACCCACAGATATTGTGTGCATTGTGAGATTGCATGCAAAGAAAAAACATCCCTATAAACTAACTTTATGGCCTGTTTTTAAAAAAATCTAAATAAAGATTAATGGAAATAGCATCTCTGATTACACCACTGCTTTATGCTTATTTGAGCAACTTTAGATAGATAAGAAAATACGAGTTTCAATCTGTGCCTGGTGCCCCAGAGTAATTGAAACTCCCCTTTGTTGCAGAAGTGCTGGCTATAACTACTGTCAAATTGCAAAATATCTGCCAGTTATTCTTGCAGAATTCTGGCCTTGTCTGTCAAAGTCTTTTCACCCTATTAACACAATGTTACTGTAAATTTTGAGCTTATTTTAAAAGATACACCTTATCTTTTCATTACAGAAGCACAGCCTATGAAAAATGAAAGATAGCACTGTTAGGTTTTCATATTGGTAAGTCACAGTTGGCTTTGCACTGGGTTTTGTATGGAGTTGATTTGTGATTGCAAAAGGACACTAGTTTCCTAACAGCTGACAATAACTGCTATGTATCACACACAGAGAAATATTTTCATGTTTTTCAGTCTAGTTGAGTGGATGTTGCATCCCTGAAAAGCTTAGTTTTCTTCTACAAAATGCTGCACTGCAGCTCTGAGGAAGTAAAGAAGTTCCCTGTTTGTATGTATGGGTGATATAGCTGTCTTTGACCTTAAAGACAGCTGAGTTTGTCTGTCCCCATCTCCTCTCAGCTAACTAGATACACTTCAGGTAGACACTTTCATATTCTAAGCTTGGACTCCCTCCTTTATCCTTTCAGTTCTTCCGTGTTCCCATTGAAATTCTGCCATGCCATCTTTTTCAGCATAGCAGACAGAATCGAGGAATTGATCAGTTTGCAAAGGATCATGGCTAGATCAATTTGGAAGGGAAATGCAAGGTTTGATGTTCGTGTGGGTGCTTAGTGAGATGGGAGAAACTGTTGATTGGTGTCCTTTGTCTAGAGCTTTTAGACATGGAGGGTAGATCCAGGCAGGAGTGTTGTTCCTAGGCAGTGATGGCTTAATGCCCTGTGTGTAGCAGCACAGGGCTGTACGGTGGTACCAAGGCAACTGCTGCACAAGCTAGTTTGGATATGGAAAACAGTGTAATAACCTTCAGGAGTAGTGCAGGGCACTGAGTCTTTAGCTGGGGATATGTAGGCAGGTGGTTCAGTGGGCCCATATAAGGCAGGAGCTGTGGATTCATAGCTTAAACAACCTTCCCAAAGATAGATGCTGGCTCAATTCTTTCTAAAAATTAAGTAGAAATAATATGGTTTAAAAAGTTATTTCAGGCACTTTTTAATATAATAATCCAGCAGTTTAATGAAGAAGCCAATATCCAGAGCCTCCTCAGGTAGGAGAGTCTTCAGTCATCTTTTTTCTCTCTGGAGAGCTGTATCAACTGCCTCTAAGGAATACA
Source organism: Chaetops frenatus (assembly GCA_013400775.1). Lineage (NCBI taxonomy): Eukaryota > Metazoa > Chordata > Aves > Passeriformes > Picathartidae > Chaetops > Chaetops frenatus. The sequence continues at coordinate 310,091 of VZTR01020117.1, read as the reverse complement.
ACATAGTGTGAGAGAGTGTGTGCAAGGAAGGGAATGAATTTGTCAGTTAGTGACTAAAGATTTCACCAGAAGTCAGGGTTTTGTCCCAATTCAAAACAGTTCCCAGGTGATGTCTTTGGCCACCTGGCTAGGGAGGTAGGCTCCTGTTGGCTTCTCTTTCTTTTATGGTCCAGTAAATTCTGAATTCCTTCTTGCATACAAGCACTTTAACAGAGTAGTCTCTCTAATAGTTTAATTTTTTTTAATGTTGCAGTGACCAAAACTACACACAATGTTCAAGGTGGGGCTGCCCAATCCCAGAGCAGAGCAGGACACTCCCCTCCCTGGCCTGCCTGGCAATGTCTGATGCCCCCAGGACAGGGATGTCCCTCCTGTCTGCCAGGGCACTGCTGACTCAGATACAATTGGCCATTGACCAGGATCACCAGGTCCCTTTCTGTGGCACTTCTTTCCAGCATCTCATTCCCGAGTCTGTCCATACATCTCGCGCTGCCCTGTCCCTGGTGCAGAATCGGGCACTTTTCCTTGTTGAACTTCATATCATTGGTGATTACTCAGTCCTCTGATTTGTTGAGGTCTCTCTCCAGGGCTTTCCTGCCTTTGAGTGAGTTAACAGCTCCCCCCAGTTTTATATGTCTGCAAACTTGCTTAGCGTTTAGGTGAGGTATCAGTTTTTTGTATCACAGTTTTGTATTAAGGTACCTTCCTCCTAAATGATACTGTGAAATGCCTGCATCTTTCATGCAAGTTAATCCTTAGACCCCTACGTATTTTTGTAAACTAAAGTGGCATCTTATTTAGAATACTTGTATCTACTGCTTTAATTTACTTCAGTTCCATTAGAATATACACAGGTCACAAAATACCTTATACTTTAACTTAGTTATTGCAAAGCCTTGAGAGACAGGTTCTTGGTAGAGTTGTACCATGACAAAAAGGAAGTGGGAAAATGTACATGACAGTACTGAGCACTGACTGTCAGAAATTGAGAAAAGCATGTGTTCAATTACTGTACCTGACAGCAAATTAACATTGTTCCAGTGATGCTTAGCGATAAATTTTATAGGATTCCTTGTAGTGTCTGAGCTAATTTGAGCCTCTACAGGACTGAAATATGCGGTTGAAGTTACTGTGAGACTTCTTTGCCCTGAATGAGGTGCTGTGACAGATCCTACAAATAGAACATGGAAGCTATCATTTTGTTGGCAATGGAAAATATGAGCAGAGCAAAGGCCTTACAGAACAGTGTGATAACCATTGGAGGATCCTTGATCAGAGAAGACTGATGTGCTGATTCATGCCCTGGCACTCAGAATGATTGTGGTCTTTGTTGGGAATCACTTCATTGCATCAGTAGAAGTGAGGTAGAAAAAGGCTAGGAATTCATTCTGGCTCTTCATTAGACTTCATGACTCCTGGCTGTATTCTGCATTTTGGTATCTTTGGGCTGCCAGAGAAGATTTGAAAGAACCATGTGGCAATGCTTCCTGCCAGCAGTGAGCCTGATATTAGATTGCTGGTGGGCCTTTAGCCCATCTCCTCAAAACCACAGGTGACCTTCAGTTCCCCTTTCTTTAGTAATTCCAGGCAAGTTAATGGTTGCTACTGGAGGTTATTGAAAAGGTGGGAAGATGCCCAGAGAATGGAAGGAGTATATTTCCAGTGAGTAAGTAATAGAACAGGAAATGTGAGAAGACTTGAGTTTCAGTACCAGAACTTCTGCAGAGTTGATTCTTGTTTGCTGTCTTTTCCTTTGTCTGTGAAATAAACCTAGAAGTTTTGCCCCTGCTGAGGATGAAAAACTAAGCAAATCTTCTAAATTGCTGTTCATACTGGGGGACCATCTCACTTCAGATACAAACTCTGAAAATACATCCCAAAAAACCTTTGCTGTTTAGGTGAATTTATTTCAGATGCAGTGAAGTTATAACAATATTATAATACTGTAGGGTTTCAGTTTCTCCATCATTGTAGGAAGAGAGGACTTAATTTTGAAAATTGCCAGAGGTTTCGAGACAGCAGAAACCAATGAAAACATTATTACAAAGAATGGAGGTAACATTATTAAAAGTAATGGGCAATATGATTATACAACTAGTAGTTATGTATTTATCCTGAGCTGTGTTGCTTTTTTGCTGAGGGATAGTAAGGGGAGGTGTAATGGCTCAGCAGCTAGTTTGAAAGGTGCTTTTCTGAGAATTTTTTTTGATAGTGGAAAAAAAGGCCACATATAACATTCAATGTGTGAGAGGATGAGTTCCAAGCTGATCTGCTGTATTGCTGTGTTCCAGCAGCAGTTTTAATGGCTATCTGCTATAGTTCTGCTAGGAAAGGCTTCCAACTGTTCAAATTATATATATAGCATGAAGATACGTTTTAGTAAGTACATCTTCTGTACATTATCCTCAATGATATGGGTTACTTGTGCTTGACAGTCAGCTGTTAACTATCTTTGCTGACATGGGTTATCCCATTTGAGATGTTTTGGTTTTTTTCATGGTTTAGTTTGTTAGCTTTAAAGTCTTTTATTCTCAAGTTACCTTAAGGAAAGCCTTAAGCCAGCAAGTAAATACATCTCACATTATATGAATTCTGTGACATATGCTCCAAATCCCCATTGGGCATGTGTCAGGAGGAAAGGATCAGCTGTGAGTGTTTGTATATGAGCATTCAAACACAGAAACTCGTGTCTCCTTCCTGTCCACTTTGTTGTCTTGCAGCTACAAGTTTTCTGGTTGCAGATAAGGGGCTAAGTATGACAAAGAGAGCAGGTAAATATGACAAAGAGTGCAGTTCTTTCTCAGCAGCTTGTGTCACATCAGTCCTGTGACTGCTGGTGTGAAGTAGGTTATTGAGCTTTGATGTTAGCATGTACTATACCACTTCAGTGCTGTTTATCTTCCTCTGTCCATGATGATTTTCCATAACTTCCAACAGGGCATGGAGCTGTTAAAGTTCCAGTTGAGGACCAATGTGAGACAAAGATCCTTTGAGAAACACATTACTAGACCCCTGTTGATCTCAATCTTACCACTGATTTTCCTTTGATACAGTAAAAAGAATCCACATCAACTCAGTCTGACTTGTCTTCAACTAAGTTTCCTAGGGCAGCTGCAATTGAGTATTACTTTTTGGCATTCTTCATCTTCAACTTGAAAAGAGTGTCTCAGTGTTTAGATTTTTTTTTTTTTTTTAAGCTTTTAATTCTTGCCTGGATTGAAAGGTGATAATAACTAAGTGCGTTAAGGTGATTTCCATGGTTTTAAGTAGACATTTTCCTTTCATGGCAAATCTCTGGAAGTCCAGTTTAACAACTGAGTGAAGAAACACATTAAAAATTCAGTAGTTTAATAGTAGCTGCAATAAATAAATTAAAGCAGACATACCTCTGAATTTCTTGTGCAAACCTTGTGTTATAGAATTGGGTACAGTATATATGTTTGTATACTTGTCTATGCAAGTACCTTTATGGTACCTGTCCCTGCAGGTAATCTTATCCATATGCGGTATTTGCATATGCCAATTTGTTCTTTACACAAAACACATTCTTCACTGTCTTCACATTATACTCTTATTTTTAATGTTTTCATTGAAGATTGTAAAAGAGTAGAAGGTAAAAAATTGCTCCAGGAATTAATATTCAGAAAATGCATTAAGATACAGAGTACACTTGAATTTCTGTGATGTGTAAGGAGAAAAGAAAATCTCAGCAGAGAAATCCTGAAATCAAGAAGTACCTGTATTCAGGAGGATAATGCTGATCTGTTGTGGAAGACACACATGTAGCCAGCAGGAGAATGAAACTGTAGCCAGTGCCAGTAGTGTGAGGACAGGGGAAAGATCTCAGCTAGCAGAGCTGGATTGTTCCAACATGTTCAGCATGTCTGCACCTCCTCCAGTAACACAGTGCTTGCCTTTGCTGGCTTCCTTCTCAGTTTGTATGATACCCTCCAGGCCAGTCCCTAACAGATGTACAGTACAGCCAGACTGAACAGGACTGTCAGCTGCAGAAAGTGTCAATAAGAAGGGTTTGATCCTGCAGAGCAAACAACAGCAGTTGTTATGTTGCAGAAGGTGACCCAAATCTGTTTCATGACTTTTGTTCTCGTGAGATTTATCTGCTTGAGTGAGAAAATCCCGAAAGGGAGGGTGGGAAAAATCTGATTACAAGTGTGCTTGCAGAGGTGATGTGTACTTGTATAGCACATACATTGACTATGCCAGCATGATGATTGATTTCAGCGGTACAGGCAATGGTTATTGTCACCCTTTGGCAATGGTGTGATCCTTAAACCCCACATAAGGCCTGTTTAAAGAGTTTCAGTGAGACTTCGGCAGTGTGCGAGACCTGCCAAGAGTTTTTGCACTGGAGGAGTACGAGTTGACAGGATCAGCCCTAACATGTTAAGTACTGTTTGTGATATTATTATTGCTTTGTGAATTAATTTCCCATAGAGACAGATTGGAGATGAAATGTTCAGATTCAAACTTCCTCTCTGCTCTGGGGTGTCAGCTCCATGGCTTAGATTTTTGCCCATGTCATTCTAGTTATTAACAGCAATAGTCAGTATTGTGATTATAGACTATAAACTGTATGAGCAATGCAAACAATAGATTTTCATGAAAAGGCTAGGAAGACAGTATTTTCAAGAAAAAAAGGAACATAATCACCCTTCATAGGTAAGATATGTTATTTACACTAGGGGGATTCATGTCAGTACATTTTAAGTAAGTTGCTTGGCTGAACTTGTTATCTAGCTGCCAAGAACGGAAGTGAGAGAGAAGAGCCAGATAGAATTATTGGCCTCTACACTCGAAACTTACATCATGCAAACATTTATAACATGACTTATTTTCAGCATTGGCCATTCTGGTGGGGGCCTCTTTGTTGCTTTATTGCTGGCAGACTGCTTTTGAAGGCACCTTTTGGCTTATTTGTGATGATGCAGCAAGCCAAAAGACCTGGACCTACATGGTATTTGCAACATGTACAATGAAAACTTCTAGTCATCCCTTTCCCAGCCACAGCCAGCTGCTTGGGTTTAAGCACTTCCTTATGCCCCCACTGTTAATGCTCACTTCCAGTGATCAATGTTCCCACCCTGCTTTCTCAGCACATTGCGGTGAAATCAATAATCATGCATCAGGGAGAGAGAAAAAGTTTGACATTTCCATTTCTCCTTATTCTCACAGTTACAAAAAAGAATATAAATTTGAAATATGTAATTTTCCATTGAATAATAATAACAGATAACAGTTTGCAGTATACCTGGCAACATTTACCTTGGAACAGGAAACAATCTTCTACTGTAGTCCATCCTTCCTGCTGGTATCAATAATGCTTTTCTTTTTCATAGTATCAAGTTATGTTCTTCCCAAATCAGTTCACGTTAAGAATGAAATGCGTTATTCAACAGGTTACCTGTTTCTTTGAGATGAATCTTGTCTGTAAAACAACACTGAGCAGAACAGTGGGGGAGAGGAGAATTTTTTCTTCATGCAGATTTCAGATTTCTGATGATGCTACAAGTATCTGACCCAATGCAATTATGTGGGTAAACTCTGTAAGTTTTTCTTAGCATTTTATTGCAGTTCATCAGTCTGTACTATTTAGGCTGTAACCACAGCTCAGTTTATACAGGAGTTTTGTTTGTTTTTGTTGTTTTCAGAGCCCCTTAATGCTCCCCACTGACTTTTATAATCTATAACTTTTGCTCACACTCTATAAGTCAGGGAGTCTTTAGTAAAAGAGCCTATCAAGAAAAAAAATCTGGGATGCTTTCCAGGGAAATGCATGTATAATAGAGAATTCTGGCAGTTTTTCATCTGGTGCTAATTTATTACTTCAAGCTGGCTTGCTCTTTAGACTATAATAAACAGTATTTTACATCTAGCAAATCACTTTTAATATCCCTGACCTTGACAATGGGTATCTAGTATGGGTTTAAAAGAAAAAATTGTAACCAGAAATGCAGTATGTTATAAACTGATGTAATCACAGTTCTTTGTTAAATTTCAGAGTGTCTGGTGAAATGAAAGATATATGGAAGAATAGGTTGTTTTAATAGAGACATCTACTATCTCCAGCTATGCCACATATATTAAGTTTTGGAGAGTAGTCTTTCTGTGTAGTCTAAAATAACTTAAATTATGTACTCATGGAAGAAAACTTCATCGAATTCAATGAAGTTCAAAGAAATACTGTACCAACACACTCAAATGTATTTAGATGGAAGTTGCATTCATTCATAAGTTCCTCACTATCTCAAAGCTAAAAGGATTACTGTTACTTTTATTAAAAATCACGTGTGAACTCCCAAAAGAGAACAGTGTCAAAAGGTTCTCTGTGCCCCTGAGACATGCCATCTTTCTCTTTTAAGATGAGTGGTGGCTAGGGAGTTGTTTCTCAGGTCACTGGATGGGAGAAATAATGAGAAGGTGAAATATATCTTGATTAAAGAGCAGCAGAAGGCTGCTTGCTTCATGATCCCAGCAACAGTTTGATTCTTCAACTCTTTCCTCTTTCTTAGTAGTAAGAGTGCCTCAGATGTATTGAAACATGATACTGGTCATTAGGCAAAGGTTTTTCATCTTTTTCCAGTTTACATCATCTTCCTTTTGTAGTTGTAGACCAGTTAGGGTAACACAGGTAGATGTTTTCCATAATTCATAAGCAGTTGTTACACATGTATAGACACATATACAGAGTCATACACAAAGTGTGTCAGTTTACGTTGCTGTTAGGATTGTCTTAATCACTTTATTGACAAAAGAAAGCTGTATGCCCTAGCTTATTATGACCATTCAAGATGTAAAGAAAATACTTCTTATTTGTGTAATAAAATTAGTAAACCTGCTCCCAGAAATGCTAACCCACTGTTTTTCATAATAGCCTGCAACTGGCTTCAAGGCTCACTGAAAATTAAGTTTATTAGTTCTACTCATGTTGTTATTATGCAGACACCTGTTCAATTATAACTCTTGTGCTTTTCTCTCTCACATCCTTTTTATTCCCCTTTTCTTTCTTCCTTCCCTTCTTCAACCTTTAAGGTGAAACTTGGCTCTGCTGTGCACAGTTTTCATTCTAAAAGTAAGAATTGCTAGTTGTCTTTCTGTCCTGCACTCATAGTATTTTTCTAGGTCACAAAGATGGGCAGCAGTTCCCAAATTAAATGGTAAATGTTTAAAGGCAGAATAGTAAGCAGCCCTTTCAGTGATGTTAATGTGTTAGTGATTAGATTAGTTTGGTATTTCTTGTCCTTAGTGTTTTCTTCCACCAAACTAAATGTGTGTGCATGTGTATTTAAAATACCTTTGCAAAGATGCTTTTGATTCAAAACCTGAGTGACATAAGGTATCCTTCCTTTATTATTCTAGAGGTTAAATAGAGCTTTCTAGCAGTGGAAATTTAAGGCTTTCTGAAAACACTATTATGGGATTTTAAAACCAGAAGAAAGAAGTGGCAGTTGGTAGAAGCTTTCCAGCCATTAATTGTTTTCTGCTTTACCTGTGTAACAGAGGGGAACTAGCAGGCTTTTTTTCAAACTCTGATCATAGGGGCCGAAAAGTTTTGCTTCAACAGCTCTGTGGTCAGGATGTGTGCTCAACATGAGCACACTCAAAGAATTTAAAAAACAATCTATTACGATTTTTAAGAGGGGATATTGGATAAATCCTGGATATCTTATTCAAGCACACACCCCTCTGAAGCCAGGAGATTGATTTTATGAGCAGAAAATGGTTGAATGTATACAAAATGTCATGTAAAGTTACAATGCCAAATAGAGGAATTAGAATAACTGTAAAATATGTAGACCTCCAGTCATTTTGGGCAGCCCTAGTCATTGTAGCAAAGAAATTAGCTTTTGTCTCAGCTGTTGAGCTAAAGTTAGTCAAATGCTTGTTGTATGCAATGTAGTATTTCAGAATGCACTGAAAGAGGAAAAAAAGGCTGTTTAGCTAAAACAGTGCCAGATGTTCAGACTAAAATACTAGTTATCCAATTTTCTTGTGAAAAGTTAATCTCCTCTTACGTTAAACCATGCTGTGTTATATGAGGTTATACTGGAGTAAAACATGGAGGGATGGAGAATGCCATATTGCCAGCAATACAATGGAATAGCTTAAATTTGAATGGAGAAACACATCTTCAGATTTGTGCCAGGAATATTTGCACATTTTATATTTCATTGGGAAAGTCAACCAGATTTCATAAGCTATGCTGTTGAAGAATGAATTAGCATTGACTGGGGCCAGTGCCATAATAATATTCCTCAAAGTACAGCCTATGCATTAATTAACATTTGTAAAGCACTTTGAGGTGCTGGATGAAAGGCAACATAGAGTACAAAGTTGTTGCTATGATTAATTAGTTATCACACTGGACATATGAAGGGCTATGTTAAAGTGTTGCAAACTATTATTTATTAATTGTTGTTTTGCCATTGGCCACATTTGTTCCGCCCTTTACGAACTGTGTTACTGCCCTTATTAATCACATTCTGTGGGCTGGAAGGGAATGCTTTGACCTGTATGGCAAAGGCCAAGACTTTCATCAAGCAATACCTGCAGGAAACCAGTATCCTCTAGTTACATGCTAAGATATCCAACCTTGATGGAAAGACTTTAATACCACATCTCTAACAACTTGGTTAATCACCTGCACTATTGAAAAAGCATGGCGTGTATTTTGTCATTCTAAAACATCTGCTGTCTAAGCATCCTATCGTTTGTCTGTAGTGCTTACTGTAATATCCAGTGAAAATACAGGAATCAAATTTTCCAATTTTTCAAGTGGATCCTCATGTAAATGCAACTGGTCATCAAGAACATAATAATCTACTTTGTGCATAGAGATTGAATCTCATTGCTAACAGGGCACATCTTCAATAAAATACAGCCCATTCCTATGACCTTTGATTTCCACACTAGAAAAACATCTCAGTAACTCCAGCATGTTTTCTTTGTTTTTCAGGAAACTAGATTACGAAGAGAAAAGCCCAGTCCATGGTACCACTAGGCTGATACCTTTTCCGTAAAGAACTTTGGGAGAAACCAAATCCAGAGTGTGGCTTGATGTTTTCAGGGCTATGAAGCTATGTTTTATCCAGTGTCACTAGAAGTTGAGAATGGGCCTTTACTTCTCTTTCTCTCTTTTTCTGAGCTTTGAATAATGAGAGCAGAAAACCTGTATGCACTAAGATCATTATTACATGGGGGAAAAAGCAAAGGAAAGGCAAGGACCTTTTGGGGTTTTTTCTCCTCCTTTTGGGCAGAGAGTTCTGTAAATTCTCCCAAAGGAGCTCCAGTGTCTGGAGGTCACTCCATTCCACTCCTACTCTGTGTTAAGAGAGCACTTACTAATAAATAGTAAGCTGCAAAATTTGCTTGATACTTTTCAAAGCAGGAATCTTTTATGGACCTGAAAATTCTTTACCTAGTACTTGATTTTCTGTTATTTGGAGACAGCTTTAGTTCTCTCAATTTATCTACACTAATAATAATTTCTAGCTTTCTTAGTGTTGAATTCCTGCCTTGCTCCACATCTGAGCACAGAGCTGTAGCATGGAGTACCAGTAGCTCTGGCAGGGGTGGGTGGAGGGGGAAGTAACTTTCTTTTCTTTGCGTAATGTTCCTTCTGGCTTCTCAACCTGATGACTACTCACTTTCCAACAGCAGACCACTGTTCAGATTCCCCTTCAGCCTGTCATTTGCCAGGCTTTCTCTTGTGTGTCTAACAGTCATTGTCACATGTCAACCATCTTATCCTCCTGGAGTTCATGACAATAGCAAAGTAATAAAGGTGCTGTGTAACAGTCTTTCTTTTGAATAACAGCTTCATTTTCTCATGTTTTCATCCAACAGAAACCCAGATTGAAAAAATTTTCTCGTGGTATTGAGTACTTAGCAGACTTGAGTGGCAGCAATGAGTATAAAAACAACATAGCATTGTTTTTGTCTTAAGCAATTTATTATTACTGTATTGGGTCCTTTGACTTCTACATTTATTTAGACTTAAAGTAACTTTAGCAGTACTATTTTTATTAAAAGGGGATCCATAAACTAAATTTCTGTAAGAATGGCCATCTCATTGCCTTTGACTGTGCCAGTTGCTGACAGTTGACAGAAAAGGTAGGGTTTTCATTTTCTTCCATTGATAAATTAGACTTGAGTTTTTTATGTGACATTAATATTTCCTAACAGCTGAAAGAACCTCTTCTGATCCATTTTGACAGTAGAGTTGTCTCTTTAATTATGGCATTGTGTTATTGATCCATAATAATTCCACGGGCCAGGTCCTAATAATTGTTGTTGCTGGTGATGAACTCCTAGCTCAGACGAACTCCTAATTTATTGCAGTTTTTTGGTTATTAATCTGATACCACATGGCTGGGCCTATTATGAGTTCAGACACAGGATTGTGAGAGTACCTATTCTGTGACTTGAGAAAGTAAAATGCAAAAATATGCCAGCTCTCAAAGAAGACTTCTCTGAGACATGAACACCTTGTCACTTACTATGCTCCATGTTTCTAGAAATGACCAAAATACATTTTGTTGTCTCACATGTGCCAGGCAATAAATACACTCCACTGAATTAAAAAAAAATAATTTTCCTTAAAAGTAATTTTTCTTCTTGTTTGCAAATTCCCATGGCCTCTTTTGAACATATTAATCTTCATAGTGGAAAGCCTACTTACCTAACCTATATGTCTTGGACAAGCTGTGTGCCTAGTGTGTATAGATCAATTAGGAAGCTCCACATAGAATACAGAATAGTGATAGGTATCATTAGGGAGACTATGAGACAGAAGGGAGTACTACAAAGATTTTTACTGGTATCTACTCGAGTCATGATCCCATAGTATCTGGCAATTACCATGTCTACACCAGATGAGAAGAGAGAAGAGAAGAAACAAAGGTATAATTCATTAATTGCAGTTGATGAAATTGATCATGCCTACAAACACCTTTAATTCCATAAAAGTTGTTACACAGACAGATGGAAAAGCTCAACCTGTGGAAAGGGAGAAAATTCTTGGATTGCCTCACCCTTGCATATATCTTCAAAAGCCATTTCTAATCTTGTACAGGCTGTTAATGTGGAGATAGCAGCAGTTATGAAACCAGGGCTGGATTCCAGATATGTGGTATCCAAGTGTAGAATGAAAAGGAAATCAATAGTCACTCTTCAAGGAAAGTTATGCCAGAATTGTTCAATATAGTCTATATTAATCAAAGCCATAACAGCTTTTTTTCATTAGTAGAGCATTAACAAGTAAACAACATTCCTGTTTTGTTATTTAGTTACACTGACCTTTTTTCAAAAGCTAGGCCTAGTGATAAGTCTGGATTTTCTCTGTTTATAGAAAATTGGTACGTCAGCAGATTGAGTACAACTCAATATTTATGGAGTGCTGGCTTTCTGGAAATTGAGGAAACCATTAGAAGAGTTCATTAAAATGTAAACAAGAGAGAGGAGACAGCAATGACAATAATTATTTATATATTTATGTATGTATAGATATATTTTTGCTATTGTCTGATTATACTACAATGTCATGGCAATGACATGAAAGTGGGAGCTGCTTTGGGTAGTTTTCTGCTGACTGCCAGAAAGCAGGTGAATGCCAGCAGAGTGTAATATCTCTGATTCACTGATACATCGGTATACAGATGTGCTTGAGCAGGACCCGTCTTCTGATTATGATATGTCCCAGTATTAAAATTAGAACCATTCTATTCTTGTGATATCTATTGTGATATTTTAAAGAAGTTCTTACAGTGGAGAGGCTGAACAATATGTTTGTAAATGACTGGGTGAGTTCCTATCAAGTTGAGCACTTTGAAGTTACTTTGATTTAATTGACTAACAGCTGCTGTTTTCTGATAACAAATAGATAATTATATTTTAGCTGTTACACAAGCCTAAAAATACATTTGTTAGAAGATGACAAACTACTTGGCCCATTGAAGTAAAAAAAAAAGGAACAAAACTTGTTCTACAATTTGTCATCTGGGGAAGTGAGAGAGAACTTATTCATAAGTAGATAGTGAGCTACATATATTTTACCTATTGTTTTTAGTGTTGCTCAAGCCTTTGTGAGGAAGGATTTGAAGGAGAAAAAGATGGCAGAACATCAAGGATAAGAGAGACTGGGAAAATAAAACTATTCCTAACATAAAGGGGGTAGTGTGGAAGTGACATGGCAAAGACTGGGAAAGATGTGCAATAAATTTAGTTAAGTTTGTGTGTTGTTCATGCCAAATTGAGGCATGAAATGAGATGTCTGTCATTCTGTATGAAAAATGTTTGTAGGATATCTCAATATTACATTCTTTCAAGTAAGACAAATGCAAAACTTTCAACTTTCTCAGTGTTAAAGTAGAGCTCCTGTCTTCTCGAAGAATTTCAATCGGCCTGTGGTACTTACCCTCTGTGTCAGGGCTTGTCTTGATGCAAGTGGCCAAAGGCTTTTATCCTGATTCCTGTGACAGGCAGCTCTTGCCTCGGGATTCTAGGACTTTCATTGAATTTTTTTGTATACAGCTTTCAAAGTGCTTATGGATGAGAAGTACTATGCAAGTGCAAAAGATTAATAATTAAGATTGTGTTAATGTGTAGTGATTGTGCATAATGCTGTGTACCACAGGAATCCCTCTTTTCAGCTTACTCATCCATCCATCTATCTATCTATCTATCTATCTATCTATCTATCTATCTATCTATCTATCTATCTATCTATCTATCTATCTATCTATCTATCTATCTATCTATCTATCTATCTATCTATCTATCTATCTATCTATCTATCTATCTATCTATCTATCTATCTATCTATCTATCTATCTATCTATCTATCTATCTATCTATCTATCTATCTATCTATCTATCTATCTATCTATCTATCTATCTATCTATCTATCTATCTATCTATCTATCTATCTATCTATCTATCTATCTATCTATCTATCTATCTATCTATCTATCTATCTATCTATCTATCTATCTATCTATCTATCTATCTATCTATCTATCTATCTATCTATCTATCTATCTATCTATCTATCTATCTATCTATCTATCTATCTATCTATCTATCTATCTATCTATCTATCTATCTATCTATCTATCTATCTATCTATCTATCTATCTATCTATCTATCTATCTATCTATCTATCTATCTATCTATCTATCTATCTATCTATCTATCTATCTATCTATCTATCTATCTATTTATCTATCTTTTCAAGTTACAGTTTAATTATGCAATTCATAAGCATAACAAGCAATTATCACAGCATAGGCAATGCTATTAACATGCATAATTAACTTAATTCTGTTTTAATTTAAATTCAAGAAATCATAATGACTTTTGGCTTATTTAAGCTATCCTGAAAACTCAACACAAATGTCATATTTCCTAAGTGGTAACCATGAAAGGAACATGAATTTAGGGTATTGCGAAGGACTCAAAGCAGTCCTCAGCTGTGTGGTTGTTACTGATCACACTAACAATATGCTGTTAAACCACTCTGGGATATGTTTCAAGAGAGGACGTTAAAATGTATTAAGGGTAAATAATTAGAAAAATACCCATTTTCTGCTGGTGGTGTAAAAGAAGCAAGATATTATTTAAAGCAATACATAATATAGTCTATATTTGCTATATTCAGAAATAGAGCTGGTTTTAAGTCCTGAAGACATTTTACATTGCACGCAGAAGCTTCACAGTATTAAAGATGTAAAGATCCACACTCTCACACAACTGGCCCTCTTGAACTACCTGGGCTGCTCACGTGCATAAGGCCGAATGGGGTTAGGTCTTCAGTGCGTTCATCTGTCCCTTAGTTGAACTGTTCTTGATTATTAGATAGAGAACCTGTCGTGGTTTGAAGGACAGGTGTCTGCCAAGGAAGGCAGGGGCCTCCCTTGGAATGGAAAATGTAAACCCTTTCCCTCCAAATTATCGTAATTCTGAAATTAAGGGGCTCACAGGCAAAGATGTGGGAATAGGAATAACAGTTCTTTACTAGTATTTATAATAAAGCAAACAAACAACAACTACTATGGCATTAACAACAAACAGAACCAGCAACCCGGTGACAGCCTGCTGGCCTGCAGGCACCTTTGGTGCAGTGATAGTCACAGCCGGCAGGGGGTGCTGGTGGTGTGAGCTCAGGGAGCACGTGGTGATGGTGGATCCCCCCCAGCCAGGACGGGGAGGGATGGAAGAGAAGTTTTA
>VZTR01020117.1:283598-295656 GCA_013400775.1 Chaetops frenatus | reverse complement strand
AACTGATGGGCAAAAAATTCTAAAGGTGAAAAGAAACAAGAGGGAAGAACACCCAAACCCCAACAGAACCTTACTTTCACACTGAGAGTCATGACTGGCTCAACAAACCTTTTGAGTACATTTCAGGTAAACTAAAGTGAATAAAAAAGTTAAAGTGAATAAAAAAGAATTCCTGTAAGTCAGTGCAGCTCAAGACTGAACTGTGTTTAGAAATATTGATGTTGTCTTAACCACATTAGGAACTGAAAAATATAAAGAAGATCCTAAAGCTAGCAACTGAAGTATTTTCTGAGTGACATTTCACTGCAAAGTCTTCAAATAATTTTACTATTACAATTATTTACTATTTTACTATTACAGTTATTTAGACTGAATGATTTTGAGCTTACATATGCATGAAGACTGAGATGAATGAATGACATCATGCTTGCATCTGCCTAGTTAGTTTGGTTTTATTTTGTAAGAGAAAGTGAGGGAATAACTGAGCAGTGCTGAAGAACCTGCTTAACCTAAGGGCATGCTCACAGCTTGAACAGTCCTTGTGCAGATACCTTCAGATCTGGTTAGGGATCAAAGGAAACCCTGGTAACCCCAGCGCATTCCGAGTGAAATGAGGGAGGGACAAGAGAATGTTGACGAAAGAGAAAATATGAATTCTGGTAATTCTGAATCTTAAATGTAGGTGGAAGACAATAGATAAGAAGCAGGTGTCGTAGAAATCAAGTGAATCCCCGTACTTCCATAACTGAGTGGAAGAAGTTGTGTCGTGGACTCTGTATGCCTGTGGTGCCACAAAGAAGAGGATGGGGTTAGCTCATCCTCTTCACATCTAATTTTTCTTTTTCAGCTTTCTTGCCTTTGATTTTGGCTGCTTTTTGCTGATGCCCAAATTCTCCAGGATCTTCCAGTATCTCACAGCTGAACGACCACTGTTTCTCTTCCTGTCTCTTTTTTGGATCTGTACAAGAAATCAATTTTTGGTTCATTCACCAAGCTAGGCAATAAAAATTATAATGATGATAACAATAACAAAAATTCCAGGAAATTATTAAATTACCATTTTTCTTTACCAACATGAATTGCTGTCCTTTGTCAGGTGATATTTTCCTTTTGTTCCAAACATTTCAAACAGTTTTTCTGTAAGGATTTTTTATCCAGTGGTCCTGTAGTTAAGTAAGTTGCCCTGGATTACAGAAGTTTCTTTCCTGGTCTGCCTAATGGGAAAGATCAGCATCTTCTAAGAGAGCATGCAGCTGCCATCACTGGGATGGAGTCTGGGTTCCCTTGATTGTCCTCAGTCTATCATTTTGTTGTTCTGTCGCTTTGCAGAAATTCTTAAATACCTATTATTCAGCAACTTCAATATTCATCTTGTCAGCAACCAGGCAATGGAGTAATTTTCTCCTTACTCATCTTTCACACATACTGAATGAATGTATTTTTAATGGTGAAATAGCACTATGTGAGAGGCTACTGCATCCCTCCCTCCCTCCCTCGCTGCTCAGTACACCCCCTTAAATGCTCTAGGGCAAGGCACTTCCCGAAATGCTGGTTCAGATGTCATCAGCCAGAAAAGACAACTGATCCCACACAACAAGAGTGAGTATGCTGACAACCAAAATTTTGTTGATAGGGGATTGACACTGCTACTTCCTCAGGCAGTTTTGTGAATCTGCTCCCCCTGTGCCCCTGCTAATTCTCTCCAGATGAAGCCAGTTGACCACTTAGTTTCAGGATGACTAAAGCAGCATTTCTCAGTCACCCTCATCCACTCTACTGCTGAACTTGCTCCTTTGTGCATCTTGTTTCTATATCATGTCTCTCCATTCTTTCTTCCTCCTCTGTATATTCCCTTTTCCTGGCTACATTCTTCCCCATTTATGTGCTCTTTTGAGTTGCCTGTACACCCCTTCTTTCCAATGTGACTCTTTTCTTTGAAGTTCCTATTTCCATGGCCCAAGTCACTAGGACACACAGCTCTTCATGTTTGTGTCATTATACCTGAGAGGTCACCAAATGAATGACTTTAGTGATAGGGAACATGCTGTGTAGGCCACTTAGTTAAATTCACCTGGGAAGAGCACTTTCCTGTCAAGACTGCACTGTTTTGCATTTAGCTAGCATCATATCTGCATGGCTCTGTGATGGTAGTGTAGTAATCGTGCACCCAGTGGCTCTTTAGTGTTCTACTTAGACAAGGAATCTGTGGGGAAGATGCAGCTTGACATATAATTCCTTCCCTTGTCTTCTCCAGAGTGGTTCTTGGGGAATGCAGTCACACAATTTCAGTATACTAGGAAGAACAAGTCAAAGGTACCACAAGGTTAACCCATTCAACGTTAGGTGTTCAGGTTGCCCAGACCTATCTCTGCTTCAGGTGTTTTATAGTATTGTCTGAACTTATACAGTGTGTGCAGGACATCTTGTGACATTGCAGTGAATGAAGGATGTACACATTGGACCTAGTAGCTTTAAAAGATATGTTTTCTTTTCTGCCTGCTCATTCTCTATGCACACACATTGAGAAACATGCAACTCAGCAGTCGCTCTGCAGTTCACTGTGTTCAGGTGCTGCACTCATGAACGATGAGATACTTACCACCAGTTGGCAATACAAAGTTGACATCAAAATGATATGAGACTTTCCAATAATTTTCTGATTTTTCTTTAAAATATTGCCTTAAAATTTGCTCTAAATTTGGGCTTAGGAGATCAAGGGTAAAACATCTGTTTTGAACTCACAGTTACTATGTGGTTTTGGAAAACAAAACAAAGGATCTATTTGAAAATATTCTTCTTTAATCTGTGTCAGCAGTAAGGGATCAATACCAAATTGTACAAAGCAAGAAGAACCATTAACTTGCTATGGACATATAAACTGATCTTGTAGTAATACCCTCCCATCTACAGCATATATTGAGGATGTTAAAGGTGAGCTAGCAGAACTCAAGTCTGCTAGACTTTCTCTATTCATTTCATTAATTACCTCATGTAGGCTGAGATTATTTTTCTTTTGCATTTGATCAGAACCAAAATGATAGGGTATATTTTATAATATGTGCTATAAGAATGAAAGAATCGAATTAAAAATTTGTTTCACTTTCTTAGCTTTCTAGGTACCCTCAGCACCAATCTATTTTAAAGGAGATAACCAAGCTTGAGGTGAGAATTTTACCAAATAATAAAGACTTCCTATATTCCCTTGGTGTTACATGTCCTGAGCTTCTTAGTCTTACATATTCAAAAGTCTTAGTTTTACTGGCTAGCAGAATACAATTTGATTTAATAGGTTTAACACAGCCTCACTTCTATATGGCATTGAGGGGACTGGGGTCTTAAAACAAATTTACAAATGAGCACCATTTCTATGGGAAGCAGGTTTGGGATACACATTTTTTTATGGCAAAAGTATGCCTGTCAACTTTTTACATACCTCATGTACAAATTGTGTATTTGTCTTAAATGGGTTTTAAAAAAGGACAGAATTTTAAATACAAGAACGAAACACTCAGAAGGAACTTTAGATTTCATTTGGTATTGACCTTATTAGTTGCACAACTAAAATAATGACATTAAATTATTTAGCTGTCTGTGATGACTGCAAAAAATGGAAGGAGATTTATCTGCTTTTTTTCACAATGAAATGTGGATTCTATGCAGTTGACTACTCTGATGTTACNAATGTAATATATATATTTCATAAATTTATGGCCAGTTAACAATTTTAATTCAACAGGAACAAAACCAACAGAAGTAATTTGCATGATACTCGGTGATCACTGCTGTGGCTGAAGATTCTGCCTCAGTCTCTTTCCTCATCTCCCTCTTTCTTGTGCTCTGTCTCTGTCAAAGGCCAGAAGCAGATGCTGAGGGAAGAGAGAAAATACAGACAAGCACAGCTGCTACCCCACAGATCCCCTTCTGCCTCTACTGTTTGCTGCTTCCACCATTCTCTCCTTTGGGAGCTCCCCTGTGGTATTAATGCTGCACACTGCAATCTCTATCCCTCTCCTTCAAAATGCAGTCACCTATGAATTCTCTTCTATAACTGGACAATTTTAGTGACCCCAAATGTGACAAGTGTAGTTTTATGAGCTTAATGTTGTTAGCACTCATGAATTTACTCCTGGGATGTTTCTGGTATCCTGGTATGATCTGATGACCATTAGGAGGAGCATTTGTTGCTCAGACAGACTTGCCAGGTTTGGTAGACACAGATACCAGCTAGATGCTCTGAATTCTCATCTCTCTTTTGTTTAAAGTATTTAGCCAACTCAGTTCTACTACTGAAGAAAATGGAAAATGCAACAATTCCCTGTCATCAAATGCAGATGAATGCATTTGCTTGTCATAAGGCAAAAAAAAACTTCCAGCAGGGTGTTACTGAAAGCTGGTGCTGGTAGCAGACCATATGAGGGACTTCTTCCTCTATAATCTCTTTCTCTATGTTAGTTCTGCTTATCAGTGAAAGAAAATGGGGGTGGTGGTGGTAGTGGTGGGCATTTCAATAGATGCACCATAGGCCTAGCTGCAGTAACCAATGTGTGATTCTTCGAACTGGGAGTTGCATTCTGGCCAAAAGTGCATCAGGGTGAGCAGAGCTCCTTGTAAGACTCTCCTTGTTACATTCAGACTTAGAGCTCCTGCTCTATGTCTGAATGTCAGTGTATATAGATCTGAGGCACATCTGAGGCCCAGAATCTGCACAGAGACTTGTAACTGGTGGATACAATCTCCAGTTCACTGCAATGGAATTTGCAAGGGAAGTAGCAAAGGGTGGCTTAGTCTCATTCTGTACTAAGTATGTACTGCCAAGGGAGGAATGGAAGACAAGCATTTCTCTTTAAGCCAAGAGATTATGTACTGGTTAACTGCATTTAATCAAAGTTCAGCATTGCTTAAAATGGAAAAAGCCCCTTTGTGCCAGGGAGATGGTATCATATCTTCTGGTACACATCTAATCCTACTGCTAGGTCCCATGTTTTTTGTTTCAAATTGCTAATGAAATCAAAGCATGTGCTGGGTTTATCCAGGGAGTGGCTTAGTTTGTGTAGCTGAATAACAATCACAAGACGATTTTCTAAAAACAATAGGAGATGAAAGAGGAAGTTTAAACCACTTCCCAGTTGAGCAAACACAATTGTGCTGATTCACATCTGTACAGAATGATAGGGTTTTTTCTTTTGCCCAGTTGTTCTCAGATAGCAAAGATTGTATTAATATGAGAGTGCAATAGGACACTCCCAGATGTAAGCCCAGTAATAAAATACAAATTCTTTAACTATAATTATCTCTTCAAATTTCATCTTAGGTTTCAGTTTTTAGCTTCCCTTCCTGCCATTATACAAATACACTGGTGTTTTTCAATGATGCTTGGGCAGAAATACCACATTTGCTTGTGCACCACAAATCCTGAAAGGGTATATCAACATTAGCGTAGATACCATTCATAGTTCAGTAATTCACCCTGTGCAGGATGTGAATGTTTTACTGAAATTACCTGTTAGCTATGTAAATTAAAAACTGCAACTGTGAACAAAGAGGGGAACATTTTGGCCTTTGTAAGTTAGCTCTTGAGTCCTTTGGAGAAGCAACTGCTGGCCAACCCTTGCCCTTTTAACCTAAGGAGATATGTCACAAAAAGAGTGTTCAAGATGTAATAAAAGTAGCACTTTCTGTTTGAGATATACTCCCCATAAAACAGGAACTTCAGACATTTTTCCCGTCCGATTTCATAATACTGAATAAGAGGAAAAACAATTCAAATACTTCTGACTTATATAAAGTAACTGAGGCAATGTCTAAGCTTTTAAGAAACATTAATTTACTGCTTAGGATTCAAAGTGTTTGGAGGGAAAAGCAGTCACCTACATTGTGATTTGCCTTTGTTGAAATTAAAAGCGAAACTCCTGTTCACTCTACAGGGCACTACAGGGCACTAATATTTAGTTTGATTGAAGTGCTTGCTCAGCTCCTGGCATTAATGGTGCAGTACTGAGAAACGATAAAGAACAGGAATGCAAAATGTGTGCCGTTTGCCAGAAATGCAAAGGCTCTGACAGGAGTCTTGAGGAGCAGCTGAGTTACTTCATCAATGGTGATTGTCTCCGTGCAGGACAAAGTACCTCTTGAATAACCTCCAAGTAAGTAAGCGAATCTCTTTTTGTATAGACACTCTCTTGATCAGCTCCCATGTTTTGCACACTCATTTCATCCTCTTCCCTAGGTGACAGAACTTAAACTCCTAATAATGGCTCTTACTTTGCACAGGTCTCACGGAGTCTAGGATTAATACCATTGTGCAGTCTGCTGAGTCACTGGGTAGTCCTTTGACTTTTCACAACCATTTTGGGATGTAAGAATGGGCACAGACCTTGATCCTCTTCCTAAACAAGTCCTCTCTGTCTGTTATATACTTTCACAGTAGGACAGGTGCATTTGGCTTTCTCTCAGTACAGTGGAAATGTGGGAAAAAGAGTGGCAGAATATACTGTAGTGTTCAGGACAACATTAAGGGAATCTGCTTCTAGTCAAAAAGACCAGAAAAAATAAGTTCACATCCAAACAGGCCCAATAAAGCTTCAAAGTGATTACTGGCTGCCATTAATATTCTAACTTTATCTTAATGGTTCCTAATTTTTCACTGGAAGTCAGGACTATTTTTACAGATGGATCGTGGCAGTAATCATTTGTAAAAAAAACCAGCTCTTAGATTTCTCATTCCTTACTGGGAACTCACATTCTTAAAAGACGTAATTTTTGGGGGGAAGGTGGGGGTGGGCTGTGTGTGTTCTGATTGCATTCAAATTATCAAGAAAATCAGGAAAAGACTGAAGTATTTGTTAATCCTTTCTGAAAAAATCAAGTTTTGTAACTTACTACTCTATTATTTCCACAACTGTGAGTTTTTAAATAGCCTCATATGCTGTGTGCTTGACTTGCACTTCATTGCATGTACTAGTAATCTGCATGGATTCTAGTTAAAAGAAATACAGACTGTGACCTATTAATTTAGATCTTTGTTTGTATGTGTGTACATGCCTTTGATGTTTTTTTTAAAGATAAATGTTACTTACTTTTAATTGGTCAAAAATTAAAATTTCTTCATGTGAAAATTAGGCTTTTAAAATATGAGCTTTCTCATCTTGTATTGTTTTCTTTTCACGTTATACCATGACTGCAGAGATTTGGAAGCAAAAGGGAGTAGGAGAACTCAAAAATTAAGCAATAAGAGTCAAGAATACCAAAATGATTCATTGACTTTGAGTATTTGAATTTTAAATAATTCTATTGTAACTTTAAAATATTCAATTTAAATTTTGAATTAAATAATAATTTATTGACACTTTTTGACAAGTTCTTAATAATGTGCATATAGTATTTAAAATACTTATTTTAAAATAGCACTGTTTTGACACTTATTTGAATTGTATCACTGAACATCGTAACATCTGAACACTTAATGAAAATCTACAGAGACTGGAAGATGGCACTGAAATAGTCCTTTCTAAGAAGGAGCTTTGAAAGCCAGTGTATTGGTTGCCATGGGAACAAGCAACAAAAATACTGGCAGTGAACCTACTGGGGGAGTTTATGGCAAACTTTTTTCTTAAGTTTTTAAAAAATTTATTTTAGTGTAATTTCAAAAGCCAAGCAAAAAATCACACATTTCATGATTGAACAAATAAAAGAAACACTTTGCACTTATTTTAAGCTACCTAAAAAGAGTTCAACAGTCAGTCCAGGAAACTGAGTTTGTAAAGCTGCTACTTTTTTTGTAGGTATTTGAGGATAAACATGAATCAGATTATGCACAACAGAATAAAAGTCTTCAGTAAGTTGCAATATTTCATTCAGAAAAGATTTTTTTTGTTCATATCAATAGGAATTACAGTAAATCTACAAGATGTGCAATATTATAACTTTGCAATATTATACAAGCTTGTATGTTATTATGCCAAATACTCAGAATAAAACATCAGTTATATTGTTAGTTACTACTATTCACTCAGCACACACTATTTGTGTTTAAATGCTGCCAGATTGTACAGTCTTGTGGCATAAATAGGGCCAAATTTGAGATACAGCTTTTGCAAAATGAAGATTTGGGAATATTTCATTTTCCCAGGACTTCTGTAGAATTGGAGGAGCCAGAATATTTTCTGGCAACTTAGATTCATCCTGACAGAAATTATGTCATTGACTTGAGTCCTCAGAGAGGTTCAGTAATCCAAACTTTACTACTCCTGAGATTCCTTTACAGATACCAGCTGTGCAGAAAGCTAGGAAAACAGTCTAGGACAACTTGAATCCTTCTTTTGCCTGGAAATAACGTGTCTCTCTGGGAAAACACGTACATGTCACAGATGTTAATCAAGATTTTAAATGCAAAAGTTGTTTGCAGGACCCTTTGAAGGTTTCCAGTATGTGTGTTTTTCTGTATCTCTGTGCTTCATCATATGGGCAATCTTTTTTCTTTCTTGATTGAATTCCTTCAAAGTGAACAGAGCTGTCACTAGTCTTATTGTCCCTTTTCCTACCCAGTGTTTCTTCAAGCTAACAAGTCCTGTACCATTTGAGTTGAAAGTTGGAAGTGTTCTTCTGAGTCACTTGATCTCTGGCTGCAGACAAACGTCATCTAGACCCCAGGAGTGAAAATCAACAGATATTGATCTTTTCAGGAGTCAGAAAATTCTGCACCTTCTGAGTAAAATGGCTTTTCTGTGTGTGATGTTGTACTGTTCCAGAGAGCATGTTTTTATAATCTCATCTAATTCTATTTTGGCTAACTAGCCCTAATCTAGCTGTTAATTTATGTGGTATTAAGATAGAATGTTTTATGAGTGTCTTTCAACATGGTATCCTGAAAATAATTGCTGAAATGCATAGTTAATAAAATTTTATGGTTTTGTGTGTGTTGTGTACTTATTGTAGAAGAAGCTTTTTAGCTTCTTTTTTTCTTTTATTTTTTTTTTTTAATAACTAAATTGGAAGATATAATTTTGCCAGTGAAATTCTTTGGGTAGATGCCTTGGTTTAAAATAGGATTTTTAATTACCATTATTAAAATTGCTTGCACACATTTTGGCTCTTATGAAGGTCGTCCAAACAGGTCTGTAGCATAGAGCAGTGCAGGCACTGTCCATGGCACTACCCATCCTATTTTTACCTCATACCTTCATTGGGAAACACTGTCAGTCAGTAAGGGACTCTCACAAACAGAGTAATGGAGTTTATTCAAACGGGCCCCAAAATTTACAGCTGAATAGTAGCTTCATGAGCAAGATGCTCAGGAGGCTCCAACACAGCAACAGAGATATTTGAAATTTTTTAGGGAGTTCATCCTATCTAAGCAATAGAACTAGAGTAACCTAAGCTCACTCAGTGTTTACACAGAACCAACGCCCCCAAGGACAACTCTGTGTATCTATGAATATGCACTAACAGTAGTAATATCAAGTCCAAACCTTTTGAGTTTGGATAACAAGATTGTTTTTCTTACCCAGCTAGTGAGATAGAGTAGTGAATAACCTCTCCTATTATGGCATAGATTCCCATGCTTGCTCTAAAACTCCTTGACACTATTGCTCTTAAAAGCCTCTGACTACCCAGTTGGAGTGTCTGTGGTGGAAGGCAGGTGACTTTTCTGTAGAAAGAACAAGTCTCTTTCAGCAGGTGATTCCAGCTTCAAAGAGGTTAAATTGCCCATGGATATGTCTCTCTTGTTGCTGATTTTTTAAAAGTCTCCCTTTTAGAATTACTCTTTTTGTAGTAAAAGCAGACACAGAGCAGTTGAACAGTTTGGACTTTAATCATAATGTTTTTCTGTTTGGAAAAATCACTTGTCATGTGTGCATTTCATGTTACTTTTTGGTTTTCTATCCGGTTTTCTTATCTATAAGTAGTGCATGATGATCTCAGAAGAGTAGTGTTCAAAGTGTGAAGAAATTTCATTTCCTTGGATGAAAGATCCTATATAATCCTAAGGGATTGTATTTAGCAGTTAAAGTCTACAGTTAGGCAGGATAACAACTTTATTTAAACTTTCATTTGTGCAGTTTCATATAGCTATTGTAAACCCTACCTTTAAAGGGAGCTTCTTCACCATTGATTTTATCTGAATTTGATCAAATCCCTAGTGGTGAGCAAGCTATGAACACCTATGTTTTCATTATTTTTTTAGTTATATCTTAGCTTTCCAAACTTTGGTGATCTGGAAACTGAAGATGTAATTCTTTAAGTAAGAGGAAACTGTGGAAACCGTGCACTCTTTCAGCCTATTTGCAAGACACTTAGAGAAATATTCAAAACTTCAGTAAAATTTCTTTTTTTTGATCTGCTCTCTGTCTTCACCTAAGCCTTAGTTCTCAAATTCTCACCTCATGCAGTAAGTCCTGCTGTCCTTAGTTCACTCTGTCTGAATTGGCCAAATTGCTACTCACAGTAATGGTCCCTCTGCTTGCAGAAGGGCTGGGGGACTGTGTCAAAGCCATAAGAGATGATTGATTTACAATGACATTTTTATGTACTGTGGCACTTTATGACAGCAAGTCACATTGCTTGGGCTCTCCAGATGTGTGCAGATGTGTATTCTGCATTCTTGCATATATTTGTATGGCTATTTAACTGGGTTGCAGTAAATTTGTCAGTGAGATTGTTGTCGTTGTTGCTTAGGTGATGTATTGTATCCCTCAGCAAAACCCACTACTTCAGGAAGCATAGATTTCCCTTGACTGAGGTTCTAGGAGAAGGGAAAAAAAGGAATAACAATGCCAAGAAATTCCTGAGTACTGGTTTAGATCAGGGCAATGTACTTTAATTTTCTGGTCTAATCCAGGAGAGGGAGCTAACTTTCTAGCCATCACATCTGGCACACTGTGCTGGAGCTGGTTTTTTTCACAGCTGATATCCCATGTCTGAATGATTATTCACATATGCTGTCCCTGGAGGAGAGTCATCTTGGGTGTGCAAAACCACCCTCTCAAAACATTGGTTACCTCTGTTCAGTGCAGTAAATATAATTACATGACATATTCTTGACAGGGGAGTATTTATTGTTAATGTATTTTACTATAATTTAAACACTGTTGCACATTGTTTGCTCTCTTCTCCCACTCTTCTGCCTTTTGCCTATTAAGGAATTTTAAGAGGATCTGAATTTCATCGTTTCTCCATTGCAGCAAATGTTGCTTTCTGTGGCACTGTGGGAAAGCAGGGCAGGAAACACTCATCAGCACTCTAAGCATACGTGCTTGCATCTCCTGTGCTTATAGTCTGCTGCCAGCCTCGGTTGGTGTCCCAGGCACAGGGCGAATAGTGCACAAAGCAAGGAGCAACCACACCAGTCCCTTCCAGTGAAGGAAGCTGGGAAGCAGCTTATGGAGCCCAGCTAAAGGAGCACGTCCATGTCACTGGGCCCCCCTGGCCTGTGCCTCTTCACAAACGCCTGCCTGCAAAGCTGCTGTCTTTGTCAGCTGTAACTGCAGCACTCAGACTGGGCTGACACAGGACTAAAACAATTCCAATTTGTTGAAACAAGGTAATGAGTTAGAGAGGAGCACAAAAGAAAGAAGGGAGACAGGCCTGGGTGTTTCATGGGTCCACAGAGGGGATATGTGCAGGCAGTTGTGCAGAACATCTGCCTATGGGCTCTCCTTGGGAATCATTTGCCCCAGGCATGCACCTGTGCTCATGCACCTCCCACAGACACATGTCCCCAAAAAATGGGAATGCAGGAGGCTGACCTTGCTGTTTGGGTGCATCAGGGCACTCCGCCGGGTGCTGGCCGAGGCACTTCTCTCTGGCCTTAGTACCCCAGTTCCCTCCTGGGCAAGGAATACCTGCTGAGTCAGCAATCCCATGGCAGTCTATCTCTCTCTTCTTTTTCTCCCTTATTGGTCTCCTTTTTCTTCCCATTTCCTGTCCCTCACACACAAGTTTTAAACTGTAATTGTTAAACAGAAGACTTTGGAAATCCAATATTCATTTAATAGAAGAGTCCAGACACTAGAAAGAAAACGGAAAGAAAACAACGGCACTGTTTTGGTTTTTTTTTTTT
>VZTR01020117.1:224826-283328 GCA_013400775.1 Chaetops frenatus | reverse complement strand
TTTGTTTTTGTTTTTTGTTGGTGTTGTTTTGTGGGTGTTTTTGGGGGGTGTGTGTGTGTGTGTGTGTGTGTATCTGGATTACTTGCTGAGTTTTATAACTTTGTGATTTTGGGTGCTTGAGGTTGGAGAAAATTTGAACTGAGAAGTGTAGCCCTAAAACACTCTGTTTGCTCTCTGCACAGAGCCTGGCATCTCTGAAGGCATAAGCAACTGATTCCAGAGCAGATGGAATAATTTTCCTGTGTTAGTTATTTTAATACAAAGGAACACGGGGAAAATTGATATGGAAAAAAAAAATCAATTTACCACGTTTAATTTAAATAAATTGAAGAGAACATGAAAGTTCCAGAGAAAGGGAAAGAACATTTTTAAGCCTTTGAACATTTTTCATCTTTCTTTCACAATAGGCTGATGCTAGTAAACTAGTAAAACCAAAGACAAGAGCAATTCCCCATGTTATATTATCTAGCAATGAATTTTGATCCAGTTAATGAGGAATAAGTAAACACTTAAGTAGGTAAAAGTAAGCAAGTTTCTCAACTGGGGACTTGAATATAGCAGTGTAGTATATTGGCACAGATGTGTGCAGAAATTACATTTATTACTTAAACTTGAGCTATCTCTGGTGGGAAAATGAAAAGGAGAGCTGTCCGTGTCTTGAAATGATCCAACTTGTTACAGTAGTCAGTTCAAAAACACATCCCATGTCGCTGGAAAATACTCAGTAATTCTGTAATAGTCCTCTTGAAAATTGTAGCCATGAAAATCAGCCCTTTAAAACTTAGTGGATGTAATTGTTTTATTGAGCTAAGTAGACCCCTTTTTCTATTATCCATGAAGCTTGAGCATTTACTTGAATTATTTATTTGAAATTAATTAATAGGACATGCAAGTGTATTTCAACCTTGAGAACCATCTGCCATGGTTACGACTTTAGAATTCACTGTTCACACTGTAATTAGATAAAGAAGTCATGTGGGTTCGTTTAGCTGCAATTGGATGTCTCCCATATTTACGGTTTTCAAGAAAGCTGGACATATACCGAAGTGAATATATTTTGTCTGAGTGATCATGCAAATTTCAGAGTAACACATATTTAAGTCAGAAGAGTAGAATAAGGAAACCAGCCTCTCATATTTACTGCTGTGACTTTTCATGTACAGCAATAGGTAGGGGATTTTTGCTGACCACCAGTGCAGGTGTCCTTTGTGGTACAAGTGAGAATATCACAATTTGCAAATATGTTATCACTTGCATCTGTTTTGTGAAGCCAACATTATTACCCAGTTAATTTTTTGTCATGTTATGTTGAAGTTTGCTATGGATCCTTTTTTTCCAAGTGATGAATAGTAACAGAAACTGTTTTATTATTAGAGCGTGACTGTCAGAACTGTTGAATACTGGAAATGCATGACCACCAGTGCCATTGCATATCATAGTGACTGGTTTGAGCGAGGTAGCAGAGCCTGGCCTGGGTTTGTGAGTGTCACTGCCTCAGTATTCTGTCCACTACAGTACAGCTATGAGGCTAAATGGATATTTTCTTAACTATTCACAGTCACATGACTGGCCCTTTAAATTAGGCAACAGGATTCCAGACACCAGTTATGGCAAAAATGCACAATGTTCATCTCCATTATCTCTGTTATTTAAGGCTTTCAGAAAACCACTAACCTTCACTCCTACACTCAAACAAGCACACACTAGCACACAGACTTAAGCCAACTTTTTAACTCCCAGTCATTAGGGATGTCAAAACATTCTGATATATGGTATAAGCTTATTATGACTGGATTTTGTGTTTATTAATGTAAGGGCTAGGTTGTGAAGAATAGAAGATTTTTTTAAAGCCTCTTACTCCGTAGAGACAATGTGATTTGGTGGTTTAACATTGTAACATTTTTAAAGGGCTTGTTAATCCCTAATCGGAGCACATTAAACACTAGCATTTTTAAAGTGCATAACAAGGTCTAAACATTTTAATAGCATATAAATCTGTAACATAAACCCAAAACAGTCACAGTGTTGTCTTTTTTCTTGTGTTTTCCCTGTAACAAGTTCTAACAAGTAACTAATACATTTAACAAAGATTAGAAAGTTGAGGGTTCCTTGGTGCTCTTCCGGTTGAAAAAAGAAAAAAAGAAGTCAGGAAATTTCTGTATAAGAAATTTTATTTGGAGTGAAATTTTAAATTTAATGCAAGGAAAGATTTGCTATGAGAGTTGCCATAGCTAAATGTTAACAAATAAAGTATACTGCTAGAGAAAAGGTTTGGTTTCAATAAAAAAATGTTTTTGCTTGAGAAGTTTTAGAAGTTTTAGTCAGATGTGATAATTTTGGAGTTTTTTGTCAACAAGGACTGTGGAATGGCATCTTGCCAGTGGAAAAAGTTCATGAAAGATCTGTGGGAGGATTTTTTAATTTATTGAGCTAGTTGGTTCTCAGTATAATCTTCTGCATGTGATTCCAGAAAAGAGGTAGGAGTACACTGATATGGGGGGGCCCAGCAATTTCCTTTAAGAAATTTTTTTTAAAAAGGAAAATACAATGTAGCCTGTGAGTGTCTCTTCTTAATTGGTTTAGAACCTCTTGATGAGTGACTCCAGGCTCACCCTCCCTCCAGGGAGTTGAGGACACCGCTTCAGCCCTTTCCAGCTCCTCCCAGGTTATGGTAAGGCATCTGACCAACCTTTTGGACTTCTATCTTTGCTGTGGTGTTTGGGGGAGAGTTGTGGCTCAGTCATTTCATCTTAGGTTTGATTGCAGCTGCTCCTGCTTTCCTGTAGTGGCTGTGACCCCAACACCTTCCACAATAGTGGCAGGAAGAATGCTTTCTGGAAAAGGGTTTATAAACCTGGAGACAGCTGGGTGAAGCTGAGTCAGAGC
This sequence comes from Chaetops frenatus, assembly GCA_013400775.1. NCBI lineage: Eukaryota > Metazoa > Chordata > Aves > Passeriformes > Picathartidae > Chaetops > Chaetops frenatus. Next base: position 280,442 of record VZTR01020117.1, on the reverse strand, counting down.
TGTCCATGTAGTACTTGACTGAGAGTGAGCTATAGCTTCCTTTGATGTGGACAGTCACAGTGATGTGGGAATACACTTGGAGATTTGGTCCATAAGCTGTTGTATCCATGCAATTGCCTCTGCATTGCAAACCTGTTAACATTAGAGGCCAAGGAATGTGTCTCAATTCAGTGGCCTGAAGCTGAGCACTTCTTGGAAGTTGAGCATTGCTGTGTTATTGCTGCAGTGCTGTCTCTTGATGGCTGCCTGGATGGCAGTCAGGGAGCAGGCTTTGGACATTGGCACCAGGCTGTGTCTGGACAGGTAAAGAGTTCCACAGTACCTGTCTGGAGAACTGGTATATGTTTGCTCTTCCTAGAAAATGCTTCCACTCTGAGAGGGCAGCTTCTGGAGTAAAACTTTTTGGTGTCAGGACTGCTGAGGGGACCTTCAAAGTGAGCACAGGGCCCCATGGTATGTGCACAGCTGGGCCTTGACTTCCATGAGGATTTTTCTCCAGAATCTGGGGAAAAGATGTGCAATGCAAGAGCAGCAAATGAACCATGTTCAGATTGAATTAATTGTGAAAAGAAACTAAGGGAGCCTTGAGTCTGGGCACTGTTACTCTGTTACAAAAATGACTTTTTGTTCGTTTGTCTGTTCATTTATTTATCCCATACAGTAGATGGGAGAAGTTAAAAAAAACCTTAAATGCCCATGCTTATTCTGGAATAAGAGTGATTACAGGGAGGAAGAAGTAATTCTAATATAACTACAGAAGTTTAACTACAGTGGTGCAATTGTACCTTGTAGCTAGGAGAGCATTTCTGTAGAGACAAGCTCCAGTCACAGAGACACAATCTTAAAACATTCTTGATCTCATCTGTAGAAATAATTCTGTGTAGTCTCAGGCCAATGATTGTTTACTTTTAGTAAATAACTTGAGTCAACAAAAGGACAAGGTTTCATATTTGCATGAATGTATTCTGGCATCAGCATGACTGATGTCCTGCAAAACATGGGATATCTGAGGTGGATGAAACAGGGCTGAGGATGGGTTGCTATACTGATGCTATTGTAGCCATGATTTGGGGAATGATGCACAGGATGTTCTTCAGGTCTTTAGCTCTATGACAAGCAGAAGAACAGAGGGGAAAATAGTACAAAACACCCACCCAGAGAATTACACCTGAGGCTATATCTAGGAAGGTCGGGCTCTCCATTATGTTTCTCCCCAAAACCTTTCCTCAAACCTGTCAGTTTTATCTGTATTTAGAAAACAAACCAAAGCAGAAACAAACAAGCAAACAAACAACCCCCCAACAGATCTTAGTCTTACTTTGTCTATGGCTTCCTTGTGAGGGTCAAATGTTGCAGTTTAGAATAATCTGGCTGGGATCTACCAGCCTCGTCTTCCCTGCAAGGGAGGGTGCAAGGTAGGTCTTTGGTTGCACAGATTAGTCTATGTATCTGTTCTGCTGCTCATGCTGTCCTGCCAAGGCAGAAGGAAGATGATTTGGTATGTCATAAGAGACTCTCTTCTCCACTGAGTCTTGTTTGGCAGAGGGTCACCTTATGTTAGTGGCATTTCAAGAAAATTCAAGGTAGGCAACTTGACTCAACAACAATCAGCACTGACTGATGTCTAAAGGGAACTGATGAGGGACTGGCACGGTGACTTTTAAGTGCCACTTCTAAAATGTGGCAAAATCTGCACTGCAGATTCCCCCTCTGTCCTTCCAATTTCTTAGTTTTTGCTTTGAAGTAGTGTCAGTGTACAGCAGTGGATATTATCCTCATGTCTCTGGAAAGGAGCCATTTCATTCCAGAATCACAGAATGGTTGCACTAGGAAGAGAACTGTGAAAGTCATCTTGTACAAACACTCTGCTCAAGCAGAGTCACCTAGAAGAGGTTTCCCAGGTATTTGTCGAGACATCTTTTGAATATCTCCAAGGATGGAGATTACACAGCTGGGCAACCTGTTGTGTTTTATGAAGAATATATAAGCCTACCCTCTCTTCTGAGAACAGCTTAGTGCACAATTTGTTTTTACACCAACAGCCACAGTTCATCTAATTGCTGTGACCTGGTGACCAGATGGATGACATTCTTCATATTGGCATTAACCAATGGCAGCATTACATTGCTGCTACTCACCTTTGCTCATGTGAGAATGCTTTTTAAATTACGTGTGATTTTCCCAATTACCTTTCTATTTTTAAGGAAAATATCTGACCTATTCTGGGATGGCATTTGTAGACTCGTTCTGGAGGTCATCAGATACTTGTAGACCATATTTGTCTGGTGGTAGGACTGCTTTGGTGACCTACTCTGTAGCCAAAACCTCAAAGGATAAATCATAAAGATTCTAGATTCTCTGGAATCTTAATTTAGTGTGTTATACATGTGAACATGAAGCAATTTACCTTACTTCATGGTTTCTGAGATACTGCATTTTCAGTGTAGAAGACTACTTGGGGTAGTCTATGTGAAGATGATAATCTATAGGGTATGTGAACTGTATTTATTTTAAAGGTGGGAGATGTGGTTGCCTGACATGGGAGAATCAGTTATCAAAAAGTATTTGGGAGGTTCTGGGGAAAAAGCTAAAAAAGGTAGAATATGAAAGATTAAGACAACCTGTTGGAAATCCCTGTTATTTTCTATATGGTGTGTGCCACACTGAGATCATAAAATTTCTAAGCTGCTGCTTAGTTGAGTGGAGTACCTGGAACTCTTTCAATGTCCATAAAACCCATGTTAGAAAATGCTGCAAGTGAACTCTGTAGTGGCTGTGAAATAGCATTAGACATGGTGTGTGTTACCTGGATTAACTGTACTCTTGAAGATAAGCCAATCTTACCGTCTCACAGCCCTTCTTATTTCAATAGGAATATTTGTGGATGCTAAATGTTCTGTCTATTTTGACAGGTATTGCTTCCATCTCATTGCATAGTTGCCTGCAGGTTACACATGCTGTTTTTATAGAATGCAATGGATATGTGTACCAGAGAAGAAAAGCTCACAGGCTTCTCTGTGCACTGAACTGACTGGATGTGAGAACAAACACAGTAGCACAGTACTAAGCCTATGCTTATATACCTACCTCATTTGCAAGATTTATCGTCTCAGATTCATGACTGTGGTGGAGTGGCTTCTAAAGTTCTGGTAATGTCTGGCTAGCAAGGACAACCAGCATAAGATTCTCATGCATGTTGATTTATAAAGACATCTCCTGTGGATACAACACATTAGGAGATTGGAGTAGCATTACAGAGACGTATATAATATTTGGGGGCTTTTTTGTTTAAACATAATTATTTTATTTAAAATATAAGAATGTGGTTTAGAGTATTTAATCAACTTGACCACAAGAATTAATGAAAATGGAAGACATAATTAGAGAAGTTTTGCCAAATGTTTGTAAATTCTAAATTTTGAAAGTACATGTATAATTGCCTTCCAGAAATATCTTTGGGAACCCAGTAGTTTTACGTAGCTTGGCACAGGCTTGAAAACTTGCAGTGGTGGAAACAAACTTGAGATATGATTGTTTTTTAACAACATGTATATTTGCAACTTATAGTATAAATAAAAAAACCCTTGGATAGTTCTTAAATTTGGCAAATGAATCAAATTTTTACAGGCATCATTTACAGAGCTGAAAGCATGTGGTCCAGGATAAAAAGCAAGGAGAGTGTGGCATGATATTAAATGCTGAAACATACACACTAACTTAGAAGCATATTTCACCAGGTTAAAGGGCAGGTTTGAGTATCTTCCTGTAGGCTAAAATAGATAAAGCCGTTTAAAAGAGAGTTGATGGGTAGAAATGGAAGCCCCCTAATTTATGTCAATACACATCTTATAAAATGTGAAGAGTTTAGGTGAAGTATGCTCCTTTTCAGGCAGCATATAGAATTGTAACAGCTTTTAAATAGAGTGCAAGTTCTCTATTTTCTTGGAAGAAAAAGTTGATGTGAAATTCAAAACTCCTTTCAGATGCCTGCTGGGCTGGCAGTGTGTCAAATTGTTTGGCTTGACTGTCTCTCTTTCACTCCCTTCACATTGTTTACAGAAAACATCCTCAGCTCCAACTGACTGTATTTAAACACCAGATAATTATGGTCTGGAGGTTTTGGAAAAGGGCACCATACGAAAGAGTCTCCATGTCTTAGACAGGTCAGGAGTATACATTGCTGCAGGTAAATCCCAAAGTGCTGTCCTGAGTAAGGGGTGTGGGATGAGAGAGAGAGAAAGGAGGTAGAAAGGAACCAAAAATATTTTCAGACAAGTGCTTTCTGGCATCTGATTGCAACTGGGAAAGAGGGTGACTCCCAGCTTTGCCTCAGGTTGTATATGCTGGTGTGAAAAGTCTTCTAAATAGAGCATATTTGCCAAACTCAAGGAGGAGGGGGTACTTCCCTCAAGGCACTTTCTAGTCAGAGTACATCAAAGTTGCACTGCCAGCATGGATCTTAGTTGGATTCATAACTTTGGTATCTCTGTAAGAGTTTCTTGATTTAGGTGTCAGAGTGGTTTAAACCAAATTTTCTGAAGTTTGTGCCGTGTTAGCCCAGATTTGCCTGTAATGTGTACTGGAACTTGTGTGCCTTACAGTGAGACTGAATCATTCAAGGCCATTAGTACTGCAATGCCTTTGCCATGCTGTTCTTGGAAGACAGGCAAGTTCTCCTGCAGCTGGACCCACTGTCTGGAAAGCAGTCCTAAAGCCTCTCAGCCCAACATTCTGTAAGATAGGACACAGGTAACTGTGAAATCCAAAGGGTATTTGTACAGTTTTGGAGGGGAGGGGCTGATATCGATGCTAAAGAGTGTGATGGAGCATGGAAGTTTGTGGGAGATTATTGGCTATTTACAGATTAAGAGTTATTGGGTCAAATTTGGGGGTTGGACAAGACGATCTCCAGAGGTCCCTTCCAACCCTAACCACTCTGTGATTCTGTGAAATTTGACAATGCAGCCACCACAGAGGAGGCTAACCCAGGCAGAGGCTTTGTTTTGGTGTCAACCAAAGAGATCTTGATATTGGTGAATTTTTAAAATATGTAATACTTTCTCTTGTTTATAGCCTTCTCTTTGTTTTGGTTATATACCCTTTCTTGTCAAATGTGGTTGAAATAAATAATGTGATACAAAAGGTAAGTAACTGGGAGTCTGTAAGGCTTTTATTCTCTATTATCTGTGTGATGTGGAGTTTTGCATATTCAAAGATGATTAGTGACCAAGTGACCAGGATTTTATTGCTTTATCCAGTAAATTCACTCAGCTTTGCACAGATTCATATGAGGTTTTCTAATTTTTTTGTAGGAAAAAAACCACCTCAACACATGAAAAATTTATGTCCAGTACATCTGCTTAAAAAATTACATGGAGGGAAAATAGAAGAGTTGGATCTTGTTCTGACTAAGGGAATTTTCTTTGGGAGCCTTATCTACCAACTGAGCTTATCTGTTCTCAGGAATTACAATATGGTTTACAGCCTATTATGTAAAGTTGCATGCAATGTGCTAATGATACTGGTAATTTATTAAATATGTTCTGCACTAATTAGTAAAACTGAATATCATATTGCTCACTCTGGATCACTTTCAATGCTGCTGCACATTTTTTCTGTGTGTTTTAGTTCTTCTCATATAAGCAAGTATGTACAAGCCAACATACCTTGTGAACTTGGAAAGAAACTCAAAGCCCCCAGCATTTTATTGTTTCTGTCATATTAAGCAAGAAAATAATCTGGTGGTTTGATAAAGAGATTATTGTGGCAGGACATCTTCTGTGGGTTAGGGAATAGAACTGACTAGAATCTTTTTCCATCAACTGTGTTAAATGACAGGTAAAGGACAATGCTCTGTATTGGAATTCTAGCTGAGAGAGAACGTTTTGGTATAATGAGTCTAATTATACCCTCATATTTAAATGTCTTGGTTAGAGGAAGGTAAAATTGAAGGTTACACACTGTAAAATCCCTGTCATGTTTATTCCCAGTGTTATAATTTGCAACAAATTTTTTTTAAATTAAGCATATTATCTTCTGTGAAATGATTGAACCAGAAAGGTTTAGTACTACAGTAAGAAAAAGCAGCTATTTAGAAATGGTCTTACCTAAATATTAGATATACAAATGTGTGTCAAATATGTATTGTGCTGAATTCTCACAAGACCATCATGAAATGCAGATGTGTTAGCACTTAAACATCTTTTGGGAAATGGATGGATGCTTCACCTAAAGACCTAAGAAGAGACCTGTTGCTTGTTCCCACAGCTCGAATATAAGTCTAGACTCCCCAGGCTTTGATAAAGTACATAGGAGAATCTAATGTAAGGATTGAACAGCCCTCTGGGAGGAGCCCTAGAAGCTGAGAGAAGACTTGAATTGATGTTTGCAATTAACAAACCAAACACAGAGACCTTGAAATACTTACAATATCTGATGCCAGATCTTCAGGTGATACATTCTGTGTTTCAGTAAACTAGCAGAGCCTTTGTGACCTCAGTGTGTAGTGATATGCATAGGAAACCCACATCAGCCTCATTGGATCTGAGCTAGTTAAGAGCACTCAGGTAGAGATTTGGAGGTGACATTATCTAATCCTGTAACAGTTTTGGCTTCAGAGTTCAGGAGCACTTAAAAAATTAAATGTAATAGTCAAATTTAGTTGAGAGAAATAGAGAAAAAAAAAAATCTGTGGGACAGCTAAGAGACCCATCAGGAAAAAGAAATAATGAGCAGAATAGGACCACAGAGTAGGCTGTGTTGCTGAGCCCTAAGCAAGTCTGTTCAGTGGGAACTTCACTGAGGGAAGGCTGGGATAGTTCCTAGAGAAATCAGTGGCAGTTTTTCAGACATTTTAGTAATTCTTTCCCCCCCAGCACTGGTATAACTGAGTCATGTTTCACACTTGCTGAAGAGAAAAGCAAGCAGCTTTGTTGGAACTAATACTGTTTTCACAGCAATCTTCTCATTGAGCTTTCATGGTACAAAAGCTAGGAGTGGGACTGTACTCAGCAGGTTCAGCCTGTGCCCTGAAAATAATAGGATCTAGCTGTTGCCTGGGGCCTGACAGTTCTGGGTTAGTTCACCGCTGAAATGCTTGGCATCTGAAAAGCTCTCAACCCACCTTCCAGTGCGCAGTTGGTACTGCCCTCAGAGGGCTGGCCTGAAAGAAAGAGATACAGTTTACCCTTTGTCCTGCTCTCCGTGACTCGCGAATGATCAAGGCAGCTTTCATACATATCTTCTTGGTCCTACAGTGTCTTTGCCGTGGCTGGAACAGTGCTGAGAGGATCTATATTCTGTTGAAATCTTAAGCATAATTTCTTTGTCCTCCTGCGCTGGCTGTTACTCAGTAAGTCCTGCAGAGCACTTTGAAATTTGCAATGGATATTTGCCCCTCTTTCACTTGGCAAATACTTCTCCCCTACTGCAGAATAGGCCTGTCTTGCATTTGCTAATCGGATCCTTCAAAGAGGATAAGCACCATGCTTTTACCCATTTTCAAAAGGAATTAATAAACCCAGATTCTGTCAGATTCTAAATATCCAGAAGTGATTTTTCCATATGATAGTTGTTCCTGATTTTTTTTTTCCCCTCTTCATACAAATATATCTGTCCCTGTAAAAGTGTCATCAGATCCAGGGTGGGGCAAAGCAAGACGAAGATCTCCACCCAAACGTACTGGTTAAGACACTCATCTGAGATGTAGGAGATGCAGATTCAAAGTCAGTTTTTTCCTGGTTCAAAGTAAGGACTTGAACCTGCTGATTATTTCGTTCAGGGTGCAGGGCTTGGTCTCCCAGCATATTTGAGAGGTTTTGGTTTTACTCTGTATTGTGTTGAAGACAAATTTCAAGCACTGAAGTTATTTTGGTTGAAATGGAGTATTTCTTTTCAGGCCAGCCCTAATCCCTATATGGCAAACTCAACCAGGGCTCTGAGAAGTAGACTTTGCCATGGCTTTGGGCATGAACATTTGGAGGCAGAGCCATCAATGAGTGTCCCTTGGGCCCTATGGGTGGATGTGCAACAGTTAGCTGTATGTCTGCTGCACATGGGCATCAACTGAATGCCTAAACTTCATGGACCAGAGGTTGCCACCAGAACACTTCCCATGTGGATAAATACAGAAGAACTAGGGAAGTTTTCTCCTCTGAAAATAATCTTAAAAGACTATTTCTTGTGTCTTCCTGCTTGTCATCTTTCACTGCACTGGTTTCATTCATAGGGATTTAGACCATCTGCAGCATGTTGGGACACACTTAAAGGGCCATTTAAGTAGCTTTGCTGGAAGATTTCAGTGCAGCTAACAAATAAAGGAAGGAGAGGTTAGCTGTACACAGAAAGTAAAAGTGAGCTCATTGAACAAATACTATCACTTCTGTGAAAATCTGATTAAGTATTTAATTTCTGACAATATGGTTTGTTCTTTAAAAAAAATAATTGTGGTTCATTCTGATGTATCCCCACATTCTGGTATATTCAGCTGACCTATCATCACTTCAGACAAGCTTTCTCACAAGTGACTACTGATTTTTTTCTCAATGAAGGAAAATTCTACTTTGCCTTTACTGAAAAACAAACTTGTATGAGTGTGTAATTACACCTGGAATATTTTTTAAGGAAAAACTTTCTGGTTTGGAATTAAGTTAGATTTTGTTGAACTAACACTCCACAGTTTAATGCATGTATTTTTGTTACTTGGCTAGTATTTAGTAAGAGAAACTGTTTTGGTTTCTGAAAAACTACAAGGGATTCCAGGTAAGGAGAAATTATAATGTGATGAGAGACATTGAGATAGAACATAGAACTTTATGAAGCTGAACTGTAGAAACTGACTGACTATTTACGTAATAGATCAGACTCAGCTGGGGAATGGTAATTTATGCCTATTTATCTTGAAGATCTATCACTTTTAATGAAGGATAATAGCACTCACAAGAGCCACATACATGCCTGGAAAAAGCCCATGTGTGTAGGTGCAAAAATTTGCCTTGCCTTGGGCACATACACTTGAAAAATTGAATCCTATGGTTATAGGTTGGTTTTGGCAGAGTCATGAAGAAAAAAACCCACACCACACAATACTAATATCTTGTCAATTGTAATGCTGTATCTCTTTAACCCTTCAATTTTTTACCCCCTAAATTTTTATTGTGCACACCATGGTAATTTTGGAGTTACATGCTGAAATTGCTGAAAATTTAAACAACTAAAACCATCTCCTGGTAGTAGTTTGGTTTTGTGCTGCTAAAATTGAGTCTATACTTGTGCCAGAAACTGTTTATCATTTACACTATTGGAGGTAGCACCTGAACTGCATTGTGCTGGTTGCTGAGCAGAGGCTGTGCAAAATGTTTGTGTAGGATGTGAATGTGGCTGGAGAGCTGTGCTGCTGTCCTTCCTTACTGAGAGCACTGGCTGAGAGCACTCATAGTGGCTGGAGCTTGAGAAAAGCAAAGGAGAGACAGACACGTGTCAGCAGCAACCAACCTAAGGTGTCTCTGGTGAGAGATACTTTGCATTGCAGCTCCACACCACCTCCTTAGCATTGTATGATATTGCACCTCTGGCCACATGTGTGGCTGGTCATCCCCGCCATCAGAAGCAGAGTGCATAGGAGTGTACCTTCCTGATGAGATGCTAAGATATTAATAGAGAGACAAGACTTATGGGGAGTATGAGGTTATGACTTTCCTGCGAATGTCCAGCACACTGATGGCTGAAACCTCTACCAGTGAGGTTTTATGACGGAATGCAGCTAGGTAATTTTCTTGTTCACACCTTTTTGTGGAAAGGAGACAGGAAGAGCTGACTGCTCTGCACATTTAAACTCTCTACCCTGATTTTGCAAAGAGACTGTTTCTTTCACTGGCTTCAACAACAGTCATTGCAGATTTCCTTGTAGGACTGGAGTCGTTGTTGATCCTCATGAGAAGCTACCCAAAATTACTGCTATTACTGGCTGTAGGTTTTTAGCAAGATGGCATAGCCTCACTAAGGATCACACTCTTAGTTGCTGGCATTTTTGCTTCTGATTTTAACTGAAATAGCTCTCATCTCAGTTTTCTACATTGACTATTTCTTACTGGTTTATTCTTAATTCAGACCAGAGAGGACTCTCATGTGGTGTACAAGGTGCTGTGAGTGTCTATCCTGCAGGAGACCTGTCTCTCACTCACTGCAGTGTCCTTGATCCAGTAGCCCACGTGCAGGATGCAGTATGTGGCTCTGCATATCAGTGACTAGCTGCACCTGACCTCCAAGGTGACAGTGGTAAGCATGGCCACTGCATTGTACTGCGGCTGCTGGTGACACTCCAGAAGGTGGGCACTTGTAAGATTGTGTTTTGTCCTACTTCAGTCTCCACAGTCATATCACATACCACAGAAGTCTTGCTGCTGTGGGCCAGAAGGTGTTTAGGTGCTTAAGGTTTGTTTGCCTTGTATGAGTCAGTTGTCCTTCACAGAGATTACCTCTGGCTATAGCTCCACTAACACACTAATATCCATAAAAACTCTTTCTTCTTCCACAAAAGCTTTTTTTCCCCCACAGCTTATCTGAAAAGCACGTTTTTTGTGCCTTCTAAACCCAAAAGACTTCTAAAATGCTAGATCAAGAGTCTTTTGACAGCAGGAATTGAGGAAGAGACTCTTGTGAGCACATCTGCAACAAGAGGACAATGTCCCCAGCTGGGTTATTTCACATCTGACATCCTGTAGCAAGGGTTTCCCATGACCAAATTTTCATCCATGCAGAGAGGAGAGACATAGGTACTTGATGGGAGATGTAGCCTACCCAGCACATTTGCCTACATATGAGACATGTTTTAGCAGTTTTCAGATTTCCAGATTAATTTTCTTATTTTAAGTTGAACATATCTTGGTTTTTAACCTCTTCAGTTTTGTCCCAGTTACTGTACTTTTCTGTGGAAATACCAAATAGAGAGATCATACTTGTTCTTAATACACCCTTTTCAGGACAAAAACCCCAGCCATTATTGAGGATTGCTTCTTATTTCTTCCATTAGAGGTATCTCTGAAAACATCTGTATTTTTCCATTTAGTAAGAACAGCTCATCTGATAATCAGTCCAAAATACTGCCTCTGAGAGTGAGAGGTAAAGGATTGCTGTATTCTTGCTTTTCTCTTTTTTTTTTTTTCAAATCTCTATTTAGGACAGCTAATAATTTTTGCAGAGCGATGCGTTAAGAAAACACATTTGTTAGTATGTGGTTTTAGAGGGAAGAATTTCTTTTGTATATGCTGCTTCCACAAATCAGAACAGTAGAAATCTTTTCTACTCAAGAGCCTCTGTAAGTACATTGTATTTAAGAAGGTGTTAGTTTTGTAAGGTTAATTATTTTTATTTAAAAATACATAAACAGTTTAGCTAAGTTATTTAAAATCCATTTGGTTTCATTATAGTAGATATTTAGTTTCTTGCCATTTATAGTGTATTTCTCAAAATAGTTTTCTCCTTTCTGTCATTGCTAGCTACCTTTGTTTCTGTCAAAATATGAAATATTTAAAAATTACATTAAAATGGTTTAAAATTAGACTATATGAGTATAATTTGGAAAACATGTTAGATTTACTCAGCCTCGTGAGTCAGTCTACTTTCTAGATACATTTGACATATTTTAATATTTTATCTGAGTGTTAATAGCTCAATGCTGTAAATAAAAGGAGAATGAAAACAAAAAAAAGGTCTAGTGAAGTAGGAAAAAACTAGAGCCTTGTAAGTATAGGAACAATTATGACCTGATTCTGCATTATTTTTGCCCCTAAGTTGCCTTTTATTTTGCAAAGATTTTTCTAGATAAAGCTTTACCTAGGTAACATTCCCCTTTCAAGTTAAAGAAACCTAAGTTTATTTGTTGTGGTGTGGCGCAGGCAGCTCGACACCACAACCTTCCTGCAAGTGTCTCCATGGGGGAAGGCGCTCCAGTTGGGCAGAGCGGGCTCAGCACACTCTCACGCGCAGCTGGTGGAAATAAGGCTACGGAGGCAAAAGGGGTCCTTTGTGTAGTATTCCAGCAGCCATTTTTTCAGGGCAGAGGTCGACGCCTACACACCGCGGACCTCAACATCTATCCACACACACTGGAAGAGACCAGAGACGAGGAACAAGGAGGGTGGAGGGTCCAGGGTTTGAATATGGGTGCAGATGGGGAGGAGACAAGCAGCAGGGACTGAACAGTGGGAAGGATGAGCACGTACACCAGTGGGGAGGCTAGTCAGGGGAGATGAACAAGGGGACCAACCAATGGGGGTACAGGGAGTGGGGAACTCGCTAGAACTTCACCTTACACAGCAAACTGGGGGGTGTAATGGCCAACAGGCCATAAACCAATGGAGTTACAGAACTTGGAATTTGGCCATGTAAGGCAAACAGGGGAAATGTAACTGGGATAACTGACATCTGGGTCTTGGGCTTCCATGGGAGAAGCCAAAGCCTAGGGAGTGCCCTTCCAGGGCATCCACATTTATTCAATAGGACTTTAACTCAGAGTGGAGATTTCCATTCCTTAACACACACCAAGGAGCTATGCTCATGCATTCAGTACTGTTTACAAAAATGGACTAATAAGAGAAAAAAGCTTTATCATTGTGGTTTTCTTTGTGGTCAGCATTGGCACAGGAGAAGGAAGGGTATGGAGGAAGGGTAGGCACATTTCAACAAAAAGACAACAGAACAAATTTTGCTGTTAGGTGGATGCAAGGCCATAGCTAACTGTCAGTTTAAAATGAGTGGATGCAGAATCACTCTGCTGCGCCCAGAAAAGAGGATCTGGTGCCATATTAATGCAATTATTACAGGGAAATAGGAAAAAAGACCAATGTACTGTTTCTGTTCGCATGTTTAATTTGCTCTTGCAAGGCATATCTTGCAAGAGACAATCTTGGGGGTAAGTTTTCCTAAGCAAGTCTCTTTAAGCCCACTGAAGTAAGATTTACACCTCTGTAGTAGATCCAAAGTTTGTGTCCCAGCTGCCAAATCCTGAGCAACTTCCTTATTCTTTTTCACCATGGATTTATCCACCAGTTTGCCATTACTTGAGCTAACATTACGAGATGTATATTCCTCTGGTAACATAAGTCACAACATATATATGGATAGCAATGACCTAGAATCATACAACTGCTTATCTGGTCCCTCTTCACAGAATCTGTGGGTAAAAAAATGAGGAACTAAGTATAAGAGTTGGGAACAAGACAATTCTGTGGCCCTTGACATGTGAACTATACTGGGTCCCACCTATTTCTAGCAAAGGGCATTACAGAAACTGTCTGAAACACAGACCTGCACAGAGCTGAATTCACCCCTGCCTGAAAAAAGTCTGGTGGTTCCAGTGATGCTTGCATGACAGGTACTGGAGCGAACTGAGGCCCTTTGCAGGCTTCTGTTTGGATGAGTTTGTTCATGAGTGATGAATGGGCTTGCACGATCAGTATAGGAGTACTGATACATGTATTGCCTGCCATTGCAAAACATTAAATTGCATTAAATTACATTATACTAGATCTTTTAGATGAATAATTTGCAATATTCTTTTACCCAAAAGGCCCTATCTTGAGGTCTTTTACCTAGCTTCGATTCGCAGTGACACTGAAATAAGAGTTGAGGCAACAGTATTTGGAAATTTTACAAAGAAAATATATGTATCCACTTTGCTTAACATGGGTGTCTGAAGAAATATTAAAAGGTGTCCAAGATGCAAATGTTTGTTTATGAAACATTTGGGAGAATTTCACAATGGCATATAAGAGCAACCTAATTTTCCATTTGAACCCTTGTACATCAGATATGTGCCATGTGGATATCCACCCAGCACCTCTCCTGTCATTCCCACTGCCTGATGTTTCATGAGGTTAGTGTGACAGCAGAGTTTCTTAGCCTGCAACATCATGACTGCCTTGTGCTAATCCAGGTGTGGGTTCCTCCTGAGAAAGCTGTCTAACTGGCTGGACTGCCCCAGGTGTGTTCAGCACCTGTGCTGATGGAGCAGCATGGAGAGCATGGGATAGCTGATATATTGGGTTGATTTTTATGTGGATGCGTTCCCAGATCTAGCTCCCTGCGCAGTCACACAGGGATTAGGACTTGCACAAGGTAAGAGATAACATGATCAGACCTACTCCTTGCAGCAGCAACCCTCACTTAGTGCACTTTGAAGCTCCATGATGTTGTTTTGGTTTTTTTTATTCACTGAATCCCAGAACCTTCTGAGTTGAAAGGGACATGCAAGGATCATCAAGTCCAGCTCTTAAGTGAATGAACCATACAGGGATCTAACCCACAAACTTTGGTATTATTAACACCGTGCCCTAAACCGACTGAACTAATCTCAGGATCAATGTTGGCTCAGTGTTAGTGCAGGTAACCCTTCAGTACAAAGTATGAAACTAGATCCTTGCACTGTGAATGCATGCAGGCTTCCCAAGGTACCAAGAGGTAGATTTCACACTAATGATAAGTTCTTCACCAGTGTGACTTACTGCAAGTGTCCAAAGATGGCTTTCTTGCTCCACCCTCTTTCCCCTGTTGCTAAAACCCAGGGCTAATAACCAAAGTCTGCAAACTTAGTATAAATTCTCCTAATTCTTTGACATATTGTAGGAGAACTTCTTATGTCAGTTCTTTTTAAGAACCTGAATCACATTGCAAAACTATGATTCAGCACTTTAGCATGTATTGCAGGGTTTCCAAGATCATGTGTAGCTGCAAACTTTCACTTCATGCCAATGTACTGCATGCTAATGGGTGAACTTCCTAAACTCAGTGTTCTGAAAGCGTGGAGGTATTTTGAAACAAACCCTAAGTGGATAAAAATAATCATCTAATATTTTATTCCCGGTTAACCTTTTCATGAGAAAAGGTATAGAGTCAGGGAGTATAACTGAAACTCCAGTTAGTCTCAGTGGAACTATTCATGGAATAGCTCCTCTTCTGTGTTACTGAATCAGAATCTGCAGCTGATTAAATAATCTCTAAGTTCAACGTCAATGATCAGGGAATATGCAGAATGGAGCCATATTTACCACACACTCATAGGTCAGGGTAAATGGACATTTTTTGGTAGTGCACTTCATAATTATTGAACCTTAGCTAAAGTCCTAAAGTTGTGGGTGTGGCTAAGACAGGAGTTGATATATTCTGTAGGTCACCTCACCTTTTTAGCTTTTTTTAGCTTTAGTCTGAGAAATAGTCTCTTTTCCTGTACCATCCCCTCTTTCTGGCTCAGTCACTCTTTAATGATTCAATACAAAGCTGAACAGTGGCTCCCAAAAAAGCTGAGAAAGCCCTTCCTCCAATATCAGTGGAGTAGTAGGTGTGTCCCTCAATTACAGAAGGGAATTAAACCTGTTTCCCTTCCACACTGTCCTTCTGGGTGAATTTATGCCTCTGAGCTGTTAGTGAAGGGGTGGCTGAAGCTGATGGTCTTGTAAGAAGATGATCATGTTCTGTGAGGAGACTACTCTGCAGAAAGAACAGAGGTTCCTCATTTCCTAGAATAGTGTAAGGAAGCTCCTATGAGTCTGCTGCATAGATCTAGGGCTTATGCATGCCCAGATTAGGCACACTAGCATGGGAAATTCAGACCAAAAGCAGCTGGGACTTTGATAATTAGAGTCTTTTTTTTGTCTCCAGGCAGTGAGTTCTGTCAAACATATTGTTAGGGTAAATTTTGTTGAATCAAACAGAGAATTTCCTGATCGTATTAAAATTAACACAATAAAAACATTAAATTCAGTCCTGATGTGACTCCTAATCAAATAGATTCACCACCAACTTACTGTGCTATTCCATATCTCAGATAATGGCAAAAGCTGTTTGGACGTCTGAGAAATCAGTACAAATAGTGAAATTCGTGTTCTAGATCTCATGGTAGGCAGAAAGCTAAGCTCTCTTCTTTTTGACCTGATTGATATTTGCTAATGACAATTTAGACACTTGGTGGTGTTTCAGTATAATTTGAAAATTCATTTGTACTTTAAAAACTCTTATACGAGATGTCAAAGATTCTCTTCTCGGGACATTGTGCTGTGTTGCTGACTTGAGCAGGAGTTTAAACATGAATACACTTTTGAAGGAGCAAATCCTGAACTGCATGGTAAGTGCAGGTGGATGTTGCTGCTGTTTCATTCAGCTTACCAATGCTTATCTTCAGTTACGTCCAGTGAACTGGGAATTGGGGTGGCAACCCCCTAAGGATGGGTTTGCTTGGGAGCAGTCTGGTTCTTTTGGATTCCAGTGTTGTCTGAAAATGTTAGAAGCTGAGCTGATCCTCTTGTTCTGGGACAACTCAAGGGTTTGAGGTTTTTTGATAAACTGGTAGTAGGAGGTGAAGATGAAAAAAGAATTACAAGGAACATGGTGAAAAATCAGTTTTGTAAAGGTGGCTGAGTCCTATTTTGTCCATCAGTTTGCTGTCCTTGCTATTTTTATAATTCACTGCAAAATATTTCTGACAAGTCTTTCGTTTGGTGGGGAGGACAGAATTATGGAAGTGCTTTGTTGAACTTCTAATTGCCCTAGCTGTCCTGGTGCTGACACCTGATGTACCAGAGCAACATGAGAGTTAAGATCAGCATTCACCAGCAGATAGTATCAGTAAAGATTTCATTTCCAATGCTAATCAAATGTCCTATCACTAATGTCTGATGACAATTTCTGTCTTTTTAATAATTTTCCCTCTGTGGAAAGCCTCAAATACTCAGTTATAGTTGAATTCCTGGAATCATTTATTCTCTGCACAGAGATGCAATAAGATGTTTTTTCCAGTTAAGCCAAGACTGAACTATGCCTCAAGGACTCAGCCAGCCAGCTGCTGAATCTTTATCAAACTGACACAGACAACTCTCATCCCTGATAGGGAGATGGAATAGCCCTCACAGGAAGATGATGTTGTTTCAGCCTTTTAAACATCACAGTGTAAACTGGAGCACACATTGACTTGCTGGTTGGGCACAGAAGGAGAGATGCCTGCAGCCCATTACCTCTGCCCTCACCAGCTGTGGCAGAGAGACTGTGCTGCAGGTTTCAGGGAGTGTGGGGATGTATTTGGACAGCTGCAGGACATGAACAAGGGGAAGAAAAAGGGCTGTCTCTGGGAAAACATGTCCTGATTTATAATAGAACTATATTTATGTTAGTAGTAACCACATTATTCAATATAATTGGTGTCAAGAATTGAATGAGTCTAAAAGAATGCAGAAAATAGTTTCAAAATTCCTATTATAAATAAAGACCTGGTTTAGAGGTTTTGTGAGAACTCCAGAAGCTGAAGGGGTGGTAAACCCCCAGTGTTTTCCAAAAGACAATGCCAGAAAAACCACATGAAAATTCCTCTCAGTGGAGACTGAGTGCTTTAAATTTACTTATTTTTTTATTTTTTTAGTGCTTGTCAGTTTCTCATGCTGCCCACACTGTGAATTTATTTTCGTGCCATTTCTGTGCAAGCTGACCAGTTCATCGCTTGTGTGTTCTAATACCAGTCAGGAGCAGGGACTTGCTGTTTGTAGCTGCCAGGAGGCAGTTTCCATTCCCTCAGCATGCCTCAAGGTATCAGCATTTCCTTCCAGACTTATCTTATGTTTGTTAGATTTCCAACTGGGAAATATATGTATTTTCCCCCGGCTTCATTTTGGAAGGCTGGCCACTGGGCTGAGCCCAATTCTACTCTCCTTTACTTTTTTGTGCTACCCTAGAGCAACATTTGCTTGAAGAGTTCCTACTATTTGCCTAATTTTTTTTGCAACTTGCTTCTCTGCTTATGCTCTGTCTACTAGGGTGATACCAAACTCATAGTGTAAGCTGTGCCTTGGCATGCCTTTTAAAACATGAATTTTACCATATTTAGCTCTGTCTAAAAGGATGCTAATCCCCTCAATGAGAACTCTCCTGACTATTGTTTCTCTTCATAGTTTTCAAGCAAATGTGAAGTTTCCCCCCTTTCCCAAAGCTTCTTTTTCTACCCACTCCTGCCTTCTTCCATGGTACTCTGGAGAAACACTGACAAATTGTTCTCTGCAATCAACTTTTTATGACTGTGTTGCCATAACTATAGAAGTTGTCTTCATTTTGACCAAAAAAACCCAGAATGTGACTGGTAAGCTGTAGTAATGCAGACATTTTCTGTTACTATTAACCTTTGCTCTTCTGTTAAAGCTGTTATCTAAGACTTAAGCCAAGGGTCATAGATAAAACCTCCCTGTTTTTTTCTATCTCTTAAGCTGAGTTGCATCAGTGAACCATTAACTTAGTAGATTATTTACTGTTACCTTTATGGAAGAAAGACATACTGTACTTTTTCTGAATTGTATGGGTTTGGTTTATGTATGGCCCCAGTTCTATAGGTTTCTCACGGAGGCAGGGCCTTTATACCATAGAAAAGTAAACAGGCTACCAAAATTTTCCTGAACAGTAGTCAAAACAGAGAAATTCACATACTTCTGTACTCCTATAGTTTCTGTTTAACATGTACCACTAACAGTCCTGATTTATACAGGCAAAAAACTAATTCCAGCAATGTTAGATAAGTGCTAGCCTCACACTAAACTGCAAAGGCTGGGATCTGAGTTGTGCCTGGATCCTACAGGGAGCTGCAGCCAATTAATTATAGCTCCCTGATCTGAGGACAGGTTACAAGTTGGCCCCAGCACTGATTAGAGCAATATTAGAGAAGAGATTACAGTGTCTTAGGGGCTGCTCTGATCATGACCAGGTGATAGTGGCCATTGTGGCCGGCCAAAACATGGCTTGTGTTGGGCTACCCCACTGTGGCCATGCTGTGGCCTTGCAGGGGGCTGCAGGAACTGCTTTCACCAACTTTGTGACAGCGTAAAATATTCAAGCTGAAAACAGGTGAGTTCTTCCAAGAGGGCAGCTTATGGAAGCCAAGAGGCCATTGGTCTGACTAAATCATCCTCCCACTGGGCAGCTCAACAGGAAGAGTTAAGACAAGAGGAGACATCTGCCAGCAGTAACCAGCTTTTCTTCTCCTTGACTAGCAAATGAAGCCTTCCTGGCATGATGATTTTCCACTTCCTCCCAGTTTCACCAGCCTATCTTTGAGAGTCAGATTTTACAGCAATTTTTGGGGGTTGGACTTCCCTATTTCTTCTCCTGCACACTCCTCTTTGCTGTTGCCAAACATCATGTCCCGTCCCAGCATGTTGGAGCTCCCCTAAACAAAGGGAGTGGAGTGTGAGGAAACAAAGGGATTTGTCTGATTCAAGTTTCATTTGGCCCTTCAATCAATTAAGAAATAAATGTGATGTCCCCCTTCGCTCTCTATTGACTGGGCCCGTGCATGTAGGCCAGGCATCTGGAACTGGATTTTCCAATGGTTGGGAAAGACCTTAATCCTTAAAGAGGAGATTTGAAAGGAGGTGTGGAATAAAAGGGATAGGTTCCTGAAGTCCTTACAATGGGAGCCAGAGAAAGGTGTTTCACTCAGCTGTGATAGTTGCCTTTTACAGATGCACTTTGGAGGAGGCCAGAGCTCCTAGAGAAGGGACGTTCAAGCCAGCTATGGCTGCTTTTATGATCAGCTCATTTCTTGACAAAGCAGGGCTTACTACTGCTTTCTTTCTGTTCTGTGGGCAGGGATAATTTTAATCTCTTGGCAAGCAGATTTAGTTCTGCATACCATTGTTGCTTTGCTAATGGGGATAGCTGGGTCTGACAGTGGTGTGAGGGGAGCAGAGCAGGAGCTTGACCCACCTGTTCTGTAGCACATAGTTAATCATGATGCAGAGGCTCTGCATCTTCTGAGCAATCCCCAAAGGGCTTTGGACTGCTATTAGAAGCAAATTCCCTGTGGCAGCAGGCAAGACTGGGGACAACACTGCTGGCTGCTATCTTGATAAATCTAATGTACCAAAAGTGGCTCCGTTTCTGGGGGCAAAGGGGAAAGAGAGGACAAACCGAGAAAAAGTTAGGATCTCACTGTTTCCTCATGCACACACTTGCCTTAAGCACGTGGCTCTTGTGCATTGTGCAGCACAGTTCAGCTTGAGCCTAGGTTGTCCTACTGTGTTAGGGAGAGACACTGATCTGTCTTTAAGCACCAGATTAAATCACAGAGGCAGAGGCTGGTGGCAAACTAAACTTGATCTGCTTTCCTTCCAACACCCAAGAGGACACCACCCTCTCGGATACAGGTCCAAGGTTTCACATCTTTCAGTTATGATGTCTTCTTCCCCTCTGGTCTGATGCTGCTCAGACCACTGAGCACCTGAGTAGTTCATGCACTTATACCCTCCACTGAGGGCTCAGGACACACAGAACCCACCCTGCAGAGCCCATCTCTCTTGTCTTGCACTTTCAGGATAAAGGCAAGCACAGGTAGGACACCCTTTCCAAGTCCTGCAAACTGTGTCAGCATTTCCAGGTCCCCTGCCAGCAGCCCCCATCATCCCCACATACTCTGCCACTCCCCATCTGCTGTTTTTGGCATTGTCCAAATGCAGTGCAGCCTTCAATGCTCTATCCAGCCAGCTTAAGAAAGTGAATGAAAGGTTATAATCTGAGGCTAACTCAGAGTACTGTGTAAATTTCCTTTCCCACCTCCTCCAAAGGAGTGTTTTGTATCTGCTGTATGGGACCTGGCTGTATGGGACAAGATCTTGTGCTCCCAAATCAGAGTCCCCCTTTGCCCACCCTGAGCTGAGCACAGACATGCAGTAGGTGAGTCAGAGGAAGCAGGATGAGAAGGGAAACAAACCTCTTTGGGTTCATGACACCCTCATTCAAGTCAAACTCAAAAATCCTATTTGCTGCATGGGTCTAACATCCTTCTCTTTTCTCTTTCCCAGCCTAGATACTCTTCACACAAAACAGCCCATATCTGTGAACCTGGATCTAGCTGGTTGCCACAGTAAATAATGTTGGATGAATTTTAAGTAACTTTAAATGCACTCACTGAATCAGCTTTGAACCCATTTCAATAAGACCAGTGTGTCTTTGCAAGTGATTGATGCTTTTTATTTCCAACTATGACATGATTCTGTGTTTCAGCCCTGACCTTGCTCTAGCCATGCTTATTTACCCCTTTTTAAAGACTCCCTTAGATGTAGGACTGTGTAGATTATGACTGTGTGGCTTATGGTAAGGTTGTAGAGGAAACAGTTCAGTCCTATCCTTAGTGTTCATGGCGCTGTTCATAATCAGTGTCAAGATAACAATCTGCTAGTGTTTTTCCAAAGAAATGAAGCTATAATTTTCCTCTGCATGACTTTAGCTCTGAAGAGGAGTTTGTTTTGCCCCTTATTACAATAGATGATCTCAGAGTTGAGGAAGATAATGAAAAATTTGCGGTTAAGTAAGGTCAGGAAGAAAAAGCCCATGTGGCCATAAGTGTCCTTAACAGGTAGACTTTACGTGCCTTTTTCCTTCTTGGGAAGAAACAAATAATCCAATTCTGATTTTCCCATGGCTTGGAACCTCTATTAATACTGTTCTATATTTTCTTATATTCTGTGCATGTGTTATTTTTATCAGCCTGTTACTCTCTCCTATAGATGTAAAATGGCATGAAAAAACCTTCAGCTGCAGGACAGGACTGAGAGATGCAGTAAAAGGAACACCTATGTTGCTAGTTCTGTTCATGGTGGTACTGTCCAATAGCTCAGTTCTCTGGGGTGTGTGTGTAAGAAGTCCTACTCAGGTGTTTGTCTTGGGAAGAAGGCAAACTTATCTTTGGGCCATTCTTCCACTGTAGGATTTGTGGCGTGGTTTAGATTTTTTTCCCTGGAAATTTTCCCAGAATTTCATAAAGGGAAAACATTGTTTTTCAGGATATTAGATATTTCATGTTGACTCTTCCCCCCCATGGAGGCTTTGGCTGGTGATATTATTTGCTCATATTCTGCAGGAAGGAAACTTGGGCTATGTGGAAGAAAAAAGCAAACTCATGCTCTTTCAAACTCCTCCTTATTATAGTCACTGTCATTCAAAAGAGTGAGAACATAAATCTGTATTGAAAACGCAGGTACTAAAATTCTGAACAAAGTGTTTTTCTTCTCTGTTTGGATCTACTCTCATTCATTGTGTAGCAGTTACAATGAAGTCAGTAGATTTTACCCTAAGGGAAAAAATGCACAAAGATTCAGGGTTTGCATAGAATTCAGTCTCCGTAGTTTTTGCTTTAGGGACCATGGTGATCTCCTTGTCAAAACTTGGAGCAGTGTGCATCACCATTCAAATTCCTACTCCCCTAAAACAAACATTGTTCTACTTCTTGAAGGTAGGGGGTACCAGTGCATTCCCCCTCCTCTGCAGTTTCTGTAGGATTTCCTCTGTGAAAACTTAATCATTTCTAAGTTCACTATTTCTCTCAGTTGCTCATTGTCTAGCTTTAAAAACAGTTTTGTTTATGTATTGCTTAATCACTGCTGTTCTTATGTTCTTTTGTTTTTGGATCTAGAATTTCAGACCGTAAGGTGGCTCTGAGTAAGCCATCACTAGGATCCAGTGAGCTCCTGGGTCCTTGGAAGTAGAGAAAGACTGGAATGATTCCTCTTCTGTTTGCTCTCCCTGCCAGACCTTGCAACAAGCAAGCTCACTTGTGCCCAAAAAGCAGGCTTAGGTCAGATGTTAAAAGCTGAGCACTGGAGCAAAATACTAGAGCCATGCCAAAGCACCTGAAAATGTTGGCCTGGATTTTTCACTGTGCAGGTATGTTTTGCTATTAGCTTTCATTTCAACTAGGCTTGGAAGTGGAAATATGGCAGAGATAGTAATTGAATGTAAAGATGATGATGGAAAGCCTCAGACTGTGTACCAAACACCTAATCTGTGCTTGCTGAAGGAGGCCATGCATGCAGGGTGAAGGATTGAATTGAATGCAGCAGCCCTTTTGCACATGTAGGTGATGTCTGGTTAGAGTGCAAGATAGGCATGCATGAAGTGCATGCACTTGTCGGCATGTCTACTGGTGCTCTCAGTCCCAGGGGTTGCACCATTTAAATTTTAAAATGACTAATGATGTTTTCTATTTTATGTTGGTATGAATAAGGAAGTGCAGTACACAGCAATCTTTACAGTTTTTTTCAGTTCTCCTTTTTTTCTTGTCCTCCCTTTGACACAATAACTCCTGGGAGTGCATGTAGCTCAGCGGCAATCCCTGATCACTTCAGAAATTATATGAGTCCTTAGCCAGATTCTACTGGAAGGCTTTGTTCTGATTTCAGTAACAGAAGTATGCAAATAATGAAAACAATTAAAAGCAGGATCCACTTTTTCACATCACACTTTCAAGGAACTCTTTGCAATTCCTTAATTTTCACATTTTACTGCAAATTTGTTACTACAGCTCTGATATTAGAGTTGAAATCAGCATCTTAGACATCAATTATAGTAGAGAAAAATCATGAAAGTAGATGCAGTGATGAAGGGTAGAGTAGGAAATTGTGCTGAAAAATACACTGGCACCACAGCTGGTGCAGCAAGAAAAATGCTCAATTACAGAACAGTTGGAAATAATGGTTAGAAAAGATGCCTTCTGTGATTGAAGCCTCCTCACTTATATGATTTTAGAGCTAAAGTAGTAGGCCTCGATATGTGGAATGTTTTTCCACAGGACAGGTTGTGTTCTAGTGCGATCCACATACCAGGTGTTTATCCTAGATTGCTGATAATGAAGAGCAACCTGCCTTTAGGATACAGGTCAAAGATCCCAGGTGGGAGAAGAGGATGAGTGGTGATGAAAAATGACTGATGTTTGACTTGAGTTCAAGTGAATTCAGCTGAATTAGGATAATAGGTCCTTTGAGGGAAAGTACATAACATCTTTGCAATACATTGGACTTCCCAGCATCATTCAGTTGCAAAAGATGAAGGTGTTCTCTTGCTTACCTCCTCAAAGCATTACTGCATTGCTAATATGGGTCCTCTGATTCATTTACTAGAGGAACAGATTGTTGAAGCTAAAAATTGGGGATCCAAACCATGTGAATAAACCCTGTGGCCTTTCTTTAGGAGACCACATGAATAATCAATGATGTTAGTAATGCTTAAGAATTAGATTGCTTGCTTCAGCAGTATAATGATTCCTTATTATCATGGCAAAGTGGTTTTATAATATCTTTATCTGCTCTCAGAATTACATGAATCATTCTTCCCATGCACAGTGAGTGTACATGCCTATGAAGGCTGTCTCGTTATTGTAACATCCCATTGATTTTTCCTTGTTAAAGTATATGCATGGTGGTGTTGTGATGGTTGTCAGTGTCTGGTATTTTTGGGCTAACTTCACTAGAGTGAGCTAAATTGAGTCCTGGCCATTTTCCTCTCTGTATGTGTTGTAATAATCTCTTCCTCCCTCACCTGTCATCTCTCCTCACAGTTTGTGGCTGGTGGCATCAGCTACTCTGAAGGCCATTTGTTGCTGGTTGCAGCTCACTGACTGGCTGGGTGCAGCAGCAGACTGAGGATACACAGAAAAACTGAGAAGAGAGAAACCAGGTTTATTTGATGAATTTCTAACTTCAATGTACTTTTGATCAAATGTTGTTAAGAGAACCCAAGCTACTGGCAGGACAAATCATGCAGAATATATTTTATTGCCAAAATAATTTGCCAGGTTCTGTTCATTTTTGGTAGCAAGACTGGACCTGCCAGCTTCTGACTAAACTGGCAATAATGAACAAATAACCCAAGGCCTGAGCATGGCTATATCTTGTCTTTCACAAGGATGCAAAGTGCAGTTTTTCTTAAAAGTGTTTCATTTTGTTTTTGACATCTTACACGCATATTCTTCATCAATCCAGATTCAGAATTTTCTCTTTAGAGGTCTAAATGAATGCTGCACCTGAAAAAGGCACTTGTTAACTTTTACAGGTTCTTAATAATATTCTTAAATGAGTAGCCACTATAAACAGGGCCTGCACAAATAGGTTATAGACCAGTGTTAAAAGGTACACTGATGGTTTCCATTGAGTATGCAACCCATTCATATCTACAGATCTACATTCATTAGTGATTTCTGACTGAAGTCAAACAACCACAGTAAACCAAATTTCACGTGCCAAAAGTCAAACCACAGTCAGACTTGTGAACAGTAAGTACAATTCATAGGGATTTTGAAATGCTGTTTTAGTCAACTTTTCGTAGTAGTGGAAGTGATGTTACCATTTAAGGAATTCGAGGTACAGTATGTCAGTTGCTGAAATACTTAAAAATGAACCTCTGCACACTCATTTTCACACACTGGAAAATCAAAGTGCTGAAAAGTGAGATGACTTCACTGGGGAGGCACAGTAGCCTCTAGCAGGTCGGACTGTATCCCAGTCGTCCAAGGCCCAATGTTGGTGTTAATCAATAAGGCCTGCTCCTTTCTGTGCAGCATTATGTCTTGTATAATAATTGCAATCTGAAGTAATTTTTCTGCGTTTTCTCAGCTGGGAGGGCTCTAAGAACTAGCTCTTTCACTCACTAGGTGACAATTTTCCTTACTTCTCACTAGGAGAAACGATTTACCAGAAGTGCCCTACAGAGAGAACAGTACTAGTTGCTGGGAAGTTACATGGTCAAGTGTCCAAGCCCAAAACCACAATGTACTATTTGCTTTAGACAGCCATGTGATAACATGTTTTTTCTGTTGTAAGCTGTTAAAAATAAACCAAGGATGCAGAAGGAGTGCCCTAACTTTCCATGTAATTAAAACTGCAGGATGGCAGCCCTTGGAGCTGAACAGATGTATAATTCAGGGTTTGATTTATTTTTGCCCAGATTTAAAGAAATCATGGCATAATTTCCCTACATTAATAAAATTAATTTTCAAATCAGCCCTAAGCACCATGTTGGGTGCTGACAGTGACTGGGAAGCAGCAATACAAATACCACAATACGAAACTATATCTGCCTGGCTCATGTCTCCTTTTTACCACCTAACTTCTGGTTGAAAGCTTATCTTACAGTAGGCTTCATATCACTGGGCTTGATCTGCAAGTTTCTCAAGGCAGAGGGTACTGAGTGCATTGTAGTTCAAGTAAAGTAGGGTGGTGAAAGACAATTGATAGTGAGCCATGTCTTCATCTCTATTATGGCACTTTTTATGTGGCAGTTGCCATCCTGGACAGTGATATACTAAAGGAACTGACTTCTTCAGCTAAAATTTGGTGACGAAGCAGCTGCTGAGAAGGACTTATGCCATCTGTGTGCTAGAAATAAAGAAGGAGAGATGAGCATAAAAGACATTTCTCTCAGGACTAAAACAGCTCCTCTTTGAGTATTGCAGATAAAATATGCCTAGTGCTGGTTCACAACAAGAACAGAATGCCGTGAAAGGTTGTCTGCAGTTTGAGTTAGGGGTGATTGTCACTAATTAGCTCCTGCTTCCAACCTAAAACATTTGTCCTCAGAACAGCAGCTATAAGCTGTAGGTACTGTTTGTTTTGCATATTAGAAATACACTGGCAGGTTACCTTCTCCTTGCAGGATTTATATGATTTGACTGAAAATCATGTAGGTACAAAGTGGGTCCTTAAAGGCTTTCATGCTGTTTGAGCAGATGGAAACCACTACAGCTACCACTGCTGCTCTGTGGAATGAGCATGTTGATCCGTACAGGGACAGAAATTACTGTCTCCTAGCACCATAACTTACATGCGACCAAGAGGACAGATGGTGCAGCCCAGCAAGTGCAGAAGATTCCATGATGTGTAATCTCTAGCTATGGATTGTCCTGTTTCCAGAAACACTCTTTTGATGGAGGTGATAAGAGCCTGCCAGTAACTTCTCTTTATATAAAGGAGTTATCAATAACGTCTCATCAAAATTGCTTTGTAATTGCATTAATTTCTAGGAAGCATAGGAGGAAGTAGAAATACAGCTTCATGTCATATCCTAGCCTTTTACATATTCTTGTTAGGTGATTGTATTGACTGTATCATATTTGCTGCATAGATGATAAATTTCATGTGCTATGAAAGGGTACCCAAATAAATAAGTCTACCAAATGCGAATGAGCAAATCTGCTGAGTCCAATAACACGCTAGCAGGTGTGAAGATGGTCACTTTTTCTCAGGGCTGAAAGGATCATCTTCAACATTTCAATTTGTGCATCTTTTGAATATTTTTTCAGATGGATGGGTGGATGGTGACCTTGCAGAATAGAGCATGCATTAGGAGTTCCCCATAATCCAGTCCAAATCAGCACAAATTTACAGAAATATCCATTTATGCATTTTTCTTTAGAAGAATTGGAAATAAAGTTTTTCAAAATTTCTGTCCTGAATTTCAAGCCACTATTTTGTTATTAACTCTAGATCTCTGACACCTTTCTAGGCTTGGGCTGAATGAGCATTGGAGTTTTGCAAGCAATCAGGTGTGGACACTAAGGGATAAAGGCCTGATCCAAAGAGCATTATTTCCAGTTGACCTTGAACATCTCCATCAGGTAATTAAGTAATTAAGGCCATTGAACCACCCTGCAATGTCCAGGCAACACTGAGATCTCACGGCATATAACTAAGTGTGTTGAGCTTTTCACAACAGCAGCTCCTGTCCTATGTCAATCCCCTGGCAAACACTTTCACTCGTTTGTCTTTATCTATAGACTTCTTCTGGGAACTTTTGATGCAGGCAGGCAAAAAAGGAGAAAAAAGAAGAAACATGATTTGTGAGTTGGCATCCAAAAGTGAGGGGAAGGTCATTGTTTCTAGAGCACTCTCCTTCTGGCAGACTGTGTTTGGGGTTTCTGGGATTCTGTGGTGAAGAAGGCAGGTAATGTGCTGGTGTGTGAGGACAGGTAGTATTTCAGAAAAATTCTAACAGGGTATTAGCCTTGTAAATTGGTGTTTAGGCTGCCTCAACCCTATTCTTCATTTTCACTCCTTATCACTATTTTCCTCTTTCAGATTTAACTGCTGGTATTCCTGCTGGAGTGCATCTCCTCATATCAGTCTGTCCAACACTTTGGCCCCTGGTTGGAGTGGGAATATGTTATCCTGCTCTGTGTTTGGCTCTTAACACCATGAGTTGGGCTGTGTACTGCTTCTGCTTGAAGTTCATCTTGAGTCTGGGAATACTGCGCTCTTGGGTCAGCTCTTGCAGAGGATTCTTGTCACGTGGAGTCACAGGAAGGGTTGGAGAAATAGCCAGGGACTTGAAATACACAGCTGTTAGACTTGCCAAAATGGCTGACTGCTGTGGAGGGGCAGGCTAGTTCAGGCTTCCTTCCAACGGCTGACAGATCCTGACCATCCAGACATGCACCCCATCCCAGAGCTGCTGGAGGAGACTCCACAGTTACTACAGCCTGAAAACCAGCTGGTTCTGTGGAGGACAGCCACAACCCCTAGATCCTGCTCAGGCCACAGACAAAAACCCTGTGTGTTGCAAGAGAACTGCAGACCACCCTTGGGAAGCCTTGATGGACAGCTTCCCAGCCTCCTGGCCCCATGGCATCACCCTGAACTCATCATTGTTGCTGGGTCAGAGGCCTTCCATGAATTAGCCTGAAACACAAATGCTTGTTTTCCTCTTGCATTGAGTAAGAAACTGACAATATCTAATTGTCAATACCCCTCCCCTGAGAGACATGCAACAGCATTGCTCCTCAGGGCATATTCCCCACTGCTGTATTTAGAACAGTTTGAAAAGACCAGTTTTAAAAAAACTAATCTTTCCAAAAGCTCCCCACCCACCAGTACTCCTCTGCCAAAATGCAGTTTGAAAAAAATAATAAAGGACAAATTTATACACTGTGATGAATGAGAGTTCAAGATGGAACCTGAACATCATAATTTTTGCAAATGTTCGATGATAATGGAAAGCCATGGTAATGATGGCATCATGACCAGAGAGGTCCTTTGTTGTAGATGCTCATGGTGTTACCTCTTTTCACAGTTTATATTAAAGGTGAATATGTCAGTTTTCTTCAGTGTTAGAGAGTATTTTTCTTTCAGCTTATCAGTGGATATTTTAAATAAAGCTACACATCAGTAAGTCTGCAACACTAGCCGCAAATCCCTTGCACAGTGAGTTTAGCTATGCTTCTGTTCATGAAACTTCTGCTTTTTGCAGATGTTATTTCTTATTTGTGAACATTTACCCCAAAAGATCAAATGTCACTTTTGCTGCTTCCATTTAGGATTTGTGAGTCAGTTATATAAATGGCATCACCTCTGATCCCATATTTCATAGACAGTATGCATACCATAACTAAAGAAAATGATAATATCAAGTAACTTTATTGACTTATGAACACTTGCTTTAGTAAATCAAGGGAGGCTGAAATTTCATTTTTGGAGGTTTCCTTAAAATTTACATGAAGAGAATTCTTTTGTGCAAGTTGTATCAAATGCCCTATAAGGGTCTTGAAACTAGGTGGAATGAGTGATGTGGAATTTGTAAGCACAGGGGTGGATGCTGTGTTGCCCGGTGCTTATGCTGATCAAATGTAGTGATCTGAATTTTGCAGCTTGGAAGCAGCTATATTTGTGTGAATTCCACTGTGCTACTGTAGTACTTATTCAACTCAGGCCCAAGCAGTAATTTCTAAAGTTGTAGAGAATGTTTGTGTCACTGCGATTTGACACTAAATATTTTGCCTAATCTCACAGCTAAACCATAATTGTAATGAATTCTGACATCACTGAATCCTCTGCATCATCAGTGATATCTATGTAATTAGAAAGGCAGAATTTAATCTTGAAATTTGAAAAATCTTAAAAGGCTGTAACAATTACCTTTTACCCATTCAGATGAAATACTGCATCAAGAAAATCTATAATTAGTCAAAACCAAAACAAAGTACATTTCTATTATTAACAATATTGCATAAAAGTCTCAGTGTCATAGCTAAAAAATCAAAGCCAAGTAATAGTTCAGAGACAGTTGCTGCTATAAAACTTTTGACCTTTGTTACCAAATGTACATGCAAACAAATAAACTAACCAGACAGAGATAGTCCCCTAGGAGCAATCATTATTAGCAAAGTTTTGGGGGCTTTAAGGCAACCTGTAAAGTCAATGGAATAAAAAGTTCACTTGTTTATGCCAGCTTATTAATCAGTGCCATTTTTCCCTATCTGAAAGGCTATTTCACAGATTCACTTCTACTCAAGGTATCTGTTTTTGCATCCTTTACAGTAGATATTGCTGACTTAAAGGCTGCAGGAGCCAGGAAATGTTTTGCTGAAGCATCACAGACAGCACTGTGTATTTTGCAGTGAGTCCATAAGTCCTATCTTGCCAGATATATTCTTTAGATGTAACTATCCTCTTGGTTAGCTATTGCTTCATGTTGGCTTAAAATATTGCTCTGCTCTATTGTCTAATCTGGGATCCCTTGGCTAACTGGTTCATAGTAATTTTCTTCAGTAATGTTAGAGGTCTTTGATGGTAAGAATTGCTTGTTCAGTGGATTTCAGGTATGCCAAGTTAGTTCTCAATATTCCTATGTTGATTCTTCTGCTTATTGTTAACCTCTGGCTTTTGCACATCTCTCCCAGAGTACTGAGGATTACCTCGATGAGGGTCTGTATTAGGGTCCATCATTCAAGTCTTGCAGTTAACTGGAGTCATGCTCCACTGATCAGCATAAGTGGTCATTATTAATTCTTACATGTGTTTTTCATCTTCAGCATGAATTTTGCTTGACAATGCTTTCATCTGTCCTGGATTGAAAGATAGGTGTCTGCCAAAGAAGGTAGGAACTTCCCCGTGCCCCTCCGTATGGGCAAATGGGCTGTCTCTGGAGCCTCGGGGCAGCAGCTGTAACGGAAGAGGCCGGCAGACCCTGGAGTGGTAAACAAATGTAACAGAAAACTCTGCATCTGTAGTAGGAGCCGTGGGGTGACCGGGTGGGCAGGGGGTGCTGGGTTACAGTGTAGCGAAGGACTTCAAGCCGTGGCAGAGGAAAAAACGGTGGGGATGGGCAGTGGCAGCCCGGCTCCCGACCGCAGTGGGGAGAGTCTCCCTCAGAGGGGCTTGGAGCTCAGGGTCTGGCTTTCCTTTGAGGCACCATGAGTAGACGGTGAGAGTCTTTCTCCAGTGAGGTCGGGTGTTAATAGGGTCCCAGTCCAATGGCTGCTCTTACGAGCAAATGTTCACTCACGGTGGGAGAAGCAGCAATAGGCTGGACTCCAGCAAACCGTCCGGCAGTTGCAACAGCTCGACCATCCTCCTCCGATCCCGAGAGTGAGAGAGAGGGAAAGGAGCCTAGCCCAACCCTTCACCCCGGAGCCACAATCTCGAAGTATCTCTGCCCTTCCAAGTGAAGACCTCTCAGCTAGGAGGAATGTGGCCAGCTGCACTCCTCCCCCTCCTCCTTGGCTACATCTTTTGTCTCCCTTAAGTACTGGTCGTTATTGTCTTGTAGCAACAAATAGGACAAAATTCCAAGGAAGGAAGGAAGGAAGGAAGGAAGGAAGGAAGGAACGAACGAACGAACGAACGAACCCTAACCACCAACATCATCCCCAAATCTCATAAAGTACCCTTTGAAACACATATTTGAGCTTTATATTTATTATCCTCCTTTAACCTACTGGAATGTGTACTGGTACATACTGGGGACGGTTCAGGATAGAGCTTTATAAAGTGACATTCCTTCCTACTGCCTGTGAAGACAGATAGGACATGTTAAGCTTGTTTTCCAGAGCTTTGTTCCCTGCTGACATTGCCTACCAACTCTGAAAACAGAGCTCTGTATCTTTTAGCCCGAGCCCCAAAGCTGAGGGGGAATCATAAANTGCAAACAAATAAACTAACCAGACAGAGATAGTCCCCTAGGAGCAATCATTATTAGCAAAGTTTTGGGGGCTTTAAGGCAACCTGTAAAGTCAATGGAATAAAAAGTTCACTTGTTTATGCCAGCTTATTAATCAGTGCCATTTTTCCCTATCTGAAAGGCTATTTCACAGATTCACTTCTACTCAAGGTATCTGTTTTTGCATCCTTTACAGTAGATATTGCTGACTTAAAGGCTGCAGGAGCCAGGAAATGTTTTGCTGAAGCATCACAGACAGCACTGTGTATTTTGCAGTGAGTCCATAAGTCCTATCTTGCCAGATATATTCTTTAGATGTAACTATCCTCTTGGTTAGCTATTGCTTCATGTTGGCTTAAAATATTGCTCTGCTCTATTGTCTAATCTGGGATCCCTTGGCTAACTGGTTCATAGTAATTTTCTTCAGTAATGTTAGAGGTCTTTGATGGTAAGAATTGCTTGTTCAGTGGATTTCAGGTATGCCAAGTTAGTTCTCAATATTCCTATGTTGATTCTTCTGCTTATTGTTAACCTCTGGCTTTTGCACATCTCTCCCAGAGTACTGAGGATTACCTCGATGAGGGTCTGTATTAGGGTCCATCATTCAAGTCTTGCAGTTAACTGGAGTCATGCTCCACTGATCAGCATAAGTGGTCATTATTAATTCTTACATGTGTTTTTCATCTTCAGCATGAATTTTGCTTGACAATGCTTTCATCTGTCCTGGATTGAAAGATAGGTGTCTGCCAAAGAAGGTAGGAACTTCCCCGTGCCCCTCCGTATGGGCAAATGGGCTGTCGCTGGAGCCTCGGGGCAGCAGCTGTAACGGAAGAGGCCGGCAGACCCTGGAGTGGTAAACAAATGTAACAGAAAACTCTGCATCTGTAGTAGGAGCCGTGGGGTGACCGGGTGGGCAGGGGGTGCTGGGTTACAGTGTAGCGAAGGACTTCAAGCCGTGGCAGAGGAAAAAACGGTGGGGATGGGCAGTGGCAGCCCGGCTCCCGACCGCAGTGGGGAGAGTCTCCCTCAGAGGGGCTTGGAGCTCAGGGTCTGGCTTTCCTTTGAGGCACCATGAGTAGACGGTGAGAGTCTTTCTCCAGTGAGGTCGGGTGTTAATAGGGTCCCAGTCCAATGGCTGCTCTTACGAGCAAATGTTCACTCACGGTAGGAGAAGCAGCAATAGGCTGGACTCCAGCAAACCGTCCGGCAGTTGCAACAGCTCGACCATCCTCCTCCGATCCCGAGAGTGAGAGAGAGGGAAAGGAGCCTAGCCCAACCCTTCACCCCGGAGCCACAATCTCGAAGTATCTCTGCCCTTCCAAGTGAAGACCTCTCAGCTAGGAGGAATGTGGCCAGCTGCACTCTTNCCAATGGCTGCTCTTACGAGCAAATGTTCACTCACGGTAGGAGAAGCAGCAATAGGCTGGACTCCAGCAAACCGTCCGGCAGTTGCAACAGCTCGACCATCCTCCTCCGATCCCGAGAGTGAGAGAGAGGGAAAGGAGCCTAGCCCAACCCTTCACCCCGGAGCCACAATCTCGAAGTATCTCTGCCCTTCCAAGTGAAGACCTCTCAGCTAGGAGGAATGTGGCCAGCTGCACTCCTCCCCCTCCTCCTTGGCTACATCTTTTGTCTCCCTTAAGTACTGGTCGTTATTGTCTTGTAGCAACAAATAGGACAAAATTCCAAGGAAGGAAGGAAGGAAGGAAGGAAGGAAGGAAGGAACGAACGAACGAACGAACGAACCCTAACCACCAACATCATCCCCAAATCTCATAAAGTACCCTTTGAAACACATATTTGAGCTTTATATTTATTATCCTCCTTTAACCTACTGGAATGTGTACTGGTACATACTGGGGACGGTTCAGGATAGAGCTTTATAAAGTGACATTCCTTCCTACTGCCTGTGAAGACAGATAGGACATGTTAAGCTTGTTTTCCAGAGCTTTGTTCCCTGCTGACATTGCCTACCAACTCTGAAAACAGAGCTCTGTATCTTTTAGCCCGAGCCCCAAAGCTGAGGGGGAATCATAAATCTGAGCCTCAGTTACCTGCCATGCAGCACCTATGTCATGCAGCCAAAAGCAGAGCTGTGGTCCTCAGGATGTCTGTCCGAGCATGTGTTTGAATAGCTGTGTAATGTGCTGATCTTATCCATTTCAATACACACCTATTCAGAGACTATTGTAATTGGCTTACTTAGGAAGTAGACAGAACATTGCCATTTGAAATGCATTCACATCGTTAAAGCATGAAGAGAATTATACCTTTATTCAGGTTTTGGTTCAGATTCTGTGTCATGGTAAGGAACAGGCAATAAGATCGAGAAGTGAATGTTAGAAAACCAGCTCAGAAAAAACATATTTTAAAGTTCACAGAAGGTTTTTCCATGTTAAGGTACATGGAGAATGGTGTGAGGGTGAACAGTTTGAGGTTGCCTCTGGTTCTAGCCTTTAATCACTGTGAGTAACAGGAAAGAAAAATAGTAAGAAGTGGCAATGACTGTGGATACCGGCTGTGAGCCACAGAAAGACAATGGGATGTAGCTGTAATCCTAAATGAGGTGCCAGCAGCAAAGAGGTAACAACAGAAGAAAGCATACTACAACTTTTTCTTTCTTTTTTTTGTTCATTTGGGGTGGTTCTTTTCTGTTTTAGGTACAAGGGCATTATTTCTCTGTGTTTTGGGGCAAATCTTATTGTTCCCTTTGCCCAACCTTTGGGACTACTCCTGGGAAAATAAAGGGATGAGAAAGCTTGGGAAAATAGTCCCACATGCTTGCAGGTAGCTATTAAGTCCTGTAGGCAAAGCTGGATGAACAATCTCTGGTCTGAAGCAAGAGCGAAGGCCCTTAACCCAACAATGTTCATTTCCTGAGTGGTGATCAGAAGTAAACCTTTCACAAGTTATTTTTGGAGCCAATCATCCCACCAAACTTGGATACAAGATTGGAGTCCTATGAACTAGGCCCTGAAACAGCAGGTTACTATAACAAAAGGCTGAAGTATTACTCATAAAAATGACATTTTGCCCTCAGAAAAAGGCCCCAGAAAGCACCCTACATTTTGTCCAGCTGGTAAGATACACATGGAGCTTACATCAATAAGCCTTTAATTGTGTGTGTCTTCACTAGCTGTGCTGCAACATGTTTGGGCTGTATAAACTCTTCAGAGCCCTGTCCTTGTATATTTGTATTAAATGTCTTGCACACCTACAGAGATGTATATGAAATATAAATCCTAATCCTTATCAGTAATCAAAGAAAGGAGAAGCTGCAGGCTGCACTTTGGCTGACCCTGGCCCAAGTCAGCTGAAGAAGAGTGTCAGGAAAATTAATCCACAAACACCAGAGGTTTATGTCCAAAAAGGAGACAGAGGAGTGCGTTGACTTCATTTTAATAAAGGGAGAGGCCATTGGGCATTCCCCTGGGGTGTCTCAAATTTTTGAAGGATGCAGCCTTCTTTTTATCCTAATTTCCTGGCTGTATTTCCCTCTCATTCCTCATTGGCTGAGGTACTTGAAAGGTACAGACTTCCCAGAATGCCTAATACAGACCACCTTGTAATATATACCCTGCCTTTGTCCTTTCCTTGTCTCAATTAGGGGAATTCCTTATGGAATTTGTGGTTCTTCCCATTGTTTCTTTCATCTCTCAGTATCCAATTTTATTTATCAGCAGACCTACAGCTGGTTTGTAAAGACAAATCTCCCTCATTCCATTCATCTATCAGTGGAATCCTTCCTATTGTTTCTTTTATCTCTCAGTGTTAGTTTTATCTACCAGGAGACCCACGATTTGTAAAGACAAGTCCCTCATTCCTTTCAGGAGGAAATAAAGCCCCAGTATATGACAATGTGGAGCAGTAGACAAGGGTCTCAGCTCCTGTCTTAAATGCTCTGTGTACCCACACTACAAAAACATGGAGGGTTTTTCAGCTTAGCAGTAACAGGGTGTTACTCGCAGTAACCTCGTTCTGCAGATCCTTGTGGCTCCCAGGGCTTGTGAAGGGCTGTGGCAAAGTGCCTGCACAGCTGGCCTGAGGCCAGGAGGACAGGCACTGGGACTGCCTCTGGACAGGAGGGGAAGAAATAGAGTGAGTCTGGAAGTGCACCTGCCACCTGCCACAGCTCCAAGGATGTGGGTGTCACTTCTTTCATACAGGCATTATTTTGTTGAAGCCAAACTTCCCATACAACAGTTTCCGTAGGCAGCTCTGTGTGATGCTGAAGTTCTTGGGATGACACAAGGTGTGAATTTGCTCTACTTTGTCTTCACTGCCTGCCATTCTTCATTTGTTTTCAGTCTCTGCAGGGATAGTGGATATGCAGTTTCACATGTTCCACCACAGCTGAATTTTCCATACAAATCCCCACTTCACAGCTCTCCTGTGCTCTGAAAGATGAGAAATTATGCTTTTGCTAGTTTAACTCATGTAAAAACTTCCTCACAATCTGAGTTTGGGAGGGAATTAATAAATCCCAGTGCATATTTCCCGGGAAGGAATTCTGATCTGTTTTCAAGGCAATTATGCAATATAACTGATGGAGTGAGAATAACTTTTCCTTTAGTCCATGCCTTGGATTGAACATTAGTTATATAGAACAAGTGAAATATTTCCAAGAACAGCAACAGAAGGGCAGTAATTTTTTTTCCTTTTTTCCAACATTCTTAAATATCCTTATTCTCCCTTTCAGCTTTAAAAACAGCATGTATTGCTTTATTTTAAAATTTAAACCCTTCCATCAGATCTCTTCTTCTGGCTACATGCCTGTCTTCTTTCTGCCTGCTGCCCTAAAAATAATGCTGTGTGACTGTGGAAGCTACAGTTGATGGAGGACCAGCCTCCAGGACTGGCTGAATTAGTAGGATGAGGAGCACCAAATCAGCACTGTTACATTGCTACCAGAGAAGTGATGCAAGCATCTAGCTCTTTTATTTTAAAAACTTTTTTTTTGTCCAAACAAGTGTGCAGTCAACATCTGTCCTGCTGCATAGCTTTTCTAGCAAGGAGTAGTTACATTTGTAGAGATTTTCAAAGTTTACCGTGATTTCCCCCCCCATCTTTGCCATATTCTTCCCAATGCCCTTATTTTCTTTTTTCCCCTGGATAGGGGACATTTCAACAATGGTCTCCTAAGGTTGCATCCAAAAGGCCACAAATCTTTTAGGGTATATGGACAATCAATTTCCAGACAAAATTACTTTATTCTTTTAAAATGTAAAGACTTAATTCTCAAAGAGCTTCTTCTCAAAGGACTTATTTATGGCAGTAGTTATATGAGAAAGTAGGTAACTTGTACTCACTTTGATTAGGGAAGCAGTTCACCAGTAGTGTTTTACACTACTTGTGGGGCTTTCTTGTTGTTTGAACATGCTTGTTAAACTCATGTCATTCACTATTACAGCTAGAAAACTATTTTTAAGTGCATAAGCACTACATGACATCTCTACCTGTGTGCTGTGGGTTTTTATTAGTGCCTTTCTTAGAACTTTGTTCTCTTTACTGTTTCTTAATCTGATCTGTGCACTAGCTCTGACTTTAGGAAAAGAAGTCACAGTTGGAAATGATTTGGAAATGAGAAGTAATTTTATTGTGGATTTTGTATAAATGCTGCCTGCAGTATCTTTTGAAGTAGTCTTCTGGAACTAACCAGCTTTTAGAGAGCCTAATCACATGGGACCTAAGCACAAATTCCACTTTTAAGTTGAAATTTTCACTGCTTTAATTGACCTGGTACAGGTTTGTGTGTTGATTACTATAAAGTAGTAGAAAAGTAAAAGTGCAAGACAGGATGTCTACTACTGCTATATGCATGCCATCATTGATACTTTGGATTGCATAAGGATAGATTGTAAAAAGCATGTCTGATTTTTACTTTCAATCCTCTTATATATTACTTTTCCCCTTTACATGCCCATCCAAGCTTAAGAGAAAAAAAAGGCATTTGTGTGAAGTAGCAAAATTGGACAGTCAGCATGCCTTGAAGATGCCACTTTGTTGCACCTCACAGTTCATTAGAGTCCAAATAATAACAAATTAATTTAAATGGGAAAAACACTCCAAAATGCTGAGACGGAAGTAGCTCTTTAGACTGATTTATGGGGACAACTTCATCTGGTAGGTGAATGCTACCAAGAAAAATGATCAGAGCATATATTTCTACTGGGATGAAATTCATGTTGTTTGTGCCCACTCTGCATTGCATTTTATGTTTAGGCTAATGAATAAGTGTATTTTCATGGCATTAGAGCTCATGAAAACCATAAGTCAGTGTTTGGTGATTTGCTAGAAATAGGTTTCAAACTGAATAAAATGAAAATTAGGGTGACAGTGGGACTTTGAATCTCACATTGTGTGTCTCACTTTGGATAGGTCCCTGGGAATGTTTAATGCAAAATGCATCAGTGACTGATGAGCACTAAATAATCCAATTAATTTGCCCAACTTCTAAAAGCTGAAACCTGCAAATCTAATTTCCTGTTGAAGTTTTCACTATTGTTTACAACAGTACTTTATAACATATTTGGATGTACAAGAGAGTTATCTGGCTTTAAATGCAGTTTATTGTTTGGCTGAAGAGTGTAGTAAAACTGTCAGCCAAACTCTGCCATTGAAGGCCAAGTTATCTCTACTTATGACAGGAGATTGTCAGTGATTTCCAATAAAAATTCCTGGGACCTAATAATTATAAAATACTGAAAGAGAATTTTCACTCTCACCAGCAGTGAGAAATGGGTTCTATATTAGTCGACTACAGCCAAAGTGCTTGAACTGCTCAGAACTATCCCTTTGCTATACATATTATTTGCCTTGCTTTGCCATCCCATCCCATCCCATCCCATCCCATCCCNCATGATCCATCCACGGCACCACCACCTCACTGCTGTTTTGGCCAGAAGGGTGTGTTGGGAGGTTTAAGTGGCCTTATTTTAGCTTGCAGGTGTGAGAGCTGCAGTGAATCCCCTAGTATTTCTGTGGTACCTGGCACAGGCACGATGCTGTTTCTTCCAAAGCCTGCAGCTGAAAGGACACCCTGGAAGAGAGGGGGAGGACAGAGCTGGCTGGGCTGGCTCTGGCAGCACCTCTTCTGGAGCATGTGAACACCCCATACTCCCAACAGCCAGCTTTGCACTTGAGCTCACAGCAGGCCCTCCCAGGCTCCCTCAGTTACCTGAGAAGCAGGTGATAGGTGGACCCAAAAAGACAGCTCCCTTCAGGCAGAGGAAGGAAGAGCCTCCAGCCTCCCACATCTCAGACAAGTTCTCTAACCACTGAGCTCCTAAAGGGAAAAACAGATGCTGCCTCTGCCAGGTTAGGGATAAGGGGCTGGTGCTGCTAGAGTATCAGCCTGCAGGCAAGGAAGGATATGGGTAGTAGGCACTGTGCCTTTGCAGTCCAGAGGAAAACATGCACATAGTTAGGAGCAAAGATGTACTTCTCTTCTTGGCATTTACTAAAGACTATTTTACATCATTGAGTTTTCTACACTTGTCCTCTCTTGGAGAGTTGATTAATTGATCAAGTCCATAAGAGTACCTCAAACCACCAGAAGAAATACTTCTTGCCGTGAGCCCTTAGGAATACCTCTCACAAATTTTCATCAGGAGATGTAAAAGCTTAGTCCCAGTAAAGGAGATAACAGGCACTCAATATATGAGACAAATAAATCTGAATTTATTTTATTTATTTGTATTTGTTATCATTTTGTATACGTCTGTCTGCATCTCAAAAATTTAAAGGCATCATTTAGAAGGATATCAGTGGTAGAAGTACTGGTACATAAACAGTCATTGCTATTTTTGCATGTTTCTCAATGAATCCTCAAAATCTCTTCATACTGTTCACTCAGCCTATGAAAATAAGCTTTTAAACTTGACCAAAAAGCTTATGAAGGAAATAAATGCCTTCAAAGGAGGCTGAGTCCTGGAAGTGTTAGCTGTGATTAATTTCTGTTGTAAAGACACATAATCGAGCAGATGAGGACAGAGAAAGTTTCCATAACAGTAACAGTACTAAAATGGGACTGGAAGAGTTGTCATCATTGTTTGAAATGATGCGTGTTTGAAACAGACACAATCTCTAAAGCAGATCAATATTAATTTCTGCTCTTATTGGAGTACTTGAGGCATTGTGCGACTCACAAAACCCTTCAGCCATCTCTTTCCCTTCAATTTTTCCATCACTGTGGAATTTCAATAGCTTGTTCTTCTCAGACAATAGATTTGTCTTTCTTCCACCAGTACTGTATTTATTATAAATGCCATTTCTGCTTAAACAGAAGGGTCTTGTTTCAAAAAGGGCATCAGTCAAATTTTCTTTAGCAGATGTTGTTATTTACAAATGGCACTCCCCAGTTTAGTGCTCCCACTGAAACTCCAAACCACATTGCCACTTGCTTGCTCCTCCCCTTTCCCCCTCTCCCCTGTGGTGGGATGGAAAAGTGAATTGGAGGCACAAAAAGTAAAGATGACAGGCTGAGGTAAGAACAATTTACTGGAAACAACCATGAGATAAGAAAACAAACAGTAACAGAAACAATATTATACTAGAAAAGAAATATTATTGCTCACTACAACACACAATACCTGAAAGCAGCCACCTCCCCCCACTGCTCCTTCTGCTTTAGGACCAGAGTTATCCCACCCATTCTCTTGGTTTGGGATCAGTGTTACCCTCCTGTTCTGTCTGCCATGCTTATTCAACTGCAAGGAACCCCTGCTTCCTGGAAGAGACTCGCTCTCCCACCCCGGCAATGACATGAGGTGGTGTAGAATAACCTCTGAGTCCTGAACACGTCCTCTCCCAGCTACTGCAAAAATTAGCATAAAAGTTAAACCTGTCCAGGACACCAGACAAGTAAAATTTCCATTAAAGAATCAAACTGAATAAATTTTGTATATTTGCATAAAAGCCAGACTTGAATTGCTTCCATTCAGAGAAAATTCAGTAATTTCATTAACAAAGGCATTTAAATTTATTTGCTGTTCGTCTATCTTCTATCAATCAATCAATCAATCTATCTATCTATCTATCTATCTATCTATCTATCTATCTATCTACCTATCTATCATCTATCTATCTATGTATCTATTTAACTACTTACCTTAATTACAAAGGATTTTCTAAGCACAGCAGGCTGTGCTTAGAAAATTAGCCTTTTAAGGCTAGTTTTGGCTGCTGGAACAAAGCACAAAGTTCAGTGGCAGACTCATAAAGGCCATACTTCTCAATCCGGAAGTGTTAATCTTACTTGAGATACACTGGTGGGGTGGCTGGGAGCTACTCCATGTGTTTTTTTAAGTACTAATTGCATATATTCTATTGATGTTGTTTGCAACAAGGAAACAGTGGGAAAACTTTTGTTGAGTTGGGCATAGTTTTGAATTAAAGTCAAGATGGTGTTTCAATATCTCTCTGTTGCACAGGCATAGATAAGTAGCAGTGTGTTCTATACAGCCAGAAGCCTGTGGTTTACACCCCATAAACTGTAGATCACCGACCTTTCTTTCTGAGGCAAGCCTCAGCAAATTCAGACTTGCAGGATTTCTTTGTATGGTTTGCAGTTCCAACATGCTGAGTCCTGTTTGTGTGTTCAGGCTTATGTGAACTAGGAAGAGTCCAACCGATGTCAAAACAAAACCAAACCAATTCATATAGTATCTGATCCAAAGTTTACTGAAGCCAATGCTAGAGCCTCACGACTTCAGCCTTTTGATCAGATGTGTCTTCTGTAGTGTGACCAGTGACATTCACCTCCTCTGCATGCTTGTGTGAAAGCTTTTCTGTCACCTAAAATGAGTAGGAAAGATCTTCCCAAGGCAGTCTCCTGACCTGCAAAGGACTGCAGTTGATTTTCCTTTTTCTATTTATTTTGTGGTGATCAGCATACTCAAGGAACATGCCAGAAGCAACCTGTTAAAACAGGCTGAGGGCACCTGAACACAGCGCTGGCTGGAAAAGCAAGTTGAGAGCATGACCCTGAAGTCTCTAGAACTGGTAGCAAAATGCTACCTAGACATAGGACAAACATAACAGGAACAGACACTTTCACTGACAAGTGTGGGGTGAAGGTGCTTACTCCAGGTTTTCATCATGAACTGGAGCAATTGATGTGTGTGACAATGTGGAGTAATGTTTGAAGAGGGACTCAACGCTACTCCTCCAAGGTGACTGATGTAAAAGTTTAGGTACTTGTGACTAATCCCTCATTTCTTGAGTCTTTTACTTGTAAGCATGCTTGTTGGTGACTGCTCTGAATTAGCTTTGTAGAGGTTGGTATCTTTCCCACCTCCCCCTCCAGAAGCGCAGCTCTGCACCGGCACATTGCAGGCCTGTGGTTAAGTTCTGCAATCTGACCCTGTATGAAATACTCTGCATTTCAGGTTTGTGGTACAGTAACTTGAGCAATCCCAGCTATGTGCAACTTGTCATATGGCACTATAAAGTAGGAACACACTTTCCTACAGTTATTAATTTTCTGCTGCAGTATGCAAAATATGCTAGATCTGCTACTAGATTTTAGTGTTTCCAGGTTCACTAATGCCAAGGGGCAGTTTTTGAGGGGCAAATGTATTAGATGAGGAAAAGCTTTTTGTCTCCAACAGTACTTCAAAGACATTTTTCATTTTTTATATATACTGCCAGGATACATGGGAACACCTGTTACAGATACCAAATGGACGAGTATTCTCCTGAAATGGGAAATTTCTCTACTACCTTCCTTAGTTTGTCTCTAAACAAAAGCATTCTTCTTGTATTAGCATATCTACTTTTGAAAGACTGATCATATTGCATTGGAGAAGAGATTTGAGTGAAACTGTATATTGATTTGCTCCTTGCTGTTTAAAATTATAGATTAATTCAACCAAATCCAATTAGAAGAAAGGAAATAATATTTCTGTATAATTTTTGTCAGTTGATTATGAAGCATTAATGTTTGCTGCCTTGCTTCTCTCTGATCTGCAAAGAGAAGGTTAGGAAATATCTTTGGTCTCATCTTTCCTGTTATGATAAATAACTGAT
Source organism: Chaetops frenatus (assembly GCA_013400775.1). Classification (NCBI taxonomy): domain Eukaryota; kingdom Metazoa; phylum Chordata; class Aves; order Passeriformes; family Picathartidae; genus Chaetops; species Chaetops frenatus. The sequence goes on along the minus strand of VZTR01020117.1, from coordinate 237,689 downwards.
CTGTGGTCAGAGCTGTAAAGTTCATAACCTACCCAGAAAAAACTTAGGAACAAACCACTGCTGCTGAAACATTATGTAAAGTGGAAAACCTATTTTCCTGGCGAGAGGTGCTGCTTAAAGATGATTTCACAAAAGAGGAAGTCCTTGCTGTTTATCCTGCTTGATCCATAAGTGCAAGATTTCCTGTGGCCAGATCTGCAGTAAAATCAAAGGGGGTAGCCATTTTCTGTGGTCTATTGCTTCCTATAGCATACCCTTATGAGAAAAGAAGAAAACTACCATTTGTTATAAAACTAACCCTAACCTTCCTTTCCCGATTAATCAATTCTTTAAAAATGATGCATTGGTAATAACTCCACAATATCCAACTGATCATCTGTTTTTCACATCTCTCTGGCAGAACCACTGTCTATTTTAAGGTGACAGAAAGAAGTTTCTATATTTTGCAAGATGGAATTTATCCCTAGGAGTTTGGAAAAACAGAAGGCAGACAGCTGATAAAATCTGTGCTTGCAAGAGGTCAAGTGTTTGATTGTGCAAAATAGCTAAATCTTGGGGTTTAGAAAATCAACATAATTTAGAACAACCTGGAAGTTGAGACCCTTGTTAATAATCAACATGTACGACCAAATCTTACAGTTTTGACACAGGCATAATCACAATTGAACTTGGGAATTTTGCATGTTCAGGTACTATGTCATCTTAATTTCTGTGTATTTCAATTATCATGGAAGGAGCTTAGAGATTCTATGGTAGGCAGTTTATAAAAACAGCACAAAAGAAAGACAGCCAGCCAAACTTCAGGCCTTCCATCACAAGCAGGCAGACACAAATGCCAGCAAGGCATTGACAGAAGTTGTGTCATCCGTGGCCAAAGGTTACTGCATTGACTAACACCAAGAACATTGTCAGGCCTAAGCATACACATGTTCCTCATCCAGACTGCTGGAGGGACTTCATTTAGCTGAATACTTGCCAGTTATTTACAAAAAGTCTGCAGCAAATGAAGAAGGCTACACAGTCTTTTAGAAGTGCATACCACACCCTCCCAATATTATTTTAAGAGAAAATTGTTTAGGTTACAAGGTCAAACACAAAGCAGATAGCAAATCCCATAAATAAGATTACATGCACAGCTTTTAGTCCCCAGTGTATATGAATAGAATTACCGTATTTAATTGTACCTTGTGCAGTTTTTCTGTGATGGCTCCTACCTGGGCAGTATTTGGCAAGCATAGAAAAACACAGATTTACTGAAAATATCTAAATGGATTTACTGAAATATCTCTACAGAGTTTTCTAAGGAAACAAGCCATGCTTAGTGCACCACAGAGCTGCCTTTCTCCTTTGTTTAGGACTGAGGTTGTCATCTGATGAGAAGTTTCTCTAAAAAGTCTATGTGTGCACCCATAGCCATGACAAGGAATGCAGTTCTTCCTGTTTTCATAAGCATTGAGGTAACAGTTCCTCCTGGACCCTGCAGTCGGGTGACTGGCACCCCATAAACACTGAAATGATTGATGAAATCAGTTGCCAGCCAAAGATCTGGGTGGGTAATGCAAGAGACAGAAGTAGGATTCCTGGATTCCACTTGTATCTGACTCAGTGTGTGATATTCAACTGCAAATGGAAGTCAAATCAGTGCATGCTCTGATTTGTCACAGAAGGCAGTTATGGGATTAACGAGTGTTTGTCAAATCTATTTTAAGCAATACTGCAAAACAGGCAGAAGTAACTATTGGGTGTTGGGTCCCATTTTACCTGGAGCAGGCTGACAGAATGAGGATGCTGCAGTGCAAGGCAATGTTGTTATTAGTCTACTGAGAATATTTGTCCTTCTTAGTACAAGGCTTATGATAATGTTTTTTGCCCTTTCCTTCACTTATTTGGCCACTGCCATCCATAATTGCCAGAAATTATTTATTGAACTCGCATACCATTTCAACTGCATCCTTCAAGAATTCAACTGTTCTTGCACTGGGTCTGTATCCCTGATCCACATCTCATACACCAGTGGATGGACTCAAATAATGTAAGGAGAGAAGTATATGCATATGTACCAGCTTCTTTGCACTAGTTCAAATTCTTTTGGGACCAGTCAGATTTACTTTTGTGCTCTGAACAGCTTATAGGACTCGGACCACATCTCTGCCATTTCCTGCCATTTCCTGACTGGTTGCTGCTGTGAGGAACAATGGGGTAATCAACGTGGACACAGTGGGGCTCTCTAATTCACCTGGAGGAGTTTCTACTACATGCGGTGGATCTTATTCCCTCAGAGAGCAGCAGACATGCAGAGCAGCCCAACACAGGGAGCTGCCTCAGACCTTCTCTATCAATGGTCCTGCAGCAGCCAGGGCTAGGTTTTTGTCCTCTGATAATCAACAATTCCAAGGAAGAAAAGTAGAGGAAAATGCTCTTTATTTGATAGTGGTACTGGGAAGAGTCTGAAAGACAGAATTTAGTAATGAAATGAGCATGCAGACAACCCCATAGTTGGCTTGTGTGCATCATTTGTTCCTAAAATTCAAGTGCCAACTTCCTGCCCAGAAATCAATACTCTCTTTCTGAAAATATCAAAATGCTGAAAGGAAGCATCCCAAATCTAAGACAACCTAAAAGTGGTTATGTTTTGCAAATTATCAAAGAAAAAAGTATTTGAGTGTCATTTAGATACTGACTCTTTATATTTTTAAACATTCTTTTCACCCTTGGTTAAATGTTTCCAAATGAAAGCAAGAAAATTTAATTCCCAAAATGCTAGTATGGAAGTTTTGAAACATTGACTTTGAAATACGTTAGAAGTATTCTTCTAATTATGAAAAGTATTCTTGTAGTTAAAACTAGTCCATAACTTAGCCTGGTGTTCCTATGAATCTAAGTAAAACTGAGTTGTTTCTATATAATCTGTTTCTCTGTATTTCTCCCTCACTGTTTTTGTTGAAAAGTTGTTCATCATGATATTTTGTTACCTATTTTCCAGCAGCTAATTCATCAGTTGGAAATTACTCAGAGATTAGGAAACAATGAAGTTATCAAAAAACTAGCATGTTAGAATGAAGTCAGTTAATCTTTAGCCTCACAACATAGAAAAAGGAAATGTAATGGCAAAACTGAACTGTGTTTTACAGTCATTTTCACTTAGAAAGCCCTTCAGATAATTCTATAATTAGCGTGGGACATGTAACGGAGGTAAAAATACCTGACACGAGAGGAACTTGGTCAAAGTTTTTATTCATAAGTGAGAATTAGTTGCCATGGCAGAGCAATCTCCTGAAACCAAAACTCCTTTGAATAACAAGCCATAGTTTACCATATCTTAGAGCACCAGATACCTGGAGCTTGATTGAGTGGCGTGACAGTTGCTCATGCTCATCTCTCAATAGCACATGTGGTGCAGGAGCAGCCTGTGGTCACCAAAGGGTGAGCAAGACTTGTTCCAGTCAGGCAATTGACTGTGTTTGCCTGATTCTTAAAACACCTTTCAGCACAATAACTTCTTCAGTCAGACCAGTGAATTAAAATCAACTTGGATTATCACACATGTTAATGTTTATATAATACTTATCATCACTCACTTAAATGGATAAGAATATGGATAGAGATTAATTCCTGCTCTTTAATTTGTGTTGAGATACAAACAGTATTTTTAACTACTAAATCCTAAAGTGTGGCAATTTGTAAAAGATCTATCAAATCTTAATAACAGTTACTGGTGCTTAGTTCAGGATTGATTTTCTCCAGCATTATTTATACAATGAACAGTGTTTCAGTGATTTCATCTCTGCTGAAGAAATCCAATTAAGATTTCAAGTGTTCAAAATCCAGGTTCTAATGCTAAATTGTGTAAAGAAAGGATCATAAAAGAAAATATTTGTTCATGTGCTTTAGCAAGGTAAGAAAACCACATTGGATTTCTTCTTTCAGTGAAGAACAGTTCTTCAAAAATTGCCTGTCTCTGGTTTCTGAGTAGAAATTTGCTGTTCAGTTAAAGTGTTGGGGGATATTTTCTGTATTTGTAGAAAATATATTTTTTATGGGGGGGAAGAGAGGAAGACAAAATCTATAAAGTAATGATTTTGTTCTGAAGGATGATAAAAATTATTTTCAATATTACAATTCATAACATGAAGATGGGCTAAAGGATGTGCCTTTATGAGCTGGATTATGAGTTGGAGTGAGCAGCTCTGAGAAAGGGACATTTAGTACCACCATGAGCAATAGATGGTACACAAAGTTGTATCATACCAATGCAGGGACCCATATTTCCACATCCTGATGCTTCTTATCCCTAGGCGTTGAAGAATTTGTATAAATGCCCAGTTCAGGCTCCAGATTGTCACCCCAAAATCACAGATCTGGGATTCAGAGCTGCAGTTGTGATCAGGCAGCCAGAGAACTAGAGCCATCCTTTTGAGCAATGTCTGGAGAATGCCTCTGTTTTCCATCTCCTGGAGAAGACAGAAAAATGTTGGTGGGAAAAGTTTTCAAGTCTAGTTTCCAGCTTCTGCAGTCAGCTGTGTCTTCTGATCCTACCCACAAATGAGATTAATTTTTTCATTCCTCTTTTCTTACTAGAATCTAGTTCTGTCTCTCATCCTCTCATGACCAGAACTTTCCTTTGATTTCTAACCCAAATATATGAATGGATATTTTATACATGTTTTTCCTCAGCTCTCTTTTAATTTCAACAACTCTTGTAGTGTCTGCCCCTCAGAGTACCTATACGGAGCTGTAGCTTTGATTTAGGTTGGGATGGGAAAAAAAGTCCCAAACTATGCTGGCAAAAGAAAATATAATACAAAATCAGGTCTTTTTCTCCTCTTTGCCACTGAGCTTCAGTCATTTTGCAAAGTGCCATCAGCTCTGCCAGCTGCACCATCCTCTGTTCTCCAGTAGCAGTGGGATCCAGGCTGGCTGAGGATGTGATATTTCCTGCTTGTGAAACATTCCAGTGCAAGGAGGGGGCACTCTCAAAGAGACTCCTCTTTAATGAGTTGTATCAATAAATTCCAATCAGCAAATGCCATTCACATACCATTGTGACCACATTGGCTGCTGCAAGGATGCCAGAGCTATCAATGGAAAGGCTGTGTTGTCTGCTGGTGCATCAGCCTTCCAGAGCTGCTCACCAGCGTATCCTCTCATTCAAACACTGATGAGGCATTTTGAACATAACAGAATCCAGATGTTGTGTATTCATTGTATAATTGCACAGCTGAAAAAGGGTTACAAAGTAGCCAGATAGCAACAAGCAGTAACTGCGGGATGCAGCCACTCAGTGCCATGGATTTAGACACCTGGGAGACAATAACCCTCATTTTGATTCACCTGTAATTCTCTTGAGTGATCAGTAGGATTTGCCCTTCTGAGACACGACAGTCTCTCCAGGCTGGCTGCAGAGGCCCACGCCTGTCCACCCCTCTGGCCATGGCTGGTGTGATGCCACGTGAGCATCCATGCTGCGCTGAGGACACACTGCATGGCACATAAATGTGCCACGCAAATACTTCTAAGTGTCCTGGGTGCATCTAACCTCTATATTTATGTTTTCAATTTGTACATTCATGTGTGTGTTCAGTGGGCCAAATTTTGCAAACAAATGGTTGCAGAGCTTATATCAGATCTTCATTTGGATGTATATGACAGTGCAGCCAAAGTAATACTTTGCCACCATTACCAGTAATGGTAATACTGCTGGCAGTATCATTACTAATCTAATGTTATTGGGCAAACTAGATTTTTGATTGCAAGATTTTCATTCTCCCAAAGATTAGAATTTCAAGAACAGAAATAGTTATTCAGCACTTGATATTTAGCCAGACCAGTTGAATTTCCACTAATGAAATAAATCCAGCTAACACTAAGCAGGGGTACTTTGTAAACATAGTCAGATAACTTAAATTGTTTACCAGTCCCAAAGTGCAGATAATTTATGATTTGAAACCTCCTTCTATCACCACAGGACCCAGGGAAGAAAGTCAGGGGATACAACATATTTCTTGTGTGAAGCAGTATGAAATAATTCTCTCTGCTAATGGCATTCTGATGTTTGTTACCCATCTAGACAACTACATTAAATCTTTGCTTCAACTTGTTGACAAATTTGCTTCAATATCTTCCTGTAATACTGATTGGACAAAGTCAGGGCTTTTGCCAGTGAATGGTCTTCGTTCACTGCTAGTAGTTAGCTGTTTAATTCTTAACTGGAAGCCTCAGGGTTTCACACCCTCAAGGTATATGCTCAGTGCAACTGCTAAATGTAAAGGTTAGAATTGCCAGAATTATCAAGGAAGTGTCAGCAGGCTGATTTCCTTAAAATTTATCTTGGTAGGGGAGACTGGCAACTAATAAGATATGATTGTTCTAAAAAAAATTACTTATTGAACATGCTGCCAGTTGCTATAAATCCTGGAAGTTTTCAAGGGATGGGTCCATTTCTAGCACTGTTTTTCGGGAAAAGGAGAACCACAACATTGGCGTTAGGAAAATCCTGGAAACTGATAAAAGTGAGCTTTTGTTTGGAGACACAGTACCATTTTGGTTCTCACCTCCTGAAACTGAAAGGGACTCTGTGTAGTTTTACCCAGAGGAAGCTCAAGCTTTGTTGATTAAATATTCAAGCTACAATATTATCTCTCCTGAAGAATCAGCTTCCACGCTGGCATGATACACCACAGATGGAGCCAAAGGGCTTGTTGCTGGCCTGACTGGGTGGATCTCTGGTTTTGATGACATAGGTAAGGAGTGAATCTGCCTGTCTCCCAGAGTCTCACATCCATAAGAATATAATGTGTATAAATACATCCTGATGGCAGTGCAGGCTCAGCTGCCAGCAGCAGCTCTGGAAGCAGAGCTGAATCTCCAAGGTGCCCCACGGACACAAAGAGGAGAGGATGAACAAAGAAAGGGCAGAGACCAGCTCTGGGTCTTGCAGGTCACTCCCTGCTTCACTTCTCTGCTGTCAAGAAGCCTCTCTTCCTGCCTGTGGTAGTTGCAGAAATGCTTTCTATAAAGCTATTTTGGGGGGCATTCAATATTAGTAATTAGAGAAAAATCAATTACAGTCCAAGACCACTTGAACTGCATTTCCAATCCCTGAACATGTCTGTAATACAACTGTCTTGGAACCTGATAAGCTGTGAAAAGTTTCTGCATTTTCCTATTGCATCACATATTGGAGCATGTCCTCCCACAGGCAAAAATTGTCTTTTATTTTCATGTGTGTAAGAATGCTCAGAATTTACCAAAATGAAAACCAATAAATATTCTAACCAGCCTGTAAAAAATGTCAGAAAATATCTAAAATACCAGAACTGTTATTCTTTAAAATTCCTGGCATCTCTGGGATGACCTTATGCTTTTGTGTGCTGGAAGGGTCTACATCACCTGCTTTTGGTTGGGCCTCTCAGGGTAATCTCTTTTTCTCATAAACCAGTTCCAGATTAAAGAAAAATCCTGGCTTCACTGAAGTGGACAGGAATGATGGTACACACAGAATCTTATCCCCAGATATCCCCAGATTTTCAAACATGAGGAGATTAAAATTTGGCTCTTAAGTCTCCCTTGGGATTCTTGAATTAGTGGTTCAACTTCTAAAAGCTCTGACACCCACTGATTTCAATAGGAGCTGCTGGAGCTCTGTGAAAAAAGTTGTTTAGTTCCAATTCTAAATATGGATGGTGGAATCTTAAAATTAGTCTCCCATTTTGAAAATCTTGGCCCAAACCTTTATTAATACCACACTACCATGTGTCTTGTATCTATTAGAAAAGATAACATAATTCAGATCCACATCTGCTGTATTCTGTAAACCTGGGAAACAAAAATGATCTTTTAATCAGATTTAGATGAAAAACTGTCTCTAGTATAATAATTGACAGTTAGGCATAGTCCATACCTGTCTATCACGTAACTGATCAAATAATTTGCCATTAGTTAATATATTTCCGAACAGCACATAGGACAAGTTCTGTATGTATACAATGTTCCCAAACAGCTCTGGTAATCTGAGTAATTTCAACAATTTCCAGTTTTATAGGGAGTAACTAATCCCAGGTTACCTATAGTCATTCTTACCAACAGTATTGTAGGTTTGAAACATTTTCTGCTATGCCAATATCACAGACTAGTTGTGCGATTACAAATGTATCTGTAACTTCTGTATTTATACTATTAATACTGATAGTTCTTAAAAGTATATTACTTGGGGCAGTCCCTGCATCCATCAAAAAAAAAAAAAAAAAAAGGAGAAAAATTAAAGAGGGTTATTAAAATCAGCATTAAGTCAGATCCCCTCGAATACAATTTCTTCAGAACTAGCCAGCCAAACAGAGCTGGCTCTGATCTGAATTTCAATGGGAAATCTCTTGGTGTAATGAAAATGCTGAGGGAAGTGGTATTACTAGTTCTGTAGGTGGATTGAGTCAATAGACTCATGTTGCTTTTATATTGCATTGGGCTGTCAAGGGCACTGCCTGTGTTTTTAATAAAAATTCTATGGGACATTTTGCAGAAGAATTAGTCCAGATATTTTAGCTGGATTCCAATTTGGCTATCCTCTGCTTATCTCTCTGGAAAAAGCTAGAGTTATGGTTGCAAAATATTTTCCATTACAGTACTTTCTTTTAGCAGGCTGCTAATTCCCTGAACTGTGTAATTTTTGTTTGCTGAAACTTCTTGAGTTCAACTTCTGTTGTGCAGTGGGGTACAGCACTCTGTGCTATGGTTGAGCAAGAGCTCTTCAGCCACTTCTGTGTGTGGGAGAAGAGCTTTTTACACATTCCCCCGCACAAATTGAACCATGAATTTGAATTGTTGTGAACAGAGCTCTGGTAAAAATCTTCCTCCCCACAAAATGGCTGAAGTGTGAAGTTTAAAATGTGGCACGAACAAGGCAATGGAGGATAAATGATGATTAGCACCAGATCTTTATGCTTCTTATTTTGTATTTGCATGAGCAGCAGCCCTGTGAATATCACAGGACCTATTGGTAATACGAGGTGCCTCTGGACGCAACAGTACTATTAGAATCTGGCTCTGGCCAAAGGAGGCAGAAGTTTCTTGCCGTTTCTGCTGCCTTGAAAGTATGTCCTCCTAATTGTAATACTGCAAAGTAGTACCAGCACTCTGTCTCCTAAATCCCTAGGAACCAAGAGACAGGGTAGTGAGAAGGAAACCACACAAAAGCCTTTTTGCATTGCTACATCAGCTTTCTGCATTTTATTACTGTAGGCAGGGTCTGCCTCCTCATCTGGTTCTCATTGAGGCTGAACCCTGTGGTACCTTTGTATGTTTGGGCCATTTAAGGTTACCACAATAAAAACAATAATAAATAACAAATAAGCAACTGGAGTCCAAAGCTGTAGGACGGATTTCTTCCAGATCTTAATGGAGTGAATGATAAAGTCCCAGTGGAGCAGCAGAGCTCTGCTAGTCCTCAAGACCAGACGTGTCAGCAGGACTCTGGTGTGGGGCACACTGAAGCACATCACAGTGTTGTGTTGGCTGTGCTCAGCAGCAGTGGCTCAAAGCAGGATCAGACCACTGCTTAGAGCCAGCTGCCCAACCCCATTGTGTGCCCCCACTTCCCAACCTTAGCTTTGGCCTGCACATTTAAAGAGATTTTGTTTCTTTCTGCTTTCTTTCATAAGGCTTGAACTTCTTTCATTTTTCTACCTTGTCCCTGGCTTGTGGGAAACTCCCAGTGTTGCTGAGGGCATTCCTTTCTATATGCCTCAGTGGGTTTTACATATTTATGACACTTAATTGTGGTATGATGCAGAGAGGAAGCATTTACAGGGCACTGAATTTTCCTGCTGTTGAGTAGTGAATTGCATTTCAGAGTAGTGTGGCAATGTTTGACAATGACTGTGACCACAGTCTTTGCATAGAGATGATGGATTTGTTTGCCTTTTAGAAATGGAGATCACTTCAGCTCAAAGGCTGTTTTCACCAGCATAGGAGCAGAAAGTACGCAAGAATGGTCCAGTCCTTGCCCTAATTCTGTGTAAGTCTGTCAAGCTGTGCTAGCCAGAGCTGTAAGTGACCCAGATGAAGAGAGACCTGAAGGGTTACTTGACAGATTTTTCCCTTTCTGCTCAGCAGTGGTCCACAGTGTGTAGTCCCTAAATTTGGAAGATATTTGACAGGTTGAAAAACAAAACCAGAGGCTGCACCTTTAATGCCAGTTTAGAAATGTGTCTGGTTATCCCTGTCTGGGGAGTTAATTCACAGAGAGCTGAAAGTATCTGGCAAAGAGACACATTTTGCCTTGGGCATCATTTGGGAAGGGAAAAAGAGTAGTATTTCCAGTTTTTTAATCAATCTTTGGCAGCCATGGAGCGCTGTCTTATAATAGGATTACTATTATTATAGACTATAGCATGCACTGCAAATGAAGCTTTTTGAATACCCTCTCAGTGTCTGGTTGATATGTGGCTGGTGAGGATGAGCACTGTGCTGAGCTCAGGAGGAAGTGAGTGTCATGTTTGCCTCCTGGTTTTTTCAGCTGTAAAAGACAGATATGTTCACAATCAGTATTAATGTAGTAGTGTGCTATTTATTACATGACATTGTCTTTTAGATCCTGTTACTAAATTTCTCCTTGGTTATAGCAAGAGTGACTAAAGTAGATGAGGGATTTTTAATATACCCAGATAAAAGTAGACATGGCCTATGGCTTTTCAATTTCTTCCTACTTTAGCAAGGTTGATTCTTTTTTTCAGCTTTTTCCATTTTATAAGTATGTTTCTACTGGCTTTCTGCTGATAAGAGTATTAATGTATTTGAAGATAATTCTGTTAGGATTAAATTGCTTATTAACAGTTTTACACACACTTTTAAAATTTATTATTTCGTACTGTACATAGATTATCTTATTTTATGATTCCTGAGAAGCCAAAAGCTGGACCTTTGCACTCAACCATTAGCTTTTGAAAGGATCCTGGTCTTGACACAACATAAGATGGTTTGTATGTTCTGGCTGCACAATGCCAACAAAGGAATCTGGGAGGTTGGGCAGAGTTTTAAAGAACTGATTCCCTGTTGAAAAGAAATTGGGTGCCCAGGCCCCTTCAGTTTCCTGACCAGTGTCCTCTTAACATGTCTTCAAGGAACAGTATGTATCAATGATACAGGCCCATTTTTCTGCTGTCCACATCAGCATCTCCAAGAGAATTCCAAGGAGAACTTGTGCAGGGGAAGAGGCAAATGAGTAAGATGCATCTGACATGTAAAACCAGAAAAAGTTATGAAACATAGGGCCTCTGAAATGTTTCCTCAACAAGAAATGCAAAAGTAGTTCAGTGCGATAGCGTAATCGTAACAGTTGATTGGCTGTAAGCCACAGCTCCATGCTGTTGCAATGTGCATTTGCTGCTGTTGAGACATGCCATGATAGGAAACTCTGACATAGCCCCCAAGTTACAGCAGCAGACCCTTATCAGGGTCCTTCCTATGTTAGAACGTGAGGTAAAAATGGATAGGAACAGAACTAAGAAACAGAATTGCTACAAAATGCAACAGGGTCCCAGAGTGAGGAGTACCATGCTCAGCAGAAGAGATATTCCTTGCTGAAAAGAATAATAATGGAATATGAGTAAGATTTGCTTCAGAGACACACAGAGTGTCCACAAGGCACTCACAGGAAAGCACACACTCATGTGCCACATGCGCAATTCACCTTTATTTCAAAGCTATTTCACCATTGTTTTCCACTGAAATAGGCTTAAAAGAGAATTATGCATGGCATATTTGTTCTTAAAATGACCTGGGGAAAGAAGAGCATTGACACATTAAAGCAAAAATATAAAGAGTGCTATGAACTCTAGGGGAGTATGGATTCTTCTTGCAATTCCTAAGCCCAACACATGAAGAAACAGTGTCAAATCTAATTTTTATAAAATTTTTTTCTGGACAGCTGATTGCTAAAGTTAGTATACTACTGAGATAGGAAACATTTCACCTTTTGAGCAGCCCATTCTGCTTGCATGTACTAGCACTCAGAAATTGTGTCCTATTATTTGTGGGCTGCAGTACCAGGTGTTGATGGTTGCACCCAGCCTTTGACAAAAATGTCAGAAGGTTTCAAAAAATATCATTAATTTTGAGCTTGGCACACTTTTATTACATTTCATGAAAGAGATCAATTAAATGCCATTAATCCATATCAGAAAAATGTGAGAGCTCAAATTTGCAGCCTGGACTTATCCTGATTTCCATTTTGCAGTCACCCCAAACCTGGGTCCAACAGCTTTGCAGATAAAATGGAGATTAGTGTCAGTAGAGTTGCTGTAAAGATGCAGAAATAAATAATCTCATCTCTAGAAAAAGGGACGGAAACTTATTTTGGAACAATGCCTCTGAATGCCTTCTACATATCTGGTAAACACAGGCCTACCAGACTGTTACTCAGGGCTGGTTCTGGAGCAGTTGGTTTACTTAAGCATTATGACACTTATTTGTGCAAGGCAGACCTCTTTTAAGGCATGCAATGTTTTCCAAAGCTGTTGAACTGCTGTAATTTCTCAATTAAATAAGAGAGATGCCTGACCTAAATTTATTTTCCACCACTACATTGATGTATCTTAATACAGAGTTTAATTAATGCTAAAATTAGTGCTTTGTGTTTTCTTCAACCTTGTCTGGAATTTAAAAATTCAATGGGGAAATTAAGGCCATCAAAGCCATCCTTTTCTATAATGGAGAAATAAATAGTAAGAGACACTGAAGTTGAGTCACAATTTACAAAAGAGGCTCACAAGAAACACAACAATAGTAATAAATGACTGTACAAAAAGAAAATGGTTTAACCAACCAAGATATCGCCTGGTGCCCCAGAGGAAAAACCCAAATGGTGGCTG